>CM053626.1:197457807-197476547 GCA_028646595.1 Phalanger gymnotis | reverse complement strand
TAAAGGGGAACATGATAGGAGGGAGCAAAATATAGTTAGTCTTTCACAACATGAGTATTGTGGGAAGGTTTTACATAATGATACATGTGTGGCCTATGCTGAATTTATTGCATTCTTAGGGAGTGTGAGTGGGGAGGGGAGAGGGGAGAGAATTTGGAACTCAAAGTTTTAAAAGCAGATGTTCAAAAAAAGTTGTTTTTGCATACAACTGGGAAATAAGGTATACGGCAATGGGGCATAGAAATCTATCTTGCCCTACAAGAAAGTAAGGGAAAAGAGGATGGGGGGAGTGAGGTGACAGAATGGAGGGCTGACTGAGGAATGGGGCAATCAGAATATATGCCATCTTGGAGTGGGGGAGGGTAGAAATATTGAGAAAATTTGTAATTCAGAATCTTGTGGAAATCAATGCTGAAAACTAAAAGTATTAAATAAATAATAATTTAAAAAAGAAAAAGAAAGAAAATAAGTATATAGTAATTTTGACATAAGTTCAATGCACTGATAACAATTCACATATCACGAATGATAGCATTTGAGTTGAAAGAAGCTAGATATTTTAATAAGTGAAAGTGAGGAGGAAGGACATTCCAGATATAAAAAGACTGACTATATGAATATAAAGAGGCAAAAGATGGCTTGGTGTTTATTGGGGAATGCAAGTAGTTCAGTTTGTATATAGAATAGAGTATGTGATGGGAAGCAATAAAAATGTCTGGAAGATAAGTTAGAGGTAGTTTATGAAACAATGTACTAAAGCCAGACCTAGATATCTAGATCCTAGTTAGAAATAGAAAACAACCTAGTTGATCCTGGAAGTTGTATTAATCAACTATAGCTGGGTTTGGGATATCTTAATCTTGTAGGCAGGCCTAACTGTGATAATCTGTTGGTTTAAATTTAGGATTTGAATGAAATAAATTGTCTAGTAGATAACAAAAAGAGGTTAATTCAGTGATAACATGGATAGGATATTCAGCACAGATACAGCATGGACTCAGCTAAGCATGACTTCCTCAGGGTTGTGGCATATTTCTCCCTTGTTTAAGGATAAGGTCCTGACTTTTAATCACAATTTTTATTGTGGTTGTTTGTTGTTCTTTGCACTAGGATGTAACACCAATGACTTAAGTCTTAAACCAATGGTGTCAAAATCAAATAGAAATGGTGATGCTTGAGTTGCTGCTCATGCCAATATCCACTTTTCTGAGCAAGCATTACTGCTCATTCCACTGACACTAGAGTTCATTCCACTTTCTACTATGTTGCCTAGTGCTGCTATAAGCCATACCACTGCCTGGTGCCTTTAGAATCTATGCTACTGTCTATTTCACTATCCACATTTGATACTGCCCCCAGCCTTGCACCCTACCATGTATTAGGCTTTGGAAGCACTGCTATTTTTTCCACTCTGCCAGGGCCTAGCAACATACTCCTGGGCCCCAGGACTACAGATGACCCCTTGTGTAGGGGACTTGAGCCTCCTGGAAGTGATCTCAATAACAATATATTAATATCATCAAATTTGGACCAAGAAAGATATAGTCTTAGACCTTAATAGCTCATTAATTCTATCTTTTGTATTTTTTTTTGTTTTCTAAACTCATAACTTATGCTGTGTAGTAATATAATAAAATTAACTTGATCTTAGAGTCATAAGACCTGACTTTTAGTCTTGACTCTGAGCCTTTTTAAGTGGGGGAGACCTTGAAAAAGTCACAACCTCCCAGAGCTTCAGGTCCCCCATCTCTAAAGTAAGGATAATAATGTTTCACCAACTCCTCCATAAGCCTGTTGCGTACAAGTCACTATAAAATATTAAAGCACCATATAACCATCCACAATTATCATAAATAAAGTAATTTTGGAAAACCTAACTTTTTTTTAGCAAGTCAAATGAGTGGTAAGTCTGTGGTTAGACCATGTCATTGAAGAGGAGAGAATTTAGAAATACTACAGAAGCCAGACTATATTTGGTGGTTTTGCTGCCACTCTAAAACTTTGGGGTACATATTAAAACTTAAAGTTGGATTAGGGCCAGTGTTTGGTTATGACTTAGAAATATAATAGGATAGGGATTGGACTTGTGATTTCATATTTTCAGTCACTCTGTGATGAGGAAACTCCTTTTATCAATGCAAGTCTGCATCTTCTCTGTGATTTATAGGAGTAGAGAGTTGTCTCCATCGCTAAGATGTTGCATTGGGTCACATAGTATGTGGTGGAGGTGGGATTAAAGCCTATTTTACTGGCTTCATGGCCAGCTCTCTATGGGCTATGAAACATTTCTCCCAATTCTAAAATACATCTATAAAATTATAAGTTTATAGATGTAGAGATCATACACTGAGGTCATTTAGTCTACTCTTTGCCTCTAACGGTTGAAGAAACTGAGTCCCAAAAAGGCTTAGTGACATACCTAAAGCCACAGAGGTAGTGGCTATCAGGGCTAGAATTTGAATAGGGTCCTTTTACTCCAAATAGAACTCTCTTCCCATTGTACTATGCTGTTTCTAGGGTCACTGGATGTGGATTTACAGAACATTCAAAAAATGCTTAAGAAGGTTATTGAGGACCAAAGAGATGAAGAGGCTTATAAATAATGTTGGTTTGAACTGAACTATTACTATGGAAGATAGTGATTAAGTCATTCTTACTGATGTAAGAGGTATGTTTGACACCCCTGCCCAAACACAACTAACATAACTGATAAGATTCTGTCTTCAGATACCTTTATCAGCTGAGATCACCTTTTTTATTGAGTTATAAAATCAATGAATCAAGAGCTAAAATTAGTTTAGAGAAATAAAGTGATACAAGTCTCTGGATGAAATATATTGAGATTGAAATATATATGTATGTATGTGTATATATGTATATATAGAGAGATTAAAAATATATACATATAAAATGCATGTATAAGTACATATGTGAAGAGAAAGCTTGAAATACATACATACATACATGTGTTTGTGTTTGTGTATGTATGTATGTAATCAGAGGTCTCCAAGGTGAGTAGAGAAAGTGGACCCACAAGGAATATAAATTCACCTCCTCATTGACCATGTAAACTGAGAAATTGACCTAGTAATAAACAATGCATCTATTCAAGAGCTAAGAGAGGACAAAGAAGCCACTCTGAGGAAAGTCATCTTTGGTGAGTTTGAGGTAGAAGGAAGGACAGCTTCAATACTTTACAAGGACCCTCACCCTCAAAGCCCAGAAGAAAGATATACACCATATAGATACCTTAGGAACTTGGCGAAAACTTCAGGAAAGCATAAAAGGACTTCTAGCTAGAAACCAGGAGCTATGATTTTCTCTTTTGCCACATATGCTCTTGAACCTTGTGCTCACCTTCCATTGTACTGTACTTGTGGGAGAGCATGTCTTAGGCTTTGGTGGAGGGAGGAGGTATTTTCTACAAACTGTTCTCCTACCCCGTCAGACCTATACTCTAGTAGAAATAGAAAATCTTCAACTTTCACAGTTACCCATAGAACTCTAAAAAGAAGTAGCCAGGCATTCTTTGGGAACTCATTTTGCTAATCCAGTGGAAATTGGGGGAAGTTATATCAGGAGGGGATACTACATTTATTATGGATTGGGAGCAACTGGTAGGTATTTAATATCAACTTGATTTCATTTCCTGTGACTCTTTAATTCACATGCTTTTGGGGCTATATTTTAGACTATTTTTAAACAAATATATATGTGTATATGTTTTACTCTTTGTAAAAATGCTTCCCAATTCCAACACTTTGACCTCCTGTTATGTGAACTTGGGGTCATCCACTTCACTTCCTATTCAAAACTTCTGTGCCCCATGCAACTTTACATATCTGTGCCCCACTTTACAACTTTACAACAAATCTGGATAGAGAAGAGGAACATAGATCTTTTCATGTAGTTGGGCAGAGAAGACAAATTATTTCAGAGCAGAATAGATTCAAAATCAAAATCACTGAACAAAGTGCAAACCTCCCCTCTCTTATTGAGGAGGTCATATTATTAAATTAATAGGGAGTATCTAATATAGAGCATGGAGAAATTGGCTGCTTCACAATACATACACCACATATCTTCCATTGTCAATGTAACAGCACCCAGGGGAGAGACACAAATGGGGCTTGCTAATTAGCAATCATGTCGACCAGTACTCATCATATATTCAAAGTTCACAGGAAGATTTTCCTAGCTGCTGAGATGGAATACTGTTCACAAACTGGCAACAGTCTCCAACAAGTGGCAAGATCAGCCTTGGGATGCACTGGCAAAATATTGTTTACAACACTTTTGGTTAAAATGAATGAAGATTGTGGACTGTTTCTTCCAATCATCTGCCAGATAGGCTATTTATTATCCTTTATCTATTCCCCACCATCTCACTGCTCATTTTATCATTGTCATTGTGAAGTCTTTGTTCACCTTTTGTGGAAAGATAGTATTGATATTTGTTCAATTTATGATGTCTAACATTTTATTTGTTGGTTATAAGGCATCAGTGGTTGCCTAGCAAATGATTTGTCTGTCAGCTTCCAGAGGAATTCAGTCCTGTTACACAATGCAACCCTCTGTAGACTGTTATAAGTAACATTACTGAGTTTTAGATATAGTGGTATACTTGGAAGCAAAAAGATGTGGATTCAGATCCTTCCTATGAAATTTATCATCTGACCATACGTAAATCATTTCACCCCTCTCGGCTTCATTTTCTTCATTTGTGGATAATAATAATGATGATAATATCAACATCTATAAATGACTTTAAGGCTCGCAGTCTAAAATATTTACCATTAGCTAATGCTTGTGGCCCTCTTTTCTTTCTTGAGCCTTCTGCCTCTCTAACTCTTACCTTCAACGTGAGAGGGCTAGCTTAAAAGGCACTCACATGGTCGGAATGGCTCCTTAGGGAACTAGATGAGAGGAATGCTTCCCCCTTCCCTGAAATAGATATAGTGTTCTGCTCCAGAAATCAGCAATGCTTGGAGAAGAAAGACACTGGGACCCATATTGTCTTGCCACATCCCAGCTTAGCAATATACTTCCTATTTTGGAGACTACAGGTATAAGGAATAATAAGAGCTAACATTTATTAAGCATTTTCAAATTTAAAAAGTACTTTGTTAATACTTGCAAATCAGCAGCTGGTCTACAAATTACATAGGTTTACAGAGTTATCATGCACACTGAGAAGTTAATTGATTTGCTCTGGGTCTCATAGTCAGCATATTAAAGTTAGGAGGCCCTTTACTCCAACCAAGACCAACTCTCTATTTGTGACTCCAAGCTGCCATATATTTTCTATACAGTTTTGCATTAAAGTTATTTATTTACAAAACTCATCTCTCTCTAAAATGAGAGGTCTGTGCCTTGCTATGCATATAGAGATCACTTAGGAACTTAAAAGAAGGCAGGTAAAGGTTTTGGTTTCAGAGGAAGTCTAATAAGTTCCAGAGATTAATCAAATATTATCATGATAAATTTGATTATCAAACTGTTTTTCCTCCATTCCTATGCTGGAAAAAAAGCAGTAATGGGAGTCAAACTTTAAGGAAAACATGAACAGAAGATGGCAGAGTAAAGGCAGGAACTCACTCAACTCTTCCAAATTTCCCTCAAAACAACTCTAAAATGATGCCTAAAAATGAATTCTGCAAAACCAACAAAAGGAGGGGATGGAACAATATTCCAATACAAGGCAACTAAGAAGGTTGAGAAAAACAATCTGTCTTACTAGGATAAGAGGGGAGGGCAGTTTAGCACACACCATGCTTGGCGAGCCAGCAATGGGTACAGGACTCTGTTGCATTGTCCACACTCAGTTTCAAGTCATGGTCCCAGAACAAGAATGAGTATTAGCACACTAAATCTCTCAGCTGCAGGGGAGCTGGGCCTCTGGTCACAATTCCAGGGCAGAAAACAATGCTTATTGTCATTCACAGACCAGAGCACAGCCCAAGAAAGCACTAACTACACTTATCCTTAGATCATACCACATCAGAAGAACAAAAAACATGCAGACTCCCAGAAATAGCTCTGAAAGCAAAAGAATAAAAACCCTGAAGCTTCAGAGAGTGTCCACTCCACCCTCGGGGCAGATTCCAAATTTAAAACAAACTTAAAAGTCAAAAAATAGGCTGGAAAAATGACCAAGCAACTAAAAAAGAACCCGAGCATAGAAAGTTACTATGACAAGGAGGATCAAAACACAAACTCAAAAGAGGATATCAGTGTCAAAACAGTTACATGTAAAACCACAAAGAAAAATGTGAATTGGTCTTTGAGGGTCCCCTCCCTCAAAAAAGAACTTATGAAAAAGCTCCAAAAGGATTTTCAAAATCAAGTAAGAGAAATGGAAAAAATGTTAAAAGAAATGAGAGTGATGCAAAAAGAAATCAAGTCCTTAAAAAGTAAAATTGGTCAAATGGGAAAAAAATATTGTACAAAAGCTCAATGAAGAAAATAATTCCTTAAAAATTTGAATCAAGGAAATGGAAGCCAATGAATTCATCAGAAATAAAAAATCAATGAAAAACAGTGAAAAACAGAAAAAAAATGTGAAATTTCTCATTGGATAAATAACTAACATGGAAAAGAGAGCCAGGAGATATAATTTAATAAATCCTAAAAGCCATGATTAAAACAAACATACTTACCCTAAGCATCATTTTCAAGAAATTATTAAGGAAAACTTCCCTGCTGTCCTAGAACTGGAAGATAAAATAAAAATTGAAAGAATATACCAAACAACTCCTAAAAGATATTCTGAAATGAAACACTCAGGCATATCATAGCAAAATTGCAGAGCTGCCAGGTCAAGGAGAAAATAGTACAAGCTTCTTGAAAGAAAAAGTTCAAATATCATGGAGCCATAGTCAGAATCACACAAGATTTTGTGCCTTTCACATTAAAGAAGCAGAAGGTATGGAATATGATATTTCAGAAAGTAGAGGAGATAGGATTACAATCAAGAGTCACCTACCCAGAAAAACTTAGTATAATACTTTGGGGGTGGGAAATGGGGGAAATGACATTTAATAAAATAGATGACTTTCAAGCAGTCTGGTTGAAAAATCAGAGGTAATTTAAAATATGATTTTCAAATAAAAGGACAATAAAAGAGAAGCATAAAAAACAGAAAAGATAAATCATAAAGAATTCAATAAGGCTTAAAATGTTTATATTCCTACATGGGAAGATGACATGTGTAACTACTAAAAAACCCTTATCATTATTAGGGTAGTTAGAAGTATAAATAGAGAAGATGGGTGTGAATTGACTCTTATTGAATGTTATAAAAATTAAGTATGCGAAAAAGGGATGCATGGGAGAAGGGAGGAGGGAGAATAGGGTAAATTAACTCACAGAAAAGAAGCAAGAAACAGCTTTTACAATAAAGGGGAAAATGGGGAAGGGATTGGTCAAATCTTTACTTTCATCAGTGTTAACTCAAGGAGGCAATAACATACACATTAAATTGGGCACATAAATCTATCTTAACCTGCAGGGAATTAAGAGGACAGAGGAATAAGAGAAGGGGAAGTTGATACAAAAAAGGGCAGATTGGGGAAGGCAATGGTGAGAAGCAAAACATTTTGGAGGAGGGATGGAGTGGAGAGGGAGAGAGAGAGATACATGTAGAAAATAAGAAGGTGGGAAATAAAGTTAGTGATCATAACTGTGATTATAAATGACATGAACTCATTCATAAAATGCAAATAGATAGAAGAGCGGAATAAAATCCCAAATCCTGCAATATATTTGTTTGTTTCCAAAAACAAACTTGGAGCACACACACAGTAATGGGAAAGAACTAGAGCAGAATCTATTATGCTTCAGCTGAAGTAAAACAAAAACAAAAACAAGGCTAGCAACCATGATCTCAGACAAAGCAAAAGCAAAAATAGGTCTAATTAAAAGAGATAAAAGAGGAAACTATATATTGATAAAAGCAGCAATGGACAATGAAGCAATAGCAATAATAAATATATGCACCAAATGGTATAGCATCCAGATTCTTAAATGAAAAATTAAATGAATTATAGTAGGAAAGAGATAATTAAAGCTATAACATTGGGAGACCTCAACTTTCCACTCTTAGAACTAGATAGTTCACAAAATAAAGAAGAAAAAAATTGAGTAGATGAATAGAATTTTAGAAAAGTTGGAAATGATGGGTTTCTGGAGAAAACTGAATAGGAATAGAAAGGAATATGCCATTTTCTCAGCAACATACGGCACCTACATAAAAACTGACCATGTACTAGGGCTTTAAATCCTCACAAACAAATGGAGAAAAGCAGAAATATTAAAAGCATCCTTTTAATATTAGAATGCAATAAATAAATTTTAGTAAAAGGCCACAGAAAGAAGATTTAACTTTTGTTGCTGTTTTTTAGTCATTTCTGATTCTTCATGACCCCATTTGGAGTTTTCTTGGTAAAGATACTGGAGTGCTTTGCTATTTCCTTTACCAGCTCATTTAATAGATAAGGAAATTGGGGCAAATAGCATTAAATGACTTGCCCAAGGTCACATAGCTAGTAAGTACCTGAGGCTGGATTTGAAAACCATTGAACTAATAAATAAGAGTAGGAGATTGTTTTATTAAAAAACACAGTACAATAAATAAATCATTATTACCAATAAACCATTGGTAAATTTTATTTAAAAACAAGAAAGAAAACCAAATTACCATTACAGTAAAGGAAAAGGGTGAATTCATAAAAAATAAAGAGGAACACAGAACAATTATTAGCAACTATTTTCCTCAATTATATGCCAATACATCTGATAATCGAGGCGAAATAAATGAATATTCACAGAATATAAATTGCCCAGATTAACAGAAGAGGAAGTAGAATACTTCAATAACCCTATTTTAGAAAAAGAAATTGAATAAGCCATCAATGAGCTGCTTAAGAAAAAAAAAATCCCCAGGACCAGAGGTATTCACAAGTGAATTCTTTCAAATGTTTAAAGAACAATTAATTCCAATACTATGTAAACTATTTGGAAAAAAATATGGACGGGAGTCCTACCAAATTCTTTTTAATACAAAAATATGGTGCTGATACCTAAACCAGGAAGAACAAAAATAGAAATAAATCTATAAACTAATTTTTCTAATGAATATTGAGGCAAAACATTTAAATAAAATACCAGCAAGGTTACAGCTATATATTACAAATATCAAACACTATGAGCAGATGAGATTTATATGAGGAATGCCAGGCTAGTTCAAATTAGGAAAAATTATTATTACAATTGATCACATCAATTAAAAAATACTAATAAAATTATGATTCTTTTCAATAGAAGCAAAAAAAAAGCTTTTGGACAAAATACAACAAATTTCCAGAAAATATGAGAATAAATGCAGCTTTGAGTAAAATAAGAAGTCATATTCATCGTTATCAACAGCAAGCATTATTTGTGATGGGGATGAGACATTCCCAATAAGACTAAGGTGAAGCAAAGATGCCCATTATCACTACTATTATTCAGTATTGTACTTTAAATGCTACCTGTAGCAAGAAGATAAGAACATAAATTGAAGGAATTAGAATACGCCATGAAAAAACTAAATCATCCCTCTTTGCAGATGATATGATAATATACTTGAAGAATCCCAGAGAATCAACTGAAAAAACTAGTTGAAATAATTAACTTTAGAAAAGTCACAGTATATAAGGCCACATAAATCATCAGAATTTCTGTATATTACCAATAATTCCAGCAGAAAGAGATAGAAAGGGAAATTCTATTTAAAATAACTATAGACACTATGAAATGTTTAAGAGTCTACCTTCTAAGACAAACCCAGAAATTATATAAACACAATTGTAAAACACAAAGTCAGATCCAAAGAATTAGAATATTATTAATTTCTCATGGGTAGGCCATGACAATATAATAAAAACAACAATTTTACCTAAATTAATCTACTTATTCAGTGTCATGCCAATCGAAATACCAAAAATTATTTTATAGTGCTAGAAAAATAATGAAATTCATCTGAAAGGACAAAAGGTCAAGGATATCAAAGGAATTAGTGAAAACAAATGTGCATGAAGGTGCCTAGCCATACCAAGTCTCAAACTGTATCACGAAGTAGTAATCAGCAAAACAATCTGGTATTGGCTAAGAAATAGTGTGATGGACCAACAGAACAGATTAGGTACTCAATATACAGTATGAAACTGCCACTGTAATCTTGTATGTAATCTTATAAACACAAAGATCCAGACCTTTGGGACAAGATTTCACTATTTGACAAAATCTGCAGGAAAAACAGAAACAGTTTAGAAGGAACTGAGATAGACCCATATCTCACACTATCTGCTAAGCTAAGGTCAAAATGGGTACTTGATTTAGACGTAAAGGGTGATACCATAAGCAATTGAGGGGAGTGTAGAATAGGTTACCTGTTAGATCTACAGATAAGGGAAGGATATATGACTAAACAAGAGATAGCACTACAGCAGGGCTATCCAACCTTAGATTATCTTAGGGCAGTACACTAATGGAAAGTAGGGGAACATGTGTCATCAGTGCAACAGATGAAGGAAAGAAGAGGGACAGCAAACACAAAACAACAAACTGACAACACAACAGTATAAAGGTAGGTGCATACTGACCAGTCTGCATCGTACAGACAGAACGCATCCCACAGATCGATTGAAAATTCCATGCAATATGTTCTGTCCATAATACTGCTTAAAAACACCAAAGAAAGTTAACATCAACAAGATTATTTATTAGTGATGTAATTAAAATCTAATATGCATTCTATGCAAATTATTATTTTATTTCACTAATGAAAATTAAAACCCACAGACAGGTCTCATAAAATTGCACTGTGGGCTGCATGCTACCCACAAGCCATATTTTGGACAGCCCTAAACTGCAGGATATAAAGAGAATAATTGTGATTATTTTAAATTAATAAGTTTTTGCAGAAACAACATCAATTTAGACAAGATTATAAGGAAAGCAGAAGAAAGGGGGAAAATTTTTTTTACAGCAAATTCTTTAATAAAGGCCTAATCTTTCAAATATATAGAGAGGACTGAATTAAATTTATAATAATATAAGTTGTTCCTCAATTTTTAAATGGTCAAAAGATATGAACAGGCAGTTATCACATGAAGAAATTAAAAGTATGCATAGTCATACAAAAATCTGTTTGAAATCACTATATATTAGAGAAATGCTAATTAAAATAACTCTTTAGTTAGCACTTCACACTATCAGATTGGCTAATATGACAGAAAAGGAAAATTATAAATGACACAGGGGATATTTAAAAAAAATAGACACTAATACACTAAGTGGTTGTGAGCTGATCTAACCATTCTGGAGAACAATTAGGAACTATGTACACAGGCCTAATAAAGCAATACATAGTTTTTGTTCAAGCAATAATACTATTAGATCTGTATCCCAAAGAGATAAACAAGAAAGAGAAAGAACTTATATCTACAAAAACATGTATTTTTTTGTGGCAGAAGACAATTAGAAATCGAGGGGATGCCCACCAATTGGGGAATGGCTGAGCAAGTAGTGGCCTATGATTGTGAATAGTATGCTATAAGAAATGAAAAGCAGGTTGCTTTCAGAAAAAAAAAATAAATACTAGAAAGACTAACACAAACTAATACAAATTAAAGTGAGCAAAACCAGGAACAATATTTTACAATAATTAGCTGTGAATAACTTAACTATTCCTAGCAATACTAAGATCCAAGATAATTCTGAAGGATATATGAGGAGACATGCCACCTACCAACAGAGAAAGAATGTGTGAAAGAAAGAAAGGAATGTGAAGGCAGATCAAAGCAGACTCTTTCATTTTGTTCTTTCTTTATTTTTGTTGTCTGTTTTCTTTATCTATATGACTAACATGGGAATATATTCTGCATGATTGCTCGTCTTCTCCATGGAATTGGAGGGTAGTGAAGGTGGGTAGAGGAATTTGGAAGTCATAATTGTTAAAAAAAAAAAAAACAAAAAAAACCCCACAAGGTTTAAATTTGTTTTCACATGTTATTGGGGGAAAAAAATTAAAAATCACAAAACAAACATGAACAGTCAAACTTTTATCTGAAAATTTCCCTCCAAGACAATGGAACAAAATATCCTTTGGCAAAAGGTCAAAAAAGCTATTTTAGAATCAAAGCACTATTAGGTACACCAAAGTAATGTTCATTTCATGCCGCAAAGATTGTTTTCTATCATTAAAGCCCAAGCTGAATCTTCCTTTTCATCAAGTGGTTCTACACTAATGATAGAAAACCAAGTATCTTTAATTAAAAATGGAAAGTCAAGACAGGTACCCTGACAGATAATAATTATGTTTGGTGAAAAGTTCA
Source organism: Phalanger gymnotis (assembly GCA_028646595.1). NCBI lineage: Eukaryota > Metazoa > Chordata > Mammalia > Diprotodontia > Phalangeridae > Phalanger > Phalanger gymnotis. Next base: position 197,464,170 of record CM053626.1, on the reverse strand, counting down.
ACCTTGGAAATCCACTCATGTCGTCCATTCAAGCTAATCCATCATTATTTTCAACTGTCAGAAGAAGATACTGCAACTCATTAATTAAATATTAACCTTACACTTGGGTCAAGCTTTAAAAAAAACACTCAAATTTGTTCATTGGCAAGATATTTTCTACTCAGTAATTTAATAGGTTAATGATCAAAGTGTAGGCAAGAAATAATCAAAATGACAGACTCTATATATTTATGTCTATATCACATTATTATTTGGCTCCCATATTTATTTGTAGAATATTATCTATATATTTGTAGCATCTCTTCTGTGATACTCCCTGGCCTTGAAATTACAGATTGGATTCCCAGACTATGTCCATGTCTCCCAAATTCTAGGGATAATCTATAAGTCTCGACTCCTAAATCTATAGCATGAGGATACTTTCCACCAGTATGCTTCCAGTATTAGCCAGTAGATATAAGGAGCTCAAATCAATAACATTTTGTTAAAATGACCAAGTAATACTACTAACTACAAAATATTAGTCTCTATAAATGTGGGGCAGATTCTCACATTAATATACAAGACATTGATAAGAGTAACATTGCAGGCTAAGTTTAAATTTGGTTTGTTTTAACAGGTTCAAGGGTGTTAAAAATGCAATAAGTAATTTCAAAGCATGCAATGCAATTAAAAGGTACTTTAATAATTAAGCAATAAAATCACAAAATACACAAATAATAAGGCTATGATATATAACTCCTCTTCCACAGTCACCAGATAAGGGATTCAAGGAAGTAAACTAGAGGCAGGTGGAACTCTGAAAGCATTACTACAACCATACTCTCTCCATCTGTTTTCTTTTATTCCCCCTGAAATGAGGCCACTGTGCCAGATCCCTCTGACTCTGAAATGGAGTACTCAGAGCCTAAGAGTACAGACAGTCATGTTGAGTGCTCCTGTCTCAGCTAAAAGCAACCTTCAAACAGGTTTAGAAAAATAACCAACAAAGAGGTTCTGCAAGGTCTCAGAAGGTCTGTTTAACAAAGATACAGAGCCATCCTTACAAGTTCTTTGCTGACAGGAGCATAACAGCAGGGTTTCAGATCAGTCCTACCTGGTGATGAAGTTGACGAAAAATGACCTGGGTTTGCTTTTTCCTGCCTGAATTACAATAGCTTTCAGTGGGATGGGGGTGAGGGTGTTAACTCAAGCTTTTGCATCTGCATCCTAACATTTTGCCCATCAAGAAGGCACAAACAGAGACCAATGGTAGTGAGACATACATGTGGAAAATACATGTGGCCAAGACAACTACAAACTCTTCTCCCTTGTCCCTCACCCCATGAAGCATCTCTGCTGAGCAGTATATCATTAAGGCAAAATTCATGCCTCAAAGAGGACCATGAGCATGCCTGAATGGTTCAGAATCACAGAATATAATGATTTCTCTAGGCAGGAGGCATTTATTTAGACTCCAAAGGATCAGACCCAAGGACCAATGCCCCCAATTCGATATTGCGGCAACAACATTCCAAAACCAATAAGACCACCTCACTATAGTAACAAGGAGATTACAACAAAATATTACAGCAGCAAGTCAGACCATACTTGTGCTTCCCCTCAATGCTAGAGTCCTCCTATAAGATCACTCACAAATCCTAAGTCCCTACTCAGCACTCTCTCCTGGGGCTCTCTGATTCCAAGTTCCAAAACTTCCTTTTGTGTTCAGCACTCTCCACTCCGCACCCTCTGGGAGCTGGCTCCTGAATCCTGTTGCTTTCTGTTCCACTCTAAGTTTCTCAGCTTCTTGCTTCTAGTCCTCCTTTCTGGGTTTCTGCCATTTCCAAGTTCTGTTCTCTCTTTTTATACAGTCCTTGGCTGTCATCTGATTGACCAGAACTCAGGCACATACCATTGGCTCTGGTCTTAGCAACTCCCCTTAGGGCCCAAGGGCTTCCCACCTCTCTCAAACTAGCTAACTAGTTTGCTAACCAGCTTGAGGCTCCACACTTAATTAGTGAAAAGGTGTGGGCCTGTCGCTAATCAGACCTCCCTTTGTTGGCCCCACCTAAAGCCCCACCTCAAGGCTACTCCATGGGCAGGAATGGTCTTTTCACTTACTGATTGGCTTCATAAGTAGTTGGTTCAGTTGGACTCCTAAGGTCAGCTCCTCTCCCCATTAAGACCTCTCAATTGTCAGGGTACTCACTTTATCTCTGTCTCTCATTGTTATAATCATCTCTCTTTTCTTATGTCAGAAATTGTATTCCTTGAAGATTTGTCTAGCCTCTCTGTATCTGAGCCTGCCTGAAATGTGTAATTCCTCTCTTTAAACTACGCCTTGAAACTTTTCAACTGATTTTCCAACTGATCGATAAGTGTCTCTTACTGAACAACTAATTCCATTCTTGCATGCCACAGTTAAAAGGGGATAGACCACAGGAAGAGAGGTGAAAACCTTGATCTTCCATATTTATTCTTTTTTTGTCTTCACTTCTCAAATTTTCAAGCTGAGTACAATTCCATAGGGTTTTATATTGAAATCCAAAAGGTCATGGTGACTAAAAAAAAATTCTCATCCATTGATCAGATTACCTTTAATTCTACCAGACAAATGTATTCACATTTCATAAGGGAATCAGTGAGGGTTGAAACCTAATTAACACATTAATAACTCATCATCTGTGATTACAAACTCTATGTCAATTGATTGAGGGGAGTGTAGAGCAAATCTTTCCCTCCCTTCTCTCAGTTTCTTCTCTCCTGTCTAATCTTTATCTACTTATTTCTCTGTCTTCTAATGTCTCAAGTCACTGTGTAGATGTGGTTAGTGAGTCACCTCTGCCTTATTAAAGAAAACTCAATGGATACCCCTTTCTGTCAGGCATGATCCCAATAGTTTTATATAATTGCTTTCAAGTCCCCAATCAATTATTTGATTTTTAATTATATAGTTATATAACTCAATTATAACTTTCAAAACTCTGAAGCTAGTCTTATGTCAGTAAGCTGATGGACCATAGTGCCCCAGAGCCATCTTTAACTAACTTTTACATTTGTCAGAACGGTGATTTTCTTTCAGGTCCTCAGATCAATATCTCATCAAACATTTTTTATCTGAGAATGTGTTTCTTCTTGAACTAATTTCATCAATTTCATTTACACATTAATTTTGCTGTTTTTTCAGCAACCAAAGTGTCCACCTATAAAAGGACGGTCAGTATCTTACGCCTTGGTCCCAGTGAACATTTGCAATCTATTCCCAGAAATGCTAAATCCTGATGACGATAGCAGAATGTAATCTTACTCTGGTAGTTATAGTTGTGAGGATCATGGTACCCTCCCTTTGAACCTTGGAACCTGTTTCAACAGGTCTAGCAGCTGCTGTGGGGGTGTAAGACCTGCCAAGAAGCTGCCAACACAGGTTCCAACCACTCCTGCTGTGGCTCAGAGCTCCAAGGGAGAAAGCCAGCCTCTGGGTTTATATATATTGTTCATGGTCAAAGGTGAGTCACACATGCGACTCACCCATGTGACCTAAAAACATCACAAAAAAATGTGACTTAAACCCATGTGTTCTAAAAGCCCTTGATGTCACAAACATGTCACTCAAACCCATATAAACCAGGCTTTCCCTTGAAGCAAGGAGGTCATCAAGAACTCCTAATTTAGTCAAGGAAATAAAGGCCAAACTCTTCAAAGGCACTTGATTGAATAAGTGCCAAAAGCCCATCTTGATTGCCAATATAGAATACTTGTTCTATTTTCTCTGAGCTGTGCCTTTCTTGATACCCAACCACTAATTCTTTTATTATTCCAATTTTAAATGAATTTTTTTCTCCAAGACAAAATTGCATTTCTACTTGTTTATTGTACTAATAAGCAAAATAGTGTTTATTTCTCTCCCTCTGCAAATATCCAAGTACTCATAATGCCCATATTTACATAGTAGCTTACATGTTATTTTTTAAACTACCACTGCCTTGGTTACAATTTGAATCCTTCAATTTTTGGAAAGCTGTGTGGAATGCACTTTCTTCTGGTATGCTTAGTCAACCTCTTCATCGGTGGGCCACAAGAAACACCTCCAGATGAAGCTGTTCCACTTTCTATAAACCCACCAGGCATGCCTCCTGGCATGTCCCTTGCATTCTGGTATAGCTTAGTCATGGTGAGTTTGCAAAGCTTCTCCAATTCATTCTGCAGACGTTCAGTCTTTCTTCTTAGCAGTCACATTCTTATCAAGCCAATTGGTGATTTTGTTGCATTTGTGAAGGATCATCTTTTTGTCTTCATCATCAATTTTATCTGGGAATTCTTCATTTACTATAGCCTTTATGTTGAAAGCATATGATTCAACTGGCTTGTAAAAACATGGTCTCTCTGCTTGCTGTAATCAGTCATATTTCTAAGCCTCCAGGACCATATGTTCAATGTATTCTATGCTCAGATGACCTTTGTCATTGATAATGATGATATTCTCCTTGCCTTGCTCTTATCAACAGAAGACACATTGAGAATTCCATTTGCATCAATGTCAAATGTTAATTCAAGCTCAAATTGACCAAGTGGGTTCTTTTACTTTGTTACTGCTCTCTCACCTTACTAAACCAGGCTAGTTGTTGAAGTAGGCAGTACTATCCATGTCAGCTTTATAACATATGGTACTGTGTTTGGTTAGAATTATCATAAATCAACCAGCAGTTTCAATTCCAAGAGGAAATGGAAGGGACCTAAAAGTGATAAGTCCTGAATATTCTCAGATTTATCTACAGTCATGATGGGAACCTAGGCAGCTACATCATCGGCAACAGCCTAATCAGGATTGCTCTTTTTATATAAAATATTTTTATTCACTTCATTAAATACTTTCCAATTACATATACAATTATGTATTAACATACAATTTTTAAAATTTTGAGTTCTAAGCTCTCTTCCTCTCTCCCACTCTTCCCTGATCCCCTGGCTGGGTAAGCAATATGATAATAATTACATATATGAAGTCATGCAAAACATATTTTCATATTAGCAATATTGCAAAATAACACACATATACATGCAAAAGAAGAAAAATAAAGTAAAAATGCTTTAATTAGCACTTCTCTTTGGAGGTAGATAACATTTTTCTTCATGAGTCCCTGGGTTAATCTTTGAGAATAGTGAAGTATTTCATAGTTGATCATCCTTATAGTAATGCAATTGCTGTGTACAATTTTTTCTAGTTCTGCTCACTTTACTTTGCATGAGTTTACATAAATTTAAAACCTGTTCGCTCATCATTTCTTATTGCACAATAGTACTACATCACAATCATTTACCACAACTTGTTTAGCTATTACCCAAGAGTTGAGCATCCCCTCATTTTCCAATTCTTTGCCACCAAAAAAGACTTGCTATAAATATTTTTTTGTACAAATAGTTTCATTTTTCCTTTTCTTTGTTCTCTTTGGGATATAGAACTAATAATGGTACTGCTGGGTCAAAGGGTACAGAAAGTTTTATAACCCTTTGTGTGGAGTTCTAAATTGTTCTTCAGAAGGGTTGGACTAACTCATAACTCCACCAACAGTACATTAATATTCACATTTTCCCATATTTCCTCCATTATTTGTTATCTTTCTTTTCTGTCATTAGCAAATCAGATCAGTGTGAGGTGGTACCTCAGAGTTATTTTAATTTTCCTTTCTCTAGTCAATAGTGATTTACAATTTGTTTAATGTGACAATTGATAGCTTTGATTTCTTCTAAAAACGGCCTGTTCATATCCTTTGACCATTTATCAGTAGGACAATGGCTTTCATTTTTATAAATTTGGCTCGGTTCCCTATATATTTGTGAAACAAGGTCTTTATCAGAGAAATGTGCTGCAATTTTCCCTTCCCTTTAATTTCGTCTGCACTAGTTTCGTTTGTCCAAAAACTTTTTAATCTCATGTAAAAATTATCCATTTTACTTCTTGCAATCCTTTCTTTCTCTTGTTTGGTCATAAGCTTCTACACAACAGGTACATTTTTCCATTGTGCCCATAACTTAATTAGAAAACCACCCTTTATGTCTAAATAATGCACCCATTTGTATTAAGAAGGTAGAATTTATGATTTCAAAGAGAATCATATATATGTCGGAACGCTTCAGAACTGCAAGATATAAGGAATTCTCTAAGTAGAAGACAGAAGAATTAAAGCATTTATTCAGGCTCCAAAGTAACAGACCCACGAATCAGCCTCCCCATTTTGATATTTTGATCAAAAGCTTCCAGGCCCAATAAGTCTGCCTCACAAGAGTAACCAGGAGGCCACAGAAAAACATGTTGGTATTAAACCAAATCATATTCATGCTTTCCCTCTCCAGTAAGAAGATTACCCACTGGCCTCAAGTCCT
>CM053626.1:197398482-197457307 GCA_028646595.1 Phalanger gymnotis | reverse complement strand
ACCAGTACAAACAGTATGAGAGGCATGCTTTGAGACAAAGCCATTTCTGAAAAATATATCAATAAAAGTATTTTGATGATGGATAATTCCTAATGGTTTTGGCTAAAAATTAAACAACAGAGTTACCCTAGCCCTGGAGTAAGGCTAACAAAATTAAAGTTGCTGAGAAAAGAGCATTGAAACTCCAAGAAACATATATAAAACAGACATTGTTTCTCTTCCCTACCCCCACCCCCCAACCCCAAGGCACAAATATAGTCATTCAAAATGAAGCTGAAGATAGATAACAACATGTAAAAGCTAAAGTAAAAAACATAGAAAGTTCATATTCATCTTGAGAGGAAGATTCGGAGTCCTTCCAACATTTGCAACTATGTTCTCCATTTTAGCCCTTGCATTTGAGGAAAGAGCATGGACAAACTGGAGTGTATTTAGAAGAGGGAACTGAGGGTATTGAGGGTGTACAAAACAATTTCATCTATGAGGACTGATTGAAGAAAATGAGAATTGTTAACTTGGAGAAGACTTAGGAGGAAGAGGAGTAATTTTGCTATTGTCAAATATTTTAAAGCCTTTCAAGTGCTAGGATTAATCTTATTCTAATGAATACAATAGGATACAATTAGGACAAAGAGGAAAAATATTATTCAATCAGTCAGCAATATTTATGAAGCATCTGCTACGTGGCAGCACTGTGTTAAATGCTATGGATACTAAAAAAGGCAAAAGGCAGTCCCAGCACTCAAGGATCTTACAATCGAGTGGGGGAGAAAACGTGCAAAGAAATAAATACAAAGCAAGGTATGTACAGGATAAAATAAAATAATTAACATAGGGAAGGCATTAGGATTAAGAGGGGTTAAGAAAGACTTCCAGCAAAAGATGAGATTTCTTTTTTTAGCTTGGATTTAAAGGAATCCAGGAATGTCTATAGTTAGGGCAGAGGAGGGAGAACATTCCAGATAAGGGAGACAGTGAGAAAATTCCATTAGCCAAGAGACAGAGTATCTTTTTCATGGAATAGCTAGGAGGCTAGTATCATTGGATTGAAGAGTACTTATTGGGAAGAAAGGTGTAAGAAGACTGGAAAGGGGCAAAGCAAAGATGGTGGATTAGGGGCAGCCACCCAGCTGGATTCTCCCAACATAAAGCTTCAAAACAACTTTAAAATAATGTGTCAAGCCAAATTTCAGAGCAAAAAGTCATGTTGAGACATTTTTCTAGTGGAAGAAAACTTAAAACGTCAGCAGAAAAAGTCTGGGACACTGGGGTGGAGATCCTTCCAAAGGCCACACGCGACAGCTGCAGGAGTGTCTGTAGCAGTAGCTTTGGAAGCTCTCAGCCTAGAGCTGGTAAAGGGCTAGGGCAACTGGTCATAAAGAGAGTGAAGGGAACCCTTTGTTGGTCCTGGGTATTTCTGGTGCCCATATGAAGTTCTTTTACAGCTCATCCTTTTACAGTGGAGGGGAAATCAAGGCTGGACAATGCTTGAAACTTACTCTCATTGGAATTTGTTCAAAGAGGTAGGAATATGTATACACACACACACGTATATATATATATATATATATATATATATATATATATATATATATATATGCACTCAATTGTGTAAAAAATATAACTTACCTAATAGGGAAATAGAAGGGGATGGGATAAGATAAAAGGGAGGGGAGGTATGTGACATAATTGGATTTGCACTTTAGGAAAATCACTTTAATGGCTGAAAGGAGGAGGAATTGGAAAGGGGAGAGACTTGAGGCAGGCAGATCCACTGGCAGGCAATTGTAATAATCCAGATGTGTGGTGATGAAGGCCTGCACTAGAGTGGTAGCAGCGTCAGAAAGAAGGGGGTGTAGTTGAGAGATGCTGCAAGGGTGAAATCAACAGGCCCTGGAAACAGATTGGATATGGAGTGGGGAGGGAGGGAGGTGAGAGACAGTGAGTAATACAGAATAAGCCCTAGTTTGCAAGTCTGAGGGAATGGGAGAGTACTTTTGCCCTTTATAGTGATAGGGAACATTGAGGAGGGGGCAGGATTTAGGGTTTGGGGGAAAAGATAGTGAATTCTGTTTTCCGTATATTGAGTTGAATGTGTCTGCTGGACATCAAGTTTGAGATGCCTGGAAGACTGTTGGAGATGTGAGCTTCGAAGTTAACAGAAAGTTCACGGGCAAATAGATTTGAGAATTCTCAGTGAAGAGAAGATAATTAAATTCATGGGATTTGATGACATCACCAACTGAAATAGTATAGAGAGACAATAGAAGAGGATGCAGAATAGAACTCTGAGCATGGGCATGATCTGGAAGAGGGTCCAGCCAAGCAGACCAAAAAGGAATGGTCTGATAATTAGGAGGAGAACCAGGAGTGCGTGGTGTCCTGGAAACCTGGTATCAATAGTATCAAGGAGAGTGATCGAAGGCTGCATAGAAGTAAATCAGGTTTTGGATCTATAAAAGGGAAAAACCTCCTAACAATTAGAGTTGCTCAAAAATGGGGCAGGGATATCTGTACTATCTCAGTTGGTTCTAAGTTCTTCATTACTGGAGGTGTCCAGGCAAGGGTTAGATAACAACTTGTCAGGGATTTATAGTATAATTTCTTGTTTCATATAGGGGTTCTACCATATGAGGTTGAAGGTGCTTCCCAATATAAAGATTCTATGAATCTAAAAGGCAAAACAATTTTCTAGAGTAGAAGCATCTGTATCAGAGATCAAAAAGAGAGGGAGAGAATATATGATCAGAATTTGAAAAAAAAACATAGACAGGGTTCCAGATTTATGATTTTACACCTATGGTTGGAAATTATTTCTACAGATGCAGAGTGATTCAGCACGCTTGTAACTTAGATTGGTTTAGAAATTTGCATCTGGCACCGAATGACTTTCACACAGTCCTAATGCTACATGTGTCAGAGGTTTAACTTGAACAAAGGACTTCTAGGCCAATTGCTGGCCTATGGTCCACGACACCATTGTCTCAACATTTCTTAATAAAGACGAGATTTGATTTCATTATTATTTTATTGTGACAGCTCTTAACCATATGATTATGACAGATATAGGGGACTCCTTACAACAAGGTCCCTCTGAGTTGTTTGAGTATTCCCAACCTAGCCACTAGCTCTAAATGATTTGTCTCGCTTTATTGAGATTTTCTTTCCCTGTTCAAATTTCGATGCAGGGAAGCTTTTTCTACAACTCATACAAACAGAATACTAGAGAGAGAATATGATGGAGGGGACAGAATCTGCAACATTATACCATCAACAAAGTTCTTGCTTATATAACACCAAAAACCTTCTTGCCCCAATGTGTTGCTCTAGGGAACTTGGTAGTTCCAAGGATTTTTTTTAGAAATTCACTCAAAATTCCTTGATTTCAAAAATTCTCTTGGAAAGTTTTTCCTTTGATAATAGGAACTCGTACTCATGTAGCATCTTACAGTTTGCAAAGTAGTTACTTCCATTAGCTGTTCGGATAATCACAACAGCCTTCAATCTTCCATGTTCTACAGGTGAGGACTTTCCATTCCTCACAGCCTAAGAGCACTCAAGTGATTTGCATATTGGCATACAGTGACAGAGTCAGGACTCAAGGAGGCAGAGACTGAACTCCCACCCAGGGCTTCTGACCCCACATCCAATCTGCTTTCCAGCACAGCAAAATCCATTTCACTGAATTATAAAAAAGCCTGATTGCTATGCAGTATATCTCTTTTCTCTAGATCAGTAGGCCACATGGAGTCCACAACATGGAGTCCGGCGTAGTGGGAAATAGATTAAATGTAATCAGGAAATATGTAGTAATATCACCATAAAAGCCCCATAAAACAGATAATATCAATATGTGGTTTACTAAGTCAATATGTGTCCTTACATAAGATTTAGTGACCTCTGTTTCTATTTCAGCTTGATTCCACTTGCTCTAGACATCCTCTAGGATGTCAAGGCTCCCTCATATTAGACTGTAAGATCCTTGAGGGCAAGGACTGTCTATTGCCTCTTTTTGTACCTCTAACAAGTGTCTCATCTTGCTAATCTTATCCCCAACAGTGCTGGCACATAGTAGGCGCTTAAGAAATGTTTACTGAATTGAATTAAATTGAAAATCCCTTTAATTACTAACAATGTCTCTTTTCCCAAAACACCATGGTCTCCAAATTACAAAACTCTCCCCTATCACCCAGCTGAAACACAATGCAGAGGAAGAAAGAAAAGCAATTGATGACAGGAATAATTTAAGAGATTTTAAGCATTTGAGTAGAAGGGTGTTTACATTGAGGCTATTTTGACCATTTTCACATGTAAGATAGTTAGAAATTGCACACTGCATCCATCATTTCAAAACTGTTCTTGTGACATTGGTTTTCTCAATTGCCAGGCTTTTCCTTCTGGAGGCTTTCTCGAAATAATTTCACCCTTCCTTGGATTTCTTTCAGAGAAACAATTTTCTGCTCCAAGATGGACTCTAACTGGGCAGCACAGAAATCTACATCATAGCTTATTCCATCTGCCATCTCTAAAAAAGCTCTGAGCCACTGGCTGGATTCATTGTACGATACTGAATTTTTTTTATCTGATTTAAAAGATGTCACCTGCTCTTCATCTTCCTCATCCTCTTCTTCCTCACTTCGTAAAAATATTTTATAATCACTCTTTTCCTGGTTCCCTGCCGGGGTCACAATGTGTTTATCTAGTAGCCTTGACTCCTGGTGTCCATGTGGATGGAGATAGCCTAAGAGCCTAGCATCAAGGGTTAATTCCTTCACTCTGTTTGCATACCTTAAAGTATTGAGTGTGTTTTCAGAAGAACTCAGCCCTGGAGAGATTGTAGCAATCATACAGGTGGAGGAGTTCTGGCCTATAAATGAGTCCCTAAGCACCTGTGTCAGCTTACTGGCTCTGAATGGAGTATGAGATTTATTTTGTCCCAATGCCCTTATACACTCCTTGAGTGCCAAGAGACTTTTGTTTATCTCTGCCCCTTCTAGTTGCCTCTGCCTGCTGGTTCTGCAGGTGTCCGCTCCTCTTTCATTCCCAGCTAGGTCAATGAGGGAAAACTTTCCATGTAGTTTCCCTCTCCTCTTAAGGATGATCTGAAACACTGCATGACTCCGAGAAGAGTGGGCATTGACAGATGTCTGGCCTGAAGTCCGGTAGCTGCTACCTAGCTCAATGAGGTTAAGCACATCTTCTACGCAGCATACTTCCTGTTCCTGCAATCCCAAAACCTGGATTTGTTGCTTGGCATCCTCAAGGACCTTGAGTTTCTTCTTCCAGTTCAGTAAATCATAGACTTTGCCCCCATAAATCTCAAAAAATGTCCCATAGACCTTCAGGTCCATCTTCTCATAAGTGGGCTTCTTGAGCATTAGGAAGACATCCTCAGCCACTAAAGCATAAATGCCTTTGGAACAGTCTTGGTTTCTGCCAGAAATGTCTCCTCCCATGGTGTGGGTTTTCCCACTGCCAGTCTGACCATAGGCAAAGCAAGTGGCCATACCCTTGTGGAAGATGTTCTCCACCAGTGGCTGAGCAGTGAATCGGTACACAAACTCATTGGAGGCAGTGTCATCGAAAGCATGGTCAAATCGGAAGGTGTGGTGTTCAAGGTAGCGGGTTAGATCCACCTTCTGCTTGGACTCATGCACCATGACCACGTTCCTAGTGGGGATGGTAATGATGTCAAAGTCTTTCAACAAGGTCTCTTGGTCATTGAGTGGCCTCTTGCGAACGCAGACACGGATTCGATGATTGTCTGTGGTTTCTGAGCTAAGCATCTTGGAGTAGTCCATCCGCCTACGGTAGTCTTCAATCATACACATGATTTCATAGTTGGGACTAACCGCACTGACATTTAGGGCTTTCTTGGCCTGAAATTCCAGTAACTGTTGCCTCCGCTTTTCCCGCTGCTTCTGTAGTTTCTCAATCTCCCGTAGGCAGTGTGACTTTCTCTGCTTCACCAAGATAGGCTCACTGAAGGTCACTGCGTTGTCCCCCGAAGCCGTCTCCGTCTTCTGCGGGTGCACAGCCCAATGGTTTGTCAACCTCTTATCGCCCTTGGCTGAATAGAGTGCGGACAACCGCAGGGGCGATTGGATTCTGCACAACTTGGGGTATTCTGGAGTGGCCAGTCCCGGGTTCAGCAGGAACACCGTGGCTAGATCGATCTTCTTGCCCTTGTTGGCGCCCTTCTCAACCCACTCCACTGTCACGCTGTTGTTGTTAACGGAAGCGACGACTGCAGGGTGGACCCTCCCGTCACTCCTCTTGATGTTTAAGGAGATGCCGATGTGAATGGATCCAAAGCGTGGACTCATGCGTTTCAAAGGGGTGGAGCCAGGTGAAACTTGGAAAGACAACTGGCTGGCCGTGGTTGATGACGGAAAGACTTGGACCAGGGGTCGAAGTGCCGCAGCAGGGGTGCTGGAAGTGGAGCAAGAAGGACCTGAGTCATCCAGAGGAGCAAAGACACAGCGCCAAAGACTTGAAGGGCCCTTAAGGAGGGCGCTGCTGTGTGAATGGGGGAGCAGGGCACAGGACCGGCCAGGTATGCAGCAGCTGGCGTCACAATGAGGGTGGGGAGGCTCGAGTGTCAAGGTGTGCTTCGCCCCAGGTGAAGAGAAAAATCCAGGGCTCAAGGTCTAATTAGAGCTGAAGGGAGTCCCAGAATTCAGGGCTACCCCAGTGTTTGGACAGGAGGCAGAGGGCGCATACTCAATAATTTGCTGGAGACTTCCCCCAACCAAGTCTGTTCAGAAGTATGGCTATATCTGAAGCCCCAGTGCGTAGGGGGCCCCTCACCGTTAGAGATTTTTCAGAGAGGTAGGGGGAAACACCCGTGCAGGGGTAAAGGTGACTTTATTTTTCTTCCCAGGTGGTTCTGGGTGGACTTGGACTGAGGCTTCAGTTTTTACTTCTCATAAATGCCACAGACCCTTTTCTGTTAAGTCAAGTCAATAAGGATTTAAGTGCCTAATGTATGATGGTCACTGTGCTGTGTTGGGCATGCAAAGAAAGAAAAAAGAGAATCCCTCCCTCTGAGGGAGCTGTCACTACAATGTGAAAGACAACATGCAAACAAATTATAGACAGCATAAATTTTCAGAGAGAGAGAGAGAGAGAGAGAGAGAGAGAGAGAGAAGGGTCTAGACAGAGGAGTGGGGAACCTGAGTCTTCAAGTCCACATGTGCCCATGTAGGTCCTCAAGTGCAGCCCTTTGCATAAGGGTTGCACTTGAGGACCTAGAAGACCACAGGTTCTAAATCTAGAATTAAGCAGGGTTGGAAAAGGCTTATCTTAATCAGTGGGATCTTAGCTGAGCTCTGAATAAAAGCTAAGGAAACTAGAAGATGAAGATGTGGAGGGAAAACATTCCCTGGGACTGTAGCCTCAACCCTAGGAAAAGGGAAATGAGATGGTTTCTCTCTCAGTTCTTCCCTTTCTCCAAGCCACCATCACATACACAATCATGTAAAGTATTGTAAACAATTACTGTGTACTTCAATTTTAAATTCTGTAGTGACAAGTGATAAGTGTGTCCAGAGGTTGTAACTGCAAAATACAAAAGTATAAACTTTAGGGAATCACCAGAAGGCCCCCAAAAGCTGTATCTTCTGTCTATATCCTCAAAAAAACAATTTGAAAACTTTTAAACAATGTGGACAAAGTTGGAAAAAAATGGAAGGATCTATGACTTCTCCCCCTCTCCCCAAAAATGTCTACCAACACAGATTTCAACCTTCAATAATGTCCCTGAAATTTTGATGTCACTACTTTGCCCAAGAAGTCCTCTGTTTTCTACTTGCCTCTAGGAAAAATATAAATCTCTGGGTTTAGCATTTAAAATCCATTAGAATTTGGCCACAACCTTTTTTTCCAGGTTTATTATACAATATTCAACTTCAATCTCTCAATCAATAAACATTTACTAAGCCCTTACTGTGTGCCAGGCACTGTGCTAAGTGCTAAGTCTCAGCCAAACTGTCTTACCTTTTGTTCACTGGGCATAATATTCCATCGTCTGGTTCGCCTGAGCCCTAGCTAGCAATCCCCAAGAGCACCCACATTTCTTCTTTACCTGGACATCATACAATGTATAGATTCCTTCAAGACTGAACTATTTGAAACTATTCTGATCTCCCCAATTTTTACTACCCTTCTTTGTAAAATTACTTTGTGTTATTTTGTGGCAGTTATTCTTTTCCATTTACATAGTTGTATTCATTGTGTATGTTATTTACTTGATTTTGCTTACTTTCTTTAGAGAACTGTTTATTCATATCCTCTGAGTACTTATCATTTTGGAATGATTTTTTTGCTTTAATGTATATTTGTTTGCAAATATATATACATATATATGTATGTATGTATGTATATGTGAGTTATAGAACAGTTGTTTCCATGAGAGTTTCCACATGGGAAGTTTCTGACACCAATAAAATCATAGACACCACCCTTTCCCCCACCCCTCCCATCCCCACCTTCCCATCCCTGCAAATATAGTCAGGAGAGAACATCTAAACACGGTAATTAGAAAAGAATCATTACAGTACTTAAAACAGTTCCTTGAAAATAGTATGAACTTTATAAATACAATATTTACAGAGTAGATGAATACTAATACGTGAATAAAAAGTAGAATCCATTGAGTTCGAGAGAAATTGCTTACTATGAGGCTGAAAGAAAAATTGACAGGAGTTAGGATGACATGAATAACCTCTCTAACACATTTTTTTTCTTTTTAATAAGCATATATCCCTGGGAAAATGACTTAGTAGGAGCAATGATAAAGAAACTGTTTCATGGAATAGAATTTCAGAACAGCAAGCTACCTATGAGATCATCTGTTCTAACCCTCCGATTTAAGAAATAAGGAAACTGAGGACTGGAGAGATTAAGGGCCTTTTTCTGCCCCCACAAGACATCAAATTAGTAAATAGACCTTGAGGGGAAGGGGAAATATAACTTTTGTAAAAGAGAAATAACTTTAAATCAGGAAGAATAGACAAATAATGTATTTAATCAGTATTTACTCTTTATCCATAACTGTGATAGGTGACACATTTTTTAAAGATAAAGACTATTGCATATTTAAAAGTATTAGGCATGATCCCTGTCTACAATGAGCTTAAAGATGCTTGCTAAATTTCTTTAACTACTAAGGATGTTTGTACTAGACATAACCAAATGACGTAACCTGTTTATTTAAAATTGGTTCTGTCTCCAAACCTCCTCAGGTGCTGTATTTTTTTTTTGAAGGTAGAATAGCTTTACTTTCTTACCTGCAGAAAATGAGTTCAGTAATTTGCATTGATTAGTCACAGGTACAGTCCCTGTTTGGAGCCTGTCAAAATTGCTTTAAGGGAGGGAATGTGATTTCTAGTCTTATTTTAAATACTCATCTCCCAAGAGAGATGCATCAAATAAGCAGCCTTTAAGCATCATCCTAAATCGACACCCAGCAGCTGTTCTGTTTGTTTGATCACTCCTCAGGGTTGGGGGTGGGGCGGGTGTTGGAGGAAAGAGTTTGGGTTTCCCCGGTACATGGAAGCAACTGGGAGTTGATTTTGTTCTTCAGAAGTGTTCAGGATATTTCTCTGGATTTCTTTGAAGGAAAGGCCTTAAACCTTTCTGGTTTCTAAAAAAAGTTCTCTTTAGAGATCACATCTAGCTAAACTTAGATCTATTGAAAAATAATAATATTAACTTAGATTATATGAATGACATTTTGCCACAATAACTAAAATTTCTGATTTCTGACATTTCAACATTTATCCATGTACTGGACTTAATGAAACCGGTGAAATCCAAATGATGCTCTTGCATTCCATAGTCAAAGCTTGTTACTATGACAACTACATTAATTCGAAGCCATCTTTTGCTGAGCCTATTAAGGGGCATTGATTAATTGGCAATTTTTACATGATTTCTATAAATGCTCTAATGGTCAAAATTTACTTACAAACTGAATGAATGTGGTTAGGTCAACCCATGACAATTGTCATGAGAATGTGTTTTTTTAAGGATACTTCCAGTCATACTGTTTTTGTCATGTTTATTCAACAATTGGGAAACATAATGGGGTTTTTTCATACCCCACTTTACGCATTTATGCACTTAAAAAGTTCAACAAATATTTATTGTCTGCAGTGTGCACAATACTGTCCTAGATGATGGGGGAAAGACATAGTTTAATAAAGGCACAGTCTTTGCCCTTATTCATTCATTCATTCATTCATTTATTCATTCAATGAGGATTTAGTGCACATTAAATAAGTGGTGAGAAAACAGACAGAAGAAACAAAAACAGTCCCAATAAAGTAGCTTATCTACTACAGGGACAAAAATGCTCATTGAAGAAAGTAAGTACGTGATAATGTGAAGAAGAAAGGGATATTAAAATTAATCACAGCAATAAAATAAGTAAGCATTTATTAAGCATCTTCTGTATGGTGGACATCATGCTGGGCATTGAGGATTAATACTCAAAGGGGAAACAAGGTTTCCCATAAGAGATGTCATTTAAATTGAGCCTTGAAGAAAGCTAATAATTCTAAGGTGAAGAGGGAAGTGCGTCTTTGGCGTGGAGGACAGCCAATGAACATGAAGATGGAGGACAGAATTTTAAGAATTCAGAACAACAAATAAGTGTGTCAGTCGGATTGTACAGGGAGGGTAATATGAAATAAGTCTAGAAAGGTAGACTAGAGCCAGAATGTAATGGACTTTAATAAGTTTGTAGTTAGATGGAGTGTAGTGAAAGTGAACTTAGCATCAGGAAGATCAGAGATTTAATTCTGCCTCAGATACTTACTCACTGTGTCTTCCTGTTCAAAGGCATTTAACCTCTCACAGCCTTAGTTTCCACAACTAAAAAATGGATATAATACTGGCATCTACCTCAAAGGGTTATTGTGAGGATTAAATATGCTAATATATGTACAAAGCTTTGAAAATATTAAAATTCTATAAAACTGTACAATAATGGTAGTGCTGCAGATTTTAAGTAGGATAGTAGAATAATCATATCTATTCATTGTTAAAATTATTTTGGCAGGTCTGCGAAGGATGGATGGAAGAGGGAGAAGCTGGAAAGTAAAAGGTCAAACACAAAGGTATTGCTCTAGTTCTGGTGAGAAGCGATGTACTCCTGGAGTAGGGCATTGTCTTTGTGAATGGATAGAAGAGATGACTGAGATGACTTCATAAGACTTCACACCTGATCAGATTTGGTGTATGTGTGTGTAGAAGTGATGAAGAAGAGTAAGAGATGAATCTAGGATTATAGACTTGAGTGACCAGAAGGGTGGTTGGTGCCCTTGGTAGAAAAAGGGAAGTTTGGAGAAGGTATTGATTTTGGGAGTAAGAAAGTGAGTTTGATTATAGATGTATCATGGTCAGGTTGCTGACCACACATCCAAGGAGAGTTCTAGTGGGACTTACAAGAGTGATAAGACACAGATAATTTTATTAAGTAGCAATATATGGTGAGTGTACTGGGAAGATGCAAAACAAAATGAGATCAGGGAGGTCCAATGTTACTTTAGCAGATCAAGTTATAACCTTATAGTTAAGAACCAGCCTTTTGGATTCAACTAGAATCTTGCTGAGAAAATGTTATATTCTTTTCTTTTCGTATGTCCTTTATTCAGAATTTACATATGGCTAATCTTTTTATAAGGTGAAATAATTTAGTATGGAATAATAACAGAAAAAGTAATAGGATTTCAGCAAATTTCTAGCTATTAAAAGGACCTGAGGATCAAAAAGGAAAAAAAAATCAAGTGAGATGATCATGTCACTCTCCTATGCAATATACTCTGAAGTCTCCCTATTATCTCCCTGGGATCAAATATGAACTTTTCTGTATGTCTTTTCAAGGCCTTTATAAACTGTCTTCATTCTCTCATTCTAGCCTTGTTACACATTGCATCCCTTCCGAAAAACTACGGTCCAGAAATATGTACTATCTTTCCTATTATTCCTTTGTTTAGTTTGTTGTTTAGTTGTTTCAGTCATGTCTGACTCTTTGGGACCCAATTGGGGTTTTCTTGGAAAAGATCCTGGATTACTTTGCCATTTCCTTCCCCAGTTCATTGTTACAGATTAAGAAACCGAGGCAAACAGGGTTAAATCACTTGCCCAAGGTCACACAGCAAGTAAGTATCTGTGGTTGGATTTGAACTCCAGGCCCAGTACTATATCTACTGAACCACCTACCTGCCCCCGCTTTCTCTCACACCAATAGATATGCTGGAGTGAGCTCAAATTGGCTTATAAGAACTTACTGTTAAATTTACATTTTGATTGCCTAAACTTAATAAAGTGCTGGAGTAAATGCTAATGGTGCAGATTAAACTTAAAATTGTATCTGGCACCATTTTTTTCAGATACGTGGTTGTTGTACACACCTGTTTACCCATAACATTTTATTTCCTATTTTTCTCTGTGCCTTTGCATTGGCTGTCCCCCCACCTATATCTAGAATATGTTCTCTTCTCATCACCATCTCTGGGAATCCCTAGCTTCCTTCAAAATACACTGTAAGTACCAGAAGACTTCCTCATCCCCCTTTGCTAGTGCTCTCCCCCCACTTCCACTATTTCTTATACATTTCATGTATACCTGCAAATGTGCATGTCTCAATTCGCTACACTGTCATCTTCATGAGGGTAAAGAGTTCCATATTTGTCCTTGTATTCCAGAGTCTAGCAAATCAACAGGCCTTTGTTAAGCAAATGTGTCAGACACTGTGATCGACTGGAAAGCATGTGATCAAGTAACTTTCCCTTTAGTCATGCAAGGTAACCATTTGATTTGAGATGTTCTTTTTTGAGTTTCTGCCCAAATCCTCATTTTCTAAAGACATGAAGAATTGCGTGATTTTTTGAGGAATTCAACCTTTAAGACTCTTAATGCAAGGGCATTTAGAAACATCCAAGTCAGCCTAGCAGTTATCTTATCTTATCTTACAGCTAAAATAAACTAAATTAATAGAAGAAGAAGGCATTTTAGAGTCATTAGGATTCTGAGGATGGGTAGGTTGCTTCTGCCCATTGACCAGTTTCTACGATGAAAGTTCTTCCCAGACTGCCAACTCTCAGCACTATCTTACGCCTTAGTGTGATCTCAGCAGGTGATGTTACAAATATTATTTATCATTGCTGGAGCTTGGTATTTTGCCTGTCAGTATAACATTCTTTTACCAGGTTCCTACAATATTCATATTCTCATGACAAAATATGAAGCAAGTAGGGGAAAGAGCTCTGGATTTGGATTCTGAGGTCTTCAGTTTGACTGTTTGGCATTTATCATCTGTGAGATTTTATTTATGTTACTTACCCATTAGAATGTAAGCTCCTTGAAGACAGGGACTTTTTTTTTCTTCTTCCTTTCCTTTCCTCCCTAGCACTGAGCACAGTGGCTGGTGCATACTAGTAAGCTCTTAATAAATGCCTGTTGACTGACTGACAACCTCTCTGGAACTCAATTCCTCTTCTATAAAAAAGGGCGATTTTATTAATTGACTTATAACGTCCCTTCTAGGTCTAAATCTATAACATTCGAAGTTAGGCAATATCTCTAATAGAGAGTTTTAAAACTTTTGTGTTATTTTATGAGCCTTTTTGGCAATCTGGTAAAGATTATGGAGCCCTCAGAACAATATTTTAAATGTATAAATGAAAGCAAACAAAATCAGAAAACTATTACATTGAAACACAAATATCAAAATGTTAAACAGTAAAAGTAAAACATTTATAGATCCTTAAGTTAAAATTTTTGGCACATGTAATATCTGAATAACCAGCTCATACTATTTGTGTGGATGCATGATAAGCAGGAAAATAGTGTGGATGGAAGGAGGAGGTGTTTGTGTTCATTTAAAATTCATTTTCAAGCCTTGGATGTAAATATTGGATTGAATAGAAGTTTTACCCTTCAATCGGCTGTGATATCGTATGGTCTGTTAAAAGAAATATTAAATAGGAGGCATTAAATACCAGGTGTAACCATTCTTCCCTTTCTTATATAAAAAGGAATCTATATGGGACATGACAGACTCTTGTTAAACACAGCATGTTTGGGTTAGGATGGGAGGTCGTTTCTTTGCCAAAATTAATGCCAGTCTCTAACAAGCATTTTACCACTTCTGCAAAATCACATCCACAGAGAAATCCTAATACATGGGACAATAGCTGCATTTAAGTGTCTTTGTGTGGAAAAAAAATAATAATGGGCAGCAACAAAACCTGTGGCACTGGATAAATATCCAGTTATTAACATACAACTAGAGGCAAAAGAATACAGAAGGGAAATTGCATTGTTTGGAGTACAATATAAGAAGATTATTACTTTTTAAACATTCTGATTTTTTTTCTATCAACTTTAAAACTTTTTGAGGGTCATGTAGAGAAAGAGTTAGTTTCAAGTACTTGATATATATCCATCTGCTTGACCAGACTTTTACCTAATTAATGTGGGAGGATGAAGAGATCCTGGGAATACCTTGTTCTCTTACTTTTACTAAATAGCATTCTGTTTCTATCCCATTTCCCAGTGATGTTGGCAGAGAATTCACTACATGCTGAGAAAGAGAATTTAAAAAAAATGTTTTGGCATGACTGAAGCAAAAGTTCCACTCACTTCAAGTTGCCTCAGTCTTTCTGTTCTGTTGGCTTTCAGACTGATATCAATGAAGCCTTTACTTAAATGAGGATGACAGAAGAGGGCCCTGGAGAAGTTGCAAGTGCCATCTATGTATTATGCCTATATTGCTAAAGTCATTTGCTCTTCACAAAGTATGCCTGCCAATGAGTTTTCAGTTGCTTGGTAAATAACGAAAAATTATGCTTGTGAAATGGTGTGATTAAACAATTACACGTAGCATGCATAATACAGAAGATGCATTCTAATGACAGGATTTTGTGGACACTATTTGCTATTAAAGCACCCTACATTTGTGTGTAGAATATATCTATATGTATATATATGCATATATAGTTATAATTATAGAATACCTAAATATGTTTATATTTATAACTATATATCCATATATATATACATATAGACATAGATATAACATAGCTCCCATATATATTCCCAGAAATATTTATAAATAAACACTTTTCGGGTGTTGGACATTCAGAAGGCCATGTAATTCTAGGTATTCTTACTGTAAAGAAATTGTGGTTTTATTAGTCCCACAATTCCTTGTAGCTAGAGATTTAGATTTTTTGTGATCTTATATAATTATTTTAATCTAGAAGCCTCATTTCGTTTGCTGGTAAATTCAATTTTTGTTTAGTAAATATAATAAAATGACTACTACGAGAACTATTAATGTTCCCATAGCAAGTATTCACACACACACACACACACACACACACACAACAACAACAACAACAACGACAACAAAAACTATGTTACCGGATCAATGCAAATGTACACATACATCCATAAATTGACATATGTCTGTGTCATCTTAATTTAGTTAAGATTACAGCCACCTGCAAAACCATGTAAACAGGAAGAACACCACATATGTGAAGTGTAAGTATAAAACTGTAAGTATAAGCATATATAATTATAAAAATATAAACTTTTGAGGCCAACAATGAGTCAGAAAGATTAATATTCTTCCATGCTTAAGTGGCTGTATTGTAATTGTAATACCCCAAATCCCAAAGCATAGGTTTGAACTAAACCTGCACTGCTTGCCTTCTTTGTAGATAGCCCACCTCCATTAGTATTTGATGTCGGCGTAGGCTGTCTTGAGAAATCATGGCCCTTTTGTAAGGAAGATGAAACGAGAACATATCAAGATTTGTGTTCTTGCCATACGTTGAATTCATCTTGGGATTAAGTCAGATGGATTATATCATTGAAGAAGGTTCACCTGGATATGTGTTTTCTTCACTAGTATGGTACAGGTTTATATCATAGTAATCGTGATAATGGGAAATGGCCAGGAAAGATCCATCACTTCTTAAATCTCAGGTTACTATAATCACAATTTACTACACTCAGAGACTTAGATTTGCTTTGTGACCTTGTTTAATTATTTTAATCTCCAAGCCTTATTACATTTGCTGGAAATTTGATTTTTTGTTCAGTAAATACAATAAAATGACTACTATAAGCACTATTGGCACACCCATTGCATATACTCATTCACTTTCAAATCCATTTAGTCCTAGACAAGAAAATATTGGAGAGAAAAAAGATAAGTAGAAAGCAACCAAGTTTTTTGAGAAAATTTTAGTGCGGAGAACACAGATATTGCTGGTTTTTAAAATCACTGACAGTTGGGCATTGAATAAAATTTCAAAGAAAAAAAAAACATCTTTTGGTTTCTTACAAAGTACTAAAATGGTGGTGGTAGCACAGAAGAAAAAGTGCCCTCCTTTATTAACATACTTTTTAAACTAGTGATAGTTATCAAAGCCATTTAAAAGTAGAAGACATGTTTGTGCTAGTCCAAAGAGAGTAAGGCATTATAATGAATTGACAAGAAGGACAATACTATATTTTCTACTGATACTTTGATGAGGTATAATAAACTTTTATTAATACTATATATGCACATATTTTAGCTTTCTGGCAGAAAAAAGGTATTTAAAATAAATTCTACTAATTTAAAATTGCCTCAAAGATTTAACTAATTCGGATCACCCTTTATTGTCAATTTCACTTAATGACCAATAACTGTTCAAGTATAGATTATAGCACTATTTCAATAATTACATTTTTCATTTATGGATGTTAGACTGGACTGAAAAGCTACTGAACAGTTGGTGGGGGTTCCCTATTGCACTAATTTTTGTTATATAACATAGCTCCTATACATATTCCCAGAAATATTTATAAATAAACACTTTTAGGGTGTTGGACGTTCAGAAGGCCATGTAATTCTAAATATTCTTACTGTAAAGAAGAAGAGATAATATATTGCAATGGATAGAGTGATGCATTAGCTATTGGAGTTATTTATGGTTTGTCCTGGGTGGCGTGAGCTCTTTTTCAAGTCTGAAATTCTAAGATTGTGTTCTCTTTTCTAGATCAATAACATTTATAAAATATTTACTATTTGCCAAGCACTGGGCTAAACTCTGAGGATACAAAAGAAGCAATAGCTAGTCCCTACCCTCAAAGGCCTTA
Organism: Phalanger gymnotis; assembly: GCA_028646595.1. NCBI lineage: Eukaryota > Metazoa > Chordata > Mammalia > Diprotodontia > Phalangeridae > Phalanger > Phalanger gymnotis. The sequence continues at coordinate 197,440,141 of CM053626.1, read as the reverse complement.
CAGTCTAATGGAGGAAAAAAAAGCATGTAAACAAATATGTGCAAAGCAAGTGATATACAGAATAAATAGGAAATAATTGGGGAAGACTTCCAGTGAAAGATGGAATTTTATTTTATTTTTATTTTTTTGAAGCAATTAAAATCTTCAATATACAGTACAGAAGTAAGAAAGCCACGTAAAAGGCTAATTGAGACATCTTGTAAAAGAACAAAGTTAGGACATCACAAAATTAGGACATAATGACCTGCAAAATGTAATCTTTCATGAATCAGCTTCTACAGGACTTTGTGGCACCATACATGAATCAAGAGACCTACAAATAACTGTGGATTTTCTACCTCAGGGTCTCAGACCATATTGGGTGGGCTGCAGACCCCACCTTTGATTCTCTTAATACAGATTGGTTTCTTTGACCAGAAAGGCTTTCCAATTTCTTTTTTACACTAGGATAGTGCCTTGCATATTGTAGTAGGTGGCTAAGTACCTATTGATTGATTAATTATTCTGTCCCAGGCAACTTTTCAAAACCTACCTTGGACATTTATTAGTTGTGCAGCCATGGAGAAGTCACTGAACCTCTCTAACTCCCGGTTTCTCCATCTGCAAAATGCTGAAGTATCAGCAAGATGGCACAGTGGATTGATGACTAGACTTGGAGTCAGGAAAACTGGAGTTTTAATCCTGCTTCCAATCTATATTAACTATCACCTTGGGAATGCAATTCCCACTTATCATAAAGTATGTACATATACACATTATATAGGTATGTGTATATGTGTGTATAGATGTGTGTATATACATAGGTCTACATATGTGTATATACATATATATGTACCTGTGAATTATATATGGATATATTGTGTATGCTTGTGTATACGATATAATATTATATAATAACTACTATGATATTTATTATCATTTGTTTAATGTTTACTATGAATTATATAATATAGCATTAACATTATATCACATATACTATAAACAAACATATACAATATATTTATATATAATTCACACACAACACATACATATATGTATACATATACACATGTTTATATACATATACATATATATGTGCATACACATACACATACATATACACATATATGTGTGTACATGTATATAAATTGTCCCAGAGTTCAGATCCTAAAATATGAAAGGCCTAGAATAAGGCCTGATAATGTGGTCAATGTTCCACATTTGTTAGGTTAAATCAACAAACATTTATTAAGAACTTAGTATATGTCAAGTTCTATGCTTAGCATTGAGAATACAAGGTTAAAAGACAGCATCTTCCCTGCCTCATAGAGCTTACATTCTAAAGGAGAGATATGGCATGTAAACAATCATGTTGATATAATATGTATATATATATATATGTACACACATATGCAGACACACATATACACATGTGTATAGGTGTGTATATATGTATATGTGTGTGTGTACATATATTATAGATAATATATATAATATGTCACATCAGAATATAAGGTCTATTTTTTTCCAGCTGAAATATTATCCTCAGTTTTAAACTGTTTTGATCTTTATTATAAGGTCTGGCTACCTCAGCTCCAAGATGACCTATGTACTCTCCTTTCATCTCCAAGCTATAATCTTGATTTTCCTCTCAGATTTTCTCTAAAATGCCACAACAATCTCTTTACCCTGGAAGCTCATACACTAGAAGTAACCTCTTCACTTCCTCTGATTGGTTGGTTCCTCCCAGACCCTGCTTTTGAAGGATTCCCCGGCCACGTAATGTCCACTTTACTCTGCATGCAATTCTGACTTTCCTCCTATATTTTCTCTACAATGCTGCCAGCTCTGGGTACCTTCATTTCCCATTTCCACTTCCATTCCAATTTTCTGTCATGTCTTATCTTCTTTCATTTTACTGTACGATTCTCAAGGAAAAGGATTGTCTTCGTTTTAGCTTTTATTTTTATTCCTAGAACTTACCACAGTGCCTGGCACACAATAAACAGTTAATAGATGCTTGTTGGTTTGATTAGACTCTAGGTTAACTTTTGTAACTGGGACTATAATCAAACTGAATGGCTTCCATGGCACGAATGGGAGTCACACACTTTCTGAGAAAGATATAGTAAGAGTAACTCTTACTCAATACAACTCTTCAGTTGCAAGTTAGTCTTTTCTACATTATCTCGCTTAATTATTGCAACAACTAGTACAATTACTACATAATTCCCATGTTGTAGATGAGGAGACTGAGGCTTAGAGACATTAGGTGGCTTGCCTGGGGTCACACAGCTAATATCTTTTAAAAGCAGAACTTGAATCCAAGTCTCTGGGATAAAGTTTCTTTTCCAAACATTGCAGCTTCTCTATGTTTGAGGCTTGAAAACTGCAGGAGGAAGAAGTTTCATTGAATAAAGGAAATAGAAGACAACAAGATATTACATATTCAGAAAAGAATGAAAGCATAGTTTAAAAAATATACTATTTTTTTCTGAAGAGTTTAGAATTGTTAGGAGCAGATTTTTTTTTTAAATTGGAAAAATAATGAAACAAGATCTATAGTAAGCCCTTCTGCTGTTTTTAGTTCTTCCCTGACCGCCACCTCCCAACTACAAGGCATTTGGGGATAACCTATGACATCATAATGTTCTCTGTATGGCATTTATACTGAGTGAAGTATTTCCTCCATGGATCTAGACAACCTTTTATTGCTTATAGTTGAACTATAATGTAAATACCCACCTAATTAGGGCTAGACTCAGCAGAGATTATTGACGAATATTGATAGTGGAATTGCTTTTTCCTTTGGCTGGAGAAATGTTTCACTTCATGTGGAAGAAAATTAACCTTTTCACAGTGTCGAGCTGGCTCACATTCTGAATTTTGGAACATGAGCCCAAGAGCAGCTTAGGTTGTATCACCTCCTCTGTTCTTCCCTGCATTTTGATCCTTCTCTCTTCAGATTTTGTAAACAAAACCTCCTCTGAGTCTGAAAATTCTCATGCTGAGTCTTAGGCCAAAAGTAAAGATTCTTTTGAAGACTTCAGAAAATTGGCTAGATTGGAGAGAGTTTGGATGAGAAGTGGTTTCAATCTGCCAAAAACACAAAGAACATGAACATTAGCTCTGCTTACACTCATTTAGACATAAATTACAGATTACATGGCAAGGGATCAAGGTTGTACAAGAAAAAAAAATAGTACCATGAGGTTTAGTACCATGCTGGTTTCTCTGGCAGGGTGCGTATGAAAAATGTCACTGCCATCATGCTTGCTAAATGCATTCCATAAGCTTTCATTTCATTTCTTGTAACTGATTAGCATCACTTTATACGGAACAAAAGATTTAGCAGCTTATGGTGCCAGTCTTCCAGAATCACAACCACCAATTCTTTGTTGTCTATATTCGTTGTTCAGGGCTCCAGCTTCATGTAAGTTTGAGGGAACAATGGAACCCAAAACCACTGGAAAAGGGAGTAATTTCCTAGGAGCCAGCATAAACAAACAAATAAATAAACAAGCAAATAAATAAGTAAACAAATGAATGAATAAATAAATACATAAGAATAAATAGAAAAGTCCAAATTTTGAATTACTTGTGATCTCACTATGAAGTCATCCTAGATGAAATGTAAGATACCTTTTACTTAAACTTTATTACTGGGGTTTTAAATGTGTGTGTGTGTGTGTGTGTGTAATGGATCCCTTAGATAGTCTGGTGAAGCCTATGGATCTACCTCAAAACTAAGTTTTTAAATACATAAAATAAAGTACATAGACTATATAGGAGGAAACTACTTATATTGAAATTGAAAGGTATTTTTTTTCCAATACAAGGTCATAGGCCCTTTGAAATATAGTTATCCACAGACCCCTTCGATGGACCTCTTGTAGGTCCATGGATCCTACGTTAAAAAAGTCTGCTTTAATTTGTGCCCATTGCTGCTATTTTCCCTCCATATTGGAATTGCTTCCCTTTGTATTTTCAGTATTTTATTCTTGGGCACCTCTTAATCCTCACAATCTAACTTCCCCTGTATCATATTAGTCAATGAAATTCTACCTAGTCATCCTTCCAAACCTTTGAAATATGATTTCCCCAAATTTAGGGCTCATGTCAGGCTATTGCTAGATTTCTTCTCTTTCACACACAGTGGGATAGAATGATCCCTCTCACCATCTCAAGTTTTATTTATTTATTTTTGCATCATTTCTACCCACACAAACATTTCTTTGAGGTCACTGAGATTCACCCATAGGAGGGGTGAGGAACCTGTGGCCTTGAGGCCACATGTGGCTTTTTAAGTCCTTGGGTGCTGCCTTATAACTGAGTCCAAGTTTTACAGAATGAATCCTTTTTATTAAGGTAATTTCTTCTATGAAGTTTGGATTCAGTCAAAGAGCTGCTCTTGAGGACCTAGAGGGCCACATGTAGTCTCCAGGCTGCAGGTTCCCCACCCCTGACCTATAGAATATAATTTCTCCTTTTTGGTTCTTTAACACAGGGAATGCCCACAAGAACAAGCCAGAACTACAATAAAATTATCAGTAATGCACAAATAACATTTTTCCAGAATAGTTACAAGAATTTCCCAAAATGAGCTCTTTGAAAAATTTCCAAATTATTCCTAACTGTTGTATATCGATTGAGAAAAGAAATTGCTTTTCTTGTATTTTGTTTTCCCTTTTGTATTTGTGTACCTGTTTGCAAAATCTTCTCATACATAATACAAGGTAATAAGCTATAGCTCACACTGTCTGCATTGCTTTGCCCAGGTAGAAACAGAAATTCATTACCACTGATATATCCTTCAAATGCAATACAAGTTTGAGAAACATTAGACAATTTGAGCAGGCTACAGCAATCAATGTTTCCTACCTGTGCTTTTTAGGAGCCCCATCATCATGCCACTATTCTAAAATGCTGGGAAGAATTAATGATTTCCTGAAGATAAATCATTGTGGGTTGAAATTACCACATGGGTGTCATGGTTGCATATTTTCCTTGGCAGGAGATAATGTAAGCTCCCTGTTCAGTTGTTGTTCTTATTTTTTTTTTCCTTTTAATACTAGCTCTTTTGAAATCCCATTTTCTTTGTGGCACCTGGAAATATGTTGCTATTTGATTATAATTTCAAATAAAATTGATATTTTCTTGACAAAACAATCACATTCTCACTCACTTGTGAAAACATTAATGTGACTGATCAGTTGATCTCCTTTTTGGATATGTGCATGAAATGCTTGCTTCTTTTCAAAACATTTTCCAGTGGAATGCAATATATATCCCTTGGGAGAAAGCAGCTAGGATAGTGAAACAAAATCTCCCTTGAAGAATGGTTTTGCATTGATAAACATGTCCATTTCTGTAGTTTACTCTTTGAGCCCTTATCTTGCCAAAGTTCTAATAGCTTAAAGAGACTACTGTTTTGGTTTCTAAAGCCGAGTTCATTTCTTTGTAAAGCTCTAGAGTTAACTGGTTTGTTGTTTTAGATTCAGGTACTGATAAAAGGCAGTTTATGTCACAGAATGTTTACAATGCTAAGGAAGATGGAAAAAGGAATGAAGGGTAGGTGTAGGAGGGAATTGGGGGAGAAAATGGAGGAAAGCAGATTAATACAGTCAGTGGTTTACACATTTATTTCTATCTGATTATAAGAAATGCTTTTTTAATTTATGTCAGCCAACATTTATTAAGCACCTACTGTACACAAAAAGCACCATGCTTGGCACAGGGGGTGATATTAAGATGAAATAATAAATGTACAGTCCCTGTCCTCAAGGAACTTGTATTCTAGTAAAAGGTGGGTAAAAGTCATGTAATACAAACCTCCTGATTAATAAGAATAATGAATCCCATGAAGTAGTCACATGTATTTAAATTCACAGTATTCAAAGACAAAGTTACATAAAATTCGTCAACTGTTTTCAGCTCAATGTGTACTACAAATTCAAATGTTGCAATTATTACACAGGATTTGCTATTCACATTAAGTGGAACCTAACTGTGTGTCATAAGATAGTTGGGGCAAAGGAGACATAGGATCATAGATCCAGTGATGGAATGGACCCTAGATACCATCTAGTCAAGGCCTCTGATTTGAAAGATGAGGAAACTGAGGGCCAGAGAAGTTGTGACTTGGCCTGAATTATATAGGTAGCAAATGTTCAGGCTTGGACTCGAGTTCAGGTCTCTGGGTTCCCAATTCAGCGTTCCTCATGTTACACCACACAAATTCAGCTAAAGTTCTTCAAGGTTATTGGTAGAGTGAATAAACCATTTTGGCTGGAAACAGGCTTCATGAAGGATGCTGAAGATGAGCTAGGTTTGAAAGGTGAAGGATGTTAACAGGAAAAAATAAAGGACTTCATCCCAGGTTTGGGAAGCCTCTGTGAGTGCACAGAGGCAGCAGATGGAAAGTTTGAGTAGCCTACTTTGATTAGAATGGAGCATTTGTGAAATGTAGTTTAAATAAATCAACCAACCAATGAATAATCATTTATTAAACACCTCCTATATGCCAGGCATTGTGCTAGGCACAGGGACAAAGAAAAAAAAAACAACACCTGCCCTCAAGAAGTTTACATTGTATTAGGGGAGATGAGAGGTGTGTAAGTAAGTCTATACAAAAATAGAAAGTTTCATGCAGAATCATAGTAAATGTGAAACAATGTTTAAATAGGATTGTACATTGAAACCGACTCAATAAGATGGCAAAAATAAGCAATAAAGTCCATCTCTCCAACTGTGTGTGTGTGTGTGTGTGTGTGTGTGATTATTTTGAATTGTCCTACACCTTGCCTCACTATGACAGGGAAAGGATTTTACTGCCACTAAAGATCCCTAATTAGAGCAAAAGAGGTGGTACCTTTGCCAGCAGTATTGCCCTCCTTTCTGGAGACCTGACTAAGAAATAGAAAATGGGAGTTGGCAGTGCCAACTGGCTTGGAGACTTATCAGGTAAGGTTTGGAACTCTACCCAATCTACCTGTTGGGGACCCCTGTCAGAAAATGATGCATTCTGAATGAAACATGGCATGCTAGTTAAATGGTCTTTAGTAAATGACAAATAAAGGATTAACTGCCTGGAGCATTAGCCCCTCTAATTCAGTATTTATAGCTATTCAAGTTATTAGCTTTTTAATTAACACTGAAAGATCTGAAAGCACCTAATTGTATTCTATTCTAATTATATTAACAAATTATACTCACGAAAATTAAAATTCTTTTTTTCTAATATTCTTTTAAAGTATGTGCAAATAGAGTTGATGTTTTCTTAATAAATGTCTCTAAACCATTATTATGTTTCTAAGCAGAATAGAAAATGTGTGTTTATGGTGCTCATCTAAGTGTTTTTCACATCCAGTTGGGATTACAGAATTAAAACCGGCTTTCCACTAGGGGATTAGGGATCTACCACGTCCATTAATTTAATTCACTGCAATAATAATCTGCTCATTGAATTATTTAACACATCTTTTTGTAAGGGTTTTATTTTGTAATAGGGTTTGAAATATGAACAGACCAGTCTGTTTCATTTATTTCCTTTAAGACAGGCATGTAGTCAAAAGCAGCAGCCATTTTCAGACAAAAATAGAAACAAAGGTAAAATCAGCTTCCACTTGGGAAGAGTGAATTGTTCCATCTCTCCCCAATTTATCCACCTAACCTTGATGAACTTCCCTTACTAACTATACAAAATGAGAATATGAAAACCTTGAATTGAAATATTCACATCACTTCTCATTTTCCGGCTGCCCTTTGTTCCTCCTTTATACGTGAAACTTTCTGAAGCTCCACATTGGTTGCAGATTTGAATCAAAAATCAATATAATAATGACCTGAATGTTAGGTCAAATTTCTATCCTGAAACAGAATTTTAACTTGTTATTCCAAGATTGCCTATTCTCATTGAGGTTGTCATCATTTTTTAATCACCCAGATCTGCCACCTTGGAGTTATCCTTGACTCTTTTCTCTCCTTCACTCTACATATCCCATCAGATGCTTAGTCTTGTCAAGTCTACCTCCATCATATCTCTCACACTGGTCTTCTCTCCATATCACTTGTCTAGTTCAGGGTCTCATCAATATTTTTACTGTACTCTTACAATAGCCTTCTAATTGATCTTCCAGTTGCCAGTCTCTCCCCTCCCCAAACCACCCTCCATATAGCACCAACATAGGTCTGACCATGTCATTTCCACCGCTAAGGATTCTTAATAGACTTCCACTTGCCCAAAGGATAAAATGCAAAATTTTCAGGCTGGTATTTATTGTCATCCTCAATGTTTTCTATCTACCTTTCCATATATATATATATATATATATTCCATATTATTTCCATCCATACATTCGAAGTAAATAGTCAGTAAGCATTTGTTGTTTATTATGTGCCAGACATGCTTCTAAATTCTGGGGAGACCAAGAAAGAAAAAAACAATCCCTGCTCTCAAAGAATTCACAATTTAATGAGGGAGATGATATGAAAACAATTTGTTCAGTTGTTTTTCAGTCATGTCTGACCCTTTGTAAACTTGTTTGGGGTTTTCTTGGCAAAGATACTGGAGTGCTTTGCCATTTCCTTCCCTAGTTCATTTTATAGAGGAGGAAACTGAGGCAAACATGGTGAAATGCCCAGGGTCACACAGCTAGTAAGTATCTGAAGCTGGATTTGAACTCAGGAAGAGGAGACTTCCTGACTCCAGGCTTGGCACACACAAAAAAAACACAGGATCAAATGGAGATATTTAATAGAGAAATGATACTAGCAGTGAGGGGAGGGAGGAGGAGGATGGATCAAGAAAGGCTTGTCATAGAAGATCAGATTTGAAATGGAGCTTGAAGAGGCCAGGAGGCAGAGATAAGGAGGAAGGATGCTCCAGATGTGGGGAACGGGCAATGAAAATGTCCAGACAATGGAATTAGAATGTGTTATGTGAAGAACAGCGAGCAGGGTATTGTCACTAGACCGTTGTTCAGCCTTGTATTTCATTTCTCTTCACAGTTTTACAAGGTTGCTCTCCATGCCCATCAAACATCCTCTCTTCACCTTTGACTCTTAGAATCCTAAGTTTCTTCAAGGTTCAGCTCAGTGTCATATTCTTCTAAAGGTCTTGTCTTTTTCTATTTCCCTTTCTATTTGTTAGTGCCTCTAGCTCCTGAAATTATTCGTACTTATTTATCTGTGTGCATATATCTTCATCTAGGAAGTAAGGTCCTTAAAGGTCAAGATGATTTCCTTTTGCCTTTGTGTTTTTGATTTATGTTAGAGGTAGCTGGTATTGTAGTGGATAGAGCACTAGGCCTGGAGTCAGGAAGATCTGATTTTAAATGTGGCCTTAGACACTTACTAGCTGTATGAATCTGGGCAAGTCACTTAATTTATGTCTGCCTCTGTTTCTTCAATGATAAAACGGAGATCACAATAGCATATACATCGTGAAATTGTTGCTGGGATCAAATGAGATAATATTTGGAAAGCACTATGCCTAGTGCTTAGGACATAATAGGAGCTATATCAATGTTTATTCCTTTCCTCCTCTTTTCTCATTGCCTATGACAATGTCTTGCACATGATAGACATGTAATAAACATTTGCTAAATTTGAGTTCTGTCGTCAAAATAGTAGAGTAAGTTTAGGTCAGATATCGGCCTTACTATTTGAAGTAGCATAGACATTTTGACTTGATTTCACACTAGAAGTAGGTGAAATTATATTATACAGAGATTTTATGACTACCAGAGGGAAATAGACTAACTTTGGTTGCGTTTATGCATGTGTTGTTTGTTGAATGAACGGTGACTTCATTAATGGAAAACCTCATGTAGTCATAGCTTAACTATGTAACATAGCAACATAAATCATGTCATAAGTTAGAGGCATCCAGACTGTGAAATGGATAGAAGGCTGGCCATGGAGTCAGGAAGGCTTGATTTCAAATCTTGCGCCAAACAACACATGTAGTCGTTGTTCATCTTTTGTTTTCAAAGACCAGTGACATCCCTTTGTTTTTGAAGACCAATGACATCACTTTTGAGCGATTGTCCCAACTTATGTTTGAATTAGATTTAAATCAGATAGAGTAAAGCAAAGTCATCAGCCCTACTCTCTCTTTCAGAGTCACGGAAGTTCAGTGGCAAAAAAAGTTTGATGACTGACAATGGCTCAGGATGCAGTAGATGACCTTGGTCAGACTTCTTTGATGTCTGACCAAATTCTAAGCCTTCCATAGCACCTGCTTCAGCTACCTTCATAGCCTTTGGAATAAATTGCTCTCATTCCAATGAGAGAAAGCGTCACATACTTGAGGTAGATATTCTCTAATTCACCTACAGTTTCGAGTCCCTTTGGTTACCTTCAACCTAGTTTACCCTATCTGCCAAGCCAGTTTTACCAAGGCATGTCCGCTGTGTTTGTTGTAGTTTCTTGGAGCCATAGGTGAGAGTTGGGTGGCAGGTGAACACCAAAGGTATATAAGCAGTCCTGAAAAGGGCACAGAAAGTCCTCACACCAGAAGTTCTAGTCCTCCCTGAACAGGAGGAAATCAGACATTTACTTAGCTGTGATACCCTGGGCAAGTCACTTGAACCTCTCAGCTTCAATTTCTCTATCAATAAAATGGCAATAATAATAGTACCTGCCTCACAGGGTTGGAATGAGGACCAAATTAGGTAATTTTGCAAAGCACTTTACAAATACTAGCTATTTAAATTTTTGCATTGAGGATCTCTGATTTTATCAGTGTAGGGACTTCCTCCAATAAGAATGGTAACCAGAGGTGTAGTGGTAAATGATTAACCAACAGGCTTCTCAAGAAAACTCAGGACACACTTTTAAATTTAATCTGCATTATTAATAGGCTCTCCATTACTTTCCTAAGTCTAGAGAATGAATAAAACAATAAATAAAGTCCTGATTTGTAACAGTAGCTAAATGCTCACACTCAAAATTTAACACTAAGCTCTCATTTAGTATAAGCTGGTTCCAGAGCATCAATGATAGTAACAGGCCATTACTTTGCAAATAAGTCTTCCCACAGAGATGACTGAGACACAAAGAGGTTAAGTAAACCTTACAATGTCTAAAACCACCACTCAATGTCCTATTCAAGGCTACTGCACTTTAATGTTTTACTATGAGTTTAATTATGGTCGCATCATGTTCCATTGCCCATCTCTCTCAATATAACCCAGAATATTTCTAAATGATTTATTTTGCATGCTTCTCACTAGAAGTCTCTGGATAAGTGAATTTGCAACAGATCAGGAAACTAATAGGGTGAAACAAAGGAGAAAAGGGATAAGGAAGTTCTACAAACCTATTGTCTTAGAATCTTAGAATGGGTCTTAAGAAGTGTTTAGTCTAAACCTCTTTTTTTAAAACTTGAATTTATTGTTTATTTTTAGTTTTCAACATTCACTTTCATAAGATTTTGAATTCTAAATTTTCCCCATTCCCTCCCATCTCTCTTCCCCAAGATGGCATGAAATCTGATATAGGCTATACTTGTACAATCATATTAAACATATTTCTACGTTAGCCATGTGGTGAAAGAACAATCAGAACAAAAAGGAAAAAACACAAAAAAGAGAAAATAGTATGCTTCGAGCTGTATTCAGACTCCATAGTTCCTTTTCTGGAGATGGATAGCATTTTCTATCATGTGTCTTTTGAAATTGTCTTAGATCATTGCATTTCTGAAAAGACCTAAGTCTATCAAAGTTGGTCATCGCACAATGTTGCTGTCACTGTGTACAGTGTTCTCCTGGTTCTTCTCATTTTACTCAGCATCAGTTCACATAAGTCTTTCCAGGTTTATCTGAAGTCTGCCTGCTCATCATTTCTTGTAGCACAATAGTATTCCATTGCATTCATATACCACAACTTGTTCAGCCATTCTCTAATTGATGGGCATTCCCTCAGTTTCCAGTTCTTGGCCATCACAAAAAGAGCTGCAATAAATATTATTGTACATGTGGGTCTTTCTCCCCTTTTTATGATCTTTTTGGGATACAAACCTAGTATTTACAAACCCTCTCTTGTTTAAGAAGATAAAATTGTGCTCAAAAAAGGGACATAATTGTTCTATCTCACACATATCGTTTTAGCTGTTATTTTTGTTGTTGTTTTGGATAAATATAAGACTTGAACCCAGGTGCTTCTAGCTCTCAATGAGTGGTTTTTTTTTGTTACAACACATTGCATCATCTCCGCCTAACCTTCTCCACCAAGTGAAAATCTTTTTTTTTTTTTTTGTAGTTTAATGTATTTTAATAGCAAACTTACAGGAACAGCACAGAAGACAGACAACATTAAAAACATGTATTTGCATGTAGGACAACTCAGTTAGAAAAATATGGTGAATGGATGGAATCTACTGTATGATAAAAATGCTACAAACACCATTTAGTTGCTGTCAATAAGAAATTTATTTTTTAAAAAAATCCAAATGCTGGCATTGTCCAGAAAAATTTAACAGGTTTATTTATAATTGTTATAAAATTGAACCGTTGAAACTTGTTCACGGAAATATTTTTTTGACTGCATTAATGCTTTATATCCTCGCATTTATATTCAAAATTCACACACAAATGAAAATGGAAAAAAAACTTGCCAATACCTGATTCTGTCCCCTATTTTTCCATTCGCAATCATATACTTAGGTATCTTTTGACCCCATGGGAAAAAAAAATATCTAACTTTCAGAACTACCAATAATAGGAAGAAGAGATTTTTTTCTTTTTTGAGAATGAAGAATGTTTCCCATCATAGTGGAATTTAAGCACGTTCTCCACATATGCGGCGTGCTAGCTGGATATCTTTTGGCATGCTTGTGACATGTTTGGCGTGGATAGCTCATAGGTTGGTGTCCTCAAATAGGCCAAGCAGATAGGCTGCACTTGCCTCCTGCAAAGCACCAATTGCTGCACCCTGGAAGCGCAGATCTGTTTTGAAGTCCTGAGCACTTTCATGCACCAGACGCTGGAAGGGAAGTTTACGAATCAGAAGTTCGGTGGACTTGTGGTAACGTCTGATTTCACGGAGAGCCACAGTACCTGGCCTGTAGCGACGAGGTTTCTTGACCTCTCCAGTAGAGGGCGCGCTCTTACGAGTGGCTTTTGTAGCGAGTTGCTTCCTGGGGGCTTTACCACCCGGTGGATTTACGGGCAGTTTGCTTGGTACGAGCCATGTTCTTGAAAACTTCTCCTTATACACCCCCCTTCTCTTTTGGCTTGGGCTCAGAGAGTGAGAGGCGGCCCTAGTGCTGGAGAGCTACGGCGGCGGTGGCGGCGGCTGTGAACACCAAAATCTCTTTCTTTTAATTTAAATAAATCAAGTTTATCTGGATTTCTCTTTTTTATAACACATTTTCTTCACAAGCTACATGACCATGTATTTAAGATCACTTCATTATCTTCCTCACAGGGTTTTCGTGAGGGAAGCGCTTTTCCAATTGCAAATTATTAGGCATCTAGATGGTGCAGTGGGTAGATTGCTGCCCTTGGAACCAAAACAAATAAGGTCAAATCCAGTCTGAAACACTAGCTATCTGTGTGACTCTGGGCAAGAAACTTAACTTCTGTCTGCCTCAGTTTCCTCATCTATGAAATGCAAATTATAAAAGCATCTACCTCTCAAGGTTGTTGTGAGAATCAGCTAAACTACATTATATTGCAGAATTGTCAAATTATAGTAATTTCTCCACTATTGCAAATTTTGTGAAGGTAGAGACTATATTGTTTTCTAACTTTGTATCCCCTGTGCCTGACTCAAAGATTTTCAGAGAGTAGGCATTTAATAAATGTTTATTTGATGGGCAAATTGCATAAGTGCTCTGGGCCTCTGTTGGCGCACTTGCAAAATGAGGTGGTTGGATTACATAGCTTCTAAGTTCCCTTTGAGTTTTAAATTTTCTATGATTCTTTGCCTTAAAGACTCAACCCTGGCTTTTTAAAATGAGGGATACATAACCACCAAATTCATGGCTTGTGTGTTTGTCTGTGGGGGTCTACCTCATTATAGGATTGTAAGTTTGGAGCTGGGAAAGAACCTTAGAGACTATCTAGTGCAACTCCAAAATTTTGCAGATAAGGTTGGATTTAAGCTCAGGTGTTCCTGACTCTAGGAAGTCCAGCTTTCTATTCATCTGCTGTCTTCCATTTCAGATTGACGTCTTCTTCTTCTTCTTCTTCTTCTTCTTCTTCTTCTTCTTCTTCTTCTTCTTCTTCTTCTTCTTCTTCTTCTTCTTCTTCTTCTTCTTCTTCTTCTTCTTCTTCTTCTTCTACGTTTTGTATTTATGTCAGTACCATTGCTACACATGTGACCCAGCACCAATTTCCCCTTCCAAAGTCTTCTGGTTATGTAAAATTAATCTATATAGCAGCCATGACTGACAGTGTATGCAGTGGTCTGCACATGTAATCTCCCTTCTCTGAGGGAAGACTTTTCCTACCTTTTAATTAGCCCTTCTATCCATGGCCAAAGTTACTTTGCTCTTAGGTTAATTGAATCTTTTAAAACATGTGTGCTGGGCCTTTTTCTACTGGGTAAATGTCCAGAGCTTATCAATAATAAAATTACAAGCCCTTTTCAAGGGGTGAAAGAGCAGTTAATAGATTGCCCAGTCTTCTGAGCCTTAGTCACCTAACCCTCTATTGGTGACCTATGCTATGCTCAGTCGGGGATTTTCACTGCTAGTCTAATGGAATCAATAAATGGACGTGTTTGTAGGAGAACATGGATGTGGCTGTTTCTGTGCTTATTGGAAAAAGGTTGACTTATATTATCTAAGAATTCATTGTATTATATAAAATGAAATGTCTTATTATGGTTAAAGAGACCATGTAGGCACAGAACAGTATAGTGTCAAATCTGGAAGCAACCTTAAAATTAACCCTGCTCAATACTTAATTTTTTTCTTATAGTTCATTCTTTTGCCAAAGCCTTCATTTTTTAAATTTTTACTTTTAATTTACTAAATAACACAAGCACTTCCATAACATAGTAGAATTAAAAAAATGATTACACATGAAGCTGCAAATCTGTTATATCCAATTTGCTATTCTTTTTAAATATATAATAAAGTTATCACATAACATTTTTTCTTCTTACCTCAATTACTTCCCTTCGATGACTCATTTTACAGTCCAAGGATATCAGGTGACCTGTGCCAAATCTCACAGCTAGTTAGTGGTAGAGCTGGTGCTAGAATGCTAGAGTCCACAGCTTTCCTGACAATACCATCCTGACCAGTTAATATTAAAATAAGAGAGAAAATCACAGTAGATGCCAACAAACGAGATATAAGGAAAATAAAAATGCTTCTTTCTCCTAAATAACTTAAGTGGGAAGGAAGGGGTAGATGAAACATACATATATGTTTTGTAGTGTAGTATAGTATATTATGCTATAAAATAGTATAAAGGACATTTAAGGGAAAGATTTAGCAACTGTAGCAGGAAATCAAAGAAGTCTTAATGGAGATGATAGTTGAGCTTAACTTTGAATGAAGAGAAGAATTCTGAGAGCTAGAGATGAGAAAGAAGTCTACTATGTAAAGGATAGGAAGCACGACTTGCCAGAATCTACGGTGGTAGGATATCGCAGGATCATTGCGCTAAAGGTACAAGGGGATACTAAAGACCATCTAGTTGAATCTTTTCATTTTACATGAGTAAATTGAATCCCATGGAGTTTAAGTGACTTAGTCAAGGTCTTGTTGTTCAGTCGTGTCTGACTCTTCATGAACGCATTTGGGGTTTTCTTGGCAAACATACTGAAAGAGTTTGATATTTCATTCTCCAGCTCATTTTACAGATAAAGAAAATGAGCTAAACAGGGTGAAGTGACTTGCCCAAGATCACACAACTAGTAAGTCTCTGAGGTCAGATTTGATTTCATGAAGATGAGTCTTCCTGACTCCAGGCCTGGCACCCTTTCCAGTGCACTACTTAGCTGCCCTTGCCCAACATAAAACAGGTAGTGAATTTCAGAGATACTATTTAAACCTAATTTCTCTGCCTTCAGAAGAATAAACCTTCCAAAGTCTCCACTAATGGAAAATGGAAATCCTAGAAAGACTAGTAGTTTAGTTTGCTTAAAATTCATAGACTGTGAATAAGCATATAAAATAAGGCCAAAAAGATGGGTCATAATTATATTGTAAAACTCCTTATATGTCAAGAAAAAAATATTTTTTATCCATAGTGAACCACCAAAGGTTTTTAAGCATGAGAGCAAAATATTCAAATCTGGTTCTAAAGAAAATCATCTCCTATATATGGTCTATTTTCTTCAGTCACAAAAGTACTACCTTAGTTCAGACTCTTGTCATTTCTTTTCTGGACTTTTGAAAAAAAAATTCTAATTAGTCTCCCAGACTGAAGTCTCTCCACCCTCCAATTCACCCTCTATTTAAAGTGATTTCCTTTAAATGTAGATCTGGCCATGTCACTGCCCTGTTCAGTAAAATCTAGTGGCTCCCTCTTACTTCCAGGATTAAGTAACAAGTCCTTTATTTGACATTTAAACTTTTCATAGTTTGGCCTTTCATTGACCTTTCCAATCTTCTTGTACCTTGCCCCTCTCCACACACTCTGTGATACAACCACATTAACACACTTTCTGTTCCTCTCACATGAAACAATATCTCATGTCTCCCTGCTTTTGCCCCGGTTGTCTCCACTTTTCAAACACATTCTCCCTTCTTGCTTCTGTCTCTTAGTTTTCTTGGATTCTTTTAAGATTCAGCTCAGATTCTACCTAGGGAGTCTTTGTTGATTCTCCTTCCCCTACCCCAATGCTCCCCAGATGCTACTGCCTTCCCCTTTGAGACTACCTTTCATCTTTTCCATACATATCTTGTATGTACCTAGTTATTTTCAAGTTGGCTTCCCCGTTAGAATTGGATCTTCTTGAAGGCAGGGCCTGTTTTGGCCTTTCTTTGTATTCCTTGTTCTCAGTATAATGCTAAGAAAAGAGTAAACACTTAATAAATACTTGTTGACTGACTGATCCAGTCTCTATTCTGCACAGTGAATATTTGAGAGAAAGACACACAGGAATCATCTCCATCAGATTTATGTAAGAGTAAACAGGATTTTAGGACATGAAAACTATGCTCTAAAAATGTAAATTGCTTTTTAATAAGTAAGTTGTCATTGTGCAAAAGGGAACTCATCAGTAGGTTCCCTGAAATAGAAACGAATAGATCTCAAGCATAAGCTTAAACCACACTTCAAATCGATTTTTTAGTTTGAATTTGCTTCCTCTGTTATTTTTTTCTAAGCATTTATCAGTAATATAGTATGAATAGATATGGGTTAACCTCTGACACAAGGAACTTGCTTTTGCCAGGTTAATTGCATATTTTGGTCTCTCATATAAAATCATGCCTGGTTAGCCTCAAATAGCTAGTCTGCCTTCTCTCAAGATGTCATTTAAGAAGACTCTAAGACACGCTCAAAATGTTGGCAGGCATGGGGCAAAAATCATGATTTTTAACTTCTCTATTAATACCTCCATATCTCTGTTAATAGAGACAAGAGTATATTAAAAAGATCAAGGTAAAGACCGTCTTTGGATGGCCACTATGGCAAATTAATATTGAGTCAAGGGTTCAGAAGGTGGATTGTGATACCATTGTGGGATTCATACAGGGGTGGGGAACCTACGGCCTTGAGGCCACATGGGGTCTGTTAGGTCCTTCAGCGTGGCCTCCATCGAAGATCTGCACTTAAGGACCTAGAGGGAAACATGGGGCCTCAAGGCTACAGGTTTCCCACTCTTCCTTCCAAATCAAGTACATCACTTATCCCATCTCTTAGAAGAGCCAATCATTCCATCCCAGGCAGGTGAAATCACTATCTACAATCTGATTGATGAACGATTAACCAACATCATTTCCCAAGATGCTTTTAATGTTGAGGTTTCAACATGTTTGAAGAAACTCCAGTATGTTTGTCAATTTGTGTGTGTGTGTGTGTGTGTGATAGAGTTGTAGGCTGAATGACTGTGATAGATTAAAGATCAGGGTGTGTGTGAGTAGTCATAAAAGTTGTAAATCAAAGACCAAAGGAGAAACATTAAGCCCTTGTCTCATTTCAACATCATTTAAAATCTTGGCCTTCATTTAGATTGACTTGGTCAGCCTCCAAGTTGTTTGAAGAATTGCTCTAAAATTGAACTTGGCATAAAGATAACATAAGCAACACCAGCAAGAATTGACATTTATATATCAGTTTAAAGTTTGCAAATATATTTTTTCACTTTACAACAGCCTCTCATGAGTTTTGTGCTATAGTTATTAATCTCCTTTTACAGATGATGAAATTGAGGCTAAGAAGGTGAGTTGCCCATGGCCAATCAGCTAGCAGCTTTCGGAGGTGGGACATAAGAAGAATAGGAAAAAAAAATAATTACTGCCTGTGATGTGCCAGGTACTATGCTAAGTGATTTACCAATATCTCAATTGTTCCAAACCAAGTGTTATGGTAGGAAAACTTTTTTTTTAAATATTTTATTTATTTTTAGTTTTCAACATTCAGTTTCTTAAGATGTGAAGTTTTAAACTTTCTCCCTCTCCTCCCACCTCCCCAAGATAGTGTGCAATCTGATATAGGCTCCACTTATACATTCCTATTAAACATGTTTTCATATTAGTCATGATGTAAAGAAGAATTAGAACTAATGGAAGGAACCACGAGAAAGAAGAAACAAAACAAAACAACAAAAGAAAAGCAAAGCAAAGAGTAT
Source organism: Phalanger gymnotis (assembly GCA_028646595.1). Taxonomy (NCBI): domain Eukaryota; kingdom Metazoa; phylum Chordata; class Mammalia; order Diprotodontia; family Phalangeridae; genus Phalanger; species Phalanger gymnotis. The sequence goes on along the minus strand of CM053626.1, from coordinate 197,421,403 downwards.
GGCTCTATCTGCATTCAAACTCCAAAGTTCTTCCTCTGGATGTGGAACTGATGTAAATATTTTTATATATGTGGGTCCTTTTCCCTTTTTTATGGTCTCTTTAGGCTACAGCTCTAGAAGTGGTATTGCTGGGTCAAATGGTATGCACAGTTTCATAGCCTTTTGGGCATAATTCCAAAATTTTCTCTAGAATGGCTGGATCAGTTCACAACTCCATCAGCAATGTATTAGTGTTCCAATTTTCCCACACATTCTCCAGGATTTATCATTTTCTTGTTTGTCATGTTAGCCAATCTGACAGGTATGATGTGATACCTCAGGGCCACTATGATTTGCATTTCTCTAGTCAGTAGTGATTTAGAGCATTTTTTCACATCACTTTAATTTCTTCATTTGAAAACTGCTTGTTCATATCCTTTGGCCAATTATCAGTTGGAGAATGACTTGTATTCTTATAAATTTGACTCAGTTCTCTATATATTTTAGAAATGAGGCCTTTATCAAAGACATTGATTGTAAAAATTCTTTCTCACTTTTCTGCTTCCCTCCTAATATTGGTGTCATTGGCTTTGTGTAAAAAACTTTTCAATTTAATGAAATTGAAATTATCCATTTTGCATTTCATAATGATCTCTATCTCTTGTTTGGTCATAAATTCTTTGGTTCTCCATAAATCTGAAAGGTAACCTATTCCCTGCTCTCCCAGTTTGCTTATAGTATCAGCCATTATAACTAAATGACTTTATTTTGATATACCGTGTAAGATGCTATTTTATGATTAGTTTCTGCCATACTGTTTTCAATTTTTCCCAGGAGTTTTTGTTAAATAGTGAGTTCTTATCCCAGAAGCTGGAGTCTTTGGGTTTATCAATCAGTAAATTACTACGGTCATTGACTATTTTGTCTTGTATAGCTAACCTACTCCACAGATGTACCACTCTGTTTCTTAGCCAGTACCAACTAGTTTTGATGATTGCTGCTTTATAATATAGTTTAAGACCTGGTACAGCTAGGCCATCTTCCTTTGCATTTCTTTTCATTAATTCCCTTGATATTCTAGACCTTTTGTTTTTACAAATTAATTTTGTTACTTTTTATTTCTATAAAATAATTTTTGGTAGTTTGATTGGTATGGCACTGAATAAGTAAATTAATTTGGGTAGAATTGTCATTTTTATTATATTAGCTTAGCCTACCGACAAGCAAATGATGTTTTTCCAGTTATTTAGATCTGACTTTATCTGTGTGTAAAGTGTTTTCTAATTGTGTTCATCTAGTTCCTGGGTTTGTTTTCAAACTCTCAAATATTTTATAACATCTACAGTAATTTTAAATGGAATTTCCCTTTTTATCTCTTGCTGTTAGGCTTTGTTAGTAATATATAGAAATGCCAGTGATTTATGTGGGTTCATTTTATATCCTGTAACTTTGCTAAAGTTGTTTATTATTTCAAGTAGAATTTTACTTGGTTCTCTAGGATGCTCTAAATCATCATATCATCTGCAAAGAGTGATAGCTTTGTTTCTTCTTTGCCTATTCTGATTCCTTCAATTTCTTTTTCTTCTCTTATTGCTAAAGATAACATTTTTAGTACCATATTGAATAACAGTTGTGATAATGGACATCCTTGTTTGACCCCTGGTTTTATTGGGAATGCTTCTATATTATCTCCATTACATATAACTCTCCCTTATGACTTAAGGTAAATGCTACTTATCATTTTAAAGACTACATTTATTTCTATGTTTTCTAGAGTTTTTAATAGGTACTAGTGTTGTATTTTATCAAAGGCTTTTTCTGAATCTATTGAGATAATCTTCTGTTAATCTGGGCAATTTATATTTTTGTAAATATTCATCTATTTCACTAAGATTGTCAACATTATTGGCATGCAGTTGGGCTGAATAGCTCTGAATTATTGTTTTAATTTCCTCTTTGTTGGTGGTAAATTCAGCCTTTTAATTTTGAATCTTGTTAATTTTGTTTTCTTCTTTTTTTAAATCAAATTGACCAAAGGTTTATTAATTTTATTGTTTTTTTTCATAAAGCCAGCTCTTAGTTTTATTTCAATACTTTATTTAAATTTTATTAATCTTTCCTTTGGTTTTCAGTATTACTAATTTGGTATTTAATTGGGGATTTTTAAATTGTTCTTTTTCTAACTTTTGTAGTTGCATGCCCAATTCATTGATCTCCTCTTCCTCTATTTTATTCATGTAAACACTGAGAGATATAAAACTTCTCCTAAAAACTACTTTCACTGCATCCTATAAGTTTTAGTATGTCGTCTCATTATTGTCATTCTCTTGGATGAAGTCATTGATTGTTTCTATGATTTGTTGTTAGATCCACTCATTCTTTAGGATTAGATTATTTAATTTCCAATTAATTTTTAGTCTCTCTTTCCATGGTACAGATATGTTTAGTAATAGTATTACTTAATTGTTTATGACACTTTTTAGCAGGATATAGTTTCTTCTCTTATCTCTCTTAATTAGATCTATTTTTGCTTCTGCTTTGTCTGAGATCAAGATTGCTACCTCTGTTTTTTTTTACATCAGCTGATGCATGATGTCTTCTACTCTAGCCCTTTACCTTTACTCTGTGTGTATCCTTCTGTTTCAAATGTGTTTCTTGTAAACAACATATTGGGGGATTATGATTTTTAATCCATTCTGCTATCCACTTCCATTTTATGAGAGAGTTCATCCTGTTCACATTCACAATTATGATTATCACCTGTGAGTTTCTCTCCATCCTAGTACCCCCACCTATTAATGCTTTTATTTCTCCTTTCTCCCTTTCACACCTCAATAGAGTTTTGTTTTTGACCACTGCCTTCCTCAATCTTTCCTCCCTCCTAACAATCCCCTCCCTTTTCTTTTCCCTTTTGTCTCCTCCTGCCTATAGGGCAAGTTAGATTTCTTTACCTGAGTGTGTTATTCCCTCTTTGAACTAAATCTCATGAGAGTAAGGATCGAACAATGCTCATCTCCCTCCCTTCTTTCCCTCTACTGTAATATGTTTTTGTGCCTCTAAATTACATCTAATTTACACTTTTCTGCCTCCTCTCCTTTTCTCCCATTCTGATCCCCTTTAAATACTTAATTAGGCTTTTTATCATCACATCAAAGTCATTTTATACCCACACCCTCTGTTTATGTGTATTCCTTCTAAATGTCAAAATAAAGATACACTTCTCAAAAGTTACAAGTTATCACCTTCTCATGTCAAGATGTAACCAGTTTGTCCTTACTGAATAACATGTTTTTTTAAATTTTTTTCTTCCTATCGTTATGTTAATGAAAATGGATCTTTCCCATCCATCAATAGGCCCATCAGACCTGCCTGAGTCATATGAGTCAGAGTTACATGAGTCTGAGTCACATGGAGCTTGTGGTGGGAGGAGCTTGCAGAACAGGTGGAGCAAGAAGGGGTATAGCAGGAAGTTGGAATGAGTCGGTGCTGGGAGAGAGATTGTGGGAGCTGCAGCCTGGAGAGAGAGGAGGCAGGCAGAGAGAGTAGCAGGTAGCATGAGTGAGCGAGAGGGAGTGATTTTGCATAAGGGAGTTTGTCTGTGGGGAGGCCTGATGGAGGAAAGGCTTGGGGATGATGGTGTTCCCTGCATTGATAATGCGTATAGATTTCTCTGTTGCTATGATGCATTTGGCTTTCTCTTGTTGCGACTGGGATTTCTAGTGTTTGAATAAATGTTTTGGTTTCATCTTCTATGGAGAGAGTCTGTTATATGTTGTGGTTCAAACTTGGGAATTCACCTGTAGATTCATAGCAGTCACAGTGGGTATTGCATTGGCAATATTATTTGGTGTCATGAACAGGATCACAAGGTACAAAACCTCTACTTGGATTCAGAAAGGCTTTATGGAAGAAAATGGGTATCCCAAGATGGGGGGATTTACCTTGTTCCTCCCTGGCAAGAGAATGGGCTAAAAGCACAGGACTCCGTGAAAACTGGGAACCAAGGCTACCGAAGGGAGGACCCAGAGATTCAGGAAGTTGTTTGCAAGCCATGCCAATAAAACTGGGGAAAGAAATGAAAGGGGTGTGTAGAAGAGGCTGGGCCTTGCTAACAAGTTATCATATTATATGTAAAAGCATAGACAAATTGCTGGAGAAAAAGGTTCAGATTTAAAAGGAGTTAGGTGATTTGTAGGAGAAGCTTTCTGTGCTACAGTGTTCACTTTCCTTTAGAAGAGCAATCTAGAAAGTGTCATGTAGTAGAGGAAAAAACAACTATTAATTTAGCTCAGCAAAAGAAGCAAAAAATTAGTAAAAGGAAGGTGCATGCAGCCCTTGAACAGGATGGGTTTGATGGGGGCCCAAACACCTGTCAAGAAGATGTGTGGGAGGAAAACGAAACAGTTATAGGAGAAGGCTTTTAGCAACGGCCGATGTTGGTCCAATACTGTGAAGGAAACATTAGAATCACAGTGTTTAGGGAAATAATTGAAGATTTTACTCAGCAGGAGATCATAGATATATTGAGTCAATTCACCTCACAAATCAGAGAATTGTTAGTATCTTTCATGGTGAGAATCAGTGGTGAAGGGGCCAGAGGGGTAGGGATGGATAAGAGATTTCTGAAATTCATTGTTATCACTCAGAATCATATCGCACATCAAGCCTTTAGGGATTACCATATGCAAGGAGGTAATAATGGAGCTAATCTGTCAGCTTCAGCTGCAGAAAGATGCAACCAACAATATCCTACTGATGCTATGTGGCCTTGTGGAGATAGACCTTGGTATTCACTTAGAGACTGTATGAGAAATTTCAAGGAAGAGGTAATGAGAAATGCAGTGATTATCTGAGATGCAGATGCATATCACAGTACTGCCTTAACAATTTCTCATAGAAAAATAATAGTGAAGATGGCTCCTCCTGCTTATAAGCACCTAATTATGGTTCTACTAATTGGGGAAGTAGGTCACCTTCTTTTGGAGGTGCTGGATAATATTTCACAGTTAAGTCACTTAGGTGAATGGGGAAAAGATAAATTTCCTCAAGAGAGAAGAGTAAATAGCCAGTGGATTCAAAGTCAGAATAGCTTAACAAAGAAAGAATTGTTTACTCTGCTATTGAGAGCAGGGATAGATTTTGGAAGAATAGATGGTATCTCAACTAGAGAACTCTAAAAGATGTACCTAGAAAAAGCACTTAATATTAAACTAAATAGGGAAGTAAGAACTGCCCCTACAGATCCTCCTGAATCATTGTATTCAATTTGTCCTTCAGAGAGAATAGAAAATTGGACAAGATCCAGATCAGATTAAAGAAATACACAGCAGTGAAGAAGATGGGAATTAATATAGTTTTAGTGGGTTCATGGACTCCAAAAGCATGGCTGACCCTATATTTACCCTGCTTCTGGTTGTTGTCTCCTTGTTCTTTTTGGCCTCTCAACTTAATTGCTAGATTTGTTTCCTGAAGATTTGGTGCCCTCTGCCTATAGCTGCCTGACCACATGAGCTGGATGCCACCCCTTGTCCAAGACTGTGCTGTGTCACCCCTGGACCTGGTGTCAACCAAGCTCCAGATGCCAGCTTAAGAAGTGACCCCTTGAATGGGACCTCTTGGGGCAGAGACAGCTCTACCTCCAATTTTAGCAGGAAGTAGCTATTGAAGAAGAGATCTTTGTCCCTTACACCAAGTGATTTTAGACCCCATTTGTTTGAGGGGGGAATGATGGGGTGCTTGTGCTCAAGTGCCACCCTAAGATGTTGTTTTATGTGTTTATTTTGTGTTATCTCTGTTATATTGTTGTACAACTCTGTAGATACGTGTTGTCCCTAAACTTTCATTGAGCTATGCAATGGATATGCAAGATCTTGGGGCTGAAAACTATGTTAATGAAAATGGGAAGATCTTTCCCATCCATTAATATGCCCATCAGACCTGCCTGAGTCACATGAGTCTGAGTCACATGAATCTGAGTCACATGGAGCCTGTGGTAGGAGGAGCTTGCTGAATGGGTGGGGCAGAAAGGGGTGGAACAAGAAGTTGGAATGAGTCAGAGCTGGGAGAGAGATGGTGGGAGTTGCAGCTTGGAGAGGAGGAAGGTAGAGAGAGTAGCAGGTAGCATGAGTGAGAAAGGGAGTGATTTTGCATAAGGGAGTTTGTCTGTGGGAAGGCCTGATGGAGGAAAGGCTTGGGGATGATGGTGTTCCCTGCGTTGATAATGCGTATAGATTTCTCTGTTGCTATGATGGATTTGGCTTTCTCTTGTTGTGATTTGGATTTCTAGTGTTTGAATAAATGCTTTGGTTTCATCTTCTATGGAGAGAGTCTGCTATATTCAAACCTGGGAATTGGCTTGCATATTCATAGCAGTCACTGTGGGTATTGCATTGGCAATATACCTGTTTCCTTTTTTATGCCTCTCTTGACTCTTGTATTTGAAGATCAAATTTTCTGTTACACTCTGTTCTTTCCCTCAGTATGGTCCGGAAGTCCCCTATTTCACTAAATGTCCATCTCCTTGCCTGAAAGATTATACTCAATTTTGCTGGGTAGGTAGATCCTTGGTTATAATCTAAGCTTCTTTGCCTTAGGGAATATCAAATTCCAAGCTCTCCAGTCTTTTAATGTAGAAGCAGCAAGGTCCTGCATAATCCTGACTGTGGTTCCATGATATTTCAATTGTTTCTTTCTGGCTGCTTAAGGTATTTTCTCCTTGACCTGACAATTCTGGAATTTGGCTGCAATGTTCCTTGGCATTTTCAATTTGGGATCTCTTTTGAGAGGTGATGAGTGGATTCTTTCGATGACTGTTTTACCCTCTGGTTCTAGGAATTCAGGGTGGTTTTCTTTAATGATTTCTCAAAAGATTCTGTGCAGGGTTTTTTCGTTTTTTTTTTTTCTTTTATCATGGCTTTCAGATAGACCAATAAATCTTCAATTATCTGTCCTCGATCTATTTTCTAGGTTAGGGTTTTTCCAAGCTTGAGGTCTCCTCCTCACCCAGGAATGCATTAGAGCACAGGTAGGCTTAGCCTCTGGTGGACACCCATCCACCACTCACAAGGTGGTTCTCCATGCTGGCATCTGCCAGTTCCCTTGGTTGTACCAAGGCACACGGGGCATCCTGGTGTTAGCGCTTGCCTGCTCCACCACCGTGGAGCTCAGGATCTCCCACTGGTCTACTGAGGTGTGACTTGCCAGGATGCCTCCCTTCCTGTACTGGTCCCCTTAAGCCACAGCAAGAGGGACCTTTCCTCTTAATCCCCCTAGCCTCATGAGCTAAAAGACTGCTGCACCACATCTTTCTGCTCACTCCACTGTTCCAGGAATTTTCTTGGGGTGATATTTTCTGGGTTTTCCAAGATCAATAAGGGAAGGTGAGAGCAACTTACTGTTTACTCTGCCATCTTGGCTCCCAAAAGTCCAGGAGGAAAACTTTTTAAAGCAAAGATGAAATTTTTCACTCCTGATGCTATTCATGACACAGCTTCCAAGCACTCTATTTGCCAGACTACCAAGAGTTACTCAAACTTGTTACAGTTTTCAGACTCTTCATTCTAAATCTGATTGCTCCAGTAAAGAGTAAATTGATGGAGGTTAAAGTTGTTTTTTTTTCCATTCTTCTGAAACAGATTTTTTTAATGGGCTTCTATGTTTCTTTTTGTGGTTTATTGGTGTTTTCCTCCCTCAAGCCTCCCGAAACTTAAAAACTTATCAAGAAATTCTCTTGATTAAGGGACAGAAAGAGATAATTATTTTTATTATCAATATATTTATGCCATATTTCAGTTTAAGACCTATGTGTCACTATTCAATTAATCAGTCTTATTTGGTGTGTCTAGTACATGAAACACGAAGAAGTTTAGCTTCAGGTTGGATTGGACTGGCCAAACGTAGCATCACTTGAATACCTCTAAGACTGAGCTGTGCATATATAGTTAAGTACTTTTACATTGACATTTCACCCCATGAGAAATTGGGGTGGGAGGGAGAAGCAGAAATTCTCTTGGGAGAATAGACTAGCAAGATATCAAGAAACAGTAAAATCAGTGTGTGAGTATACAGATATTAAGGTTTCCCATTTTCTTTTCATTTTCTCTTGAGAAAAGCTTCCTTTCTAACATTTTTCAGGGTACTTGGAACATAGGAGGCAGCTACAGTTAGACTGAGGACCCTTATATACTATATAGATTAGTGGGAGCTAGACCCCAGTCCTGCCTGTGAAAGAGCCCTCATCCTCACCTATGGTGATTGGGTCCAGGGCCAAAATCGGTGTGAAATCATCAGGGACCATTACACAGAGAAAACATCTGACTACTAATTACCCAGAGCTGGCAATTGTTAAAGATTTCATTTGTTCATGAAGTGGAAAGGAAAGCATAGTCTCTCTCTCTCTTTCCCCTCTTCATTCCTCTTTCCTTCCCTCTCCCTGTCTCTCTCTCTCTATCTCTTTCTCTCCGTCTCTCTGTCTTTCTCTTTCTCACACACACATACACACACAAATACTTCTTGTTTCTCTTGATACAGTATGAGTATAGAACTGACTTGGGGAAACATACACACAGTACCTTGCACATGGTAGATACTTCATAAATGCTCATTTCCTACCTCTTCCACTCCCACTTATCTCTTTGACTTTAAGGTTGTAGAAAAAGCTTTAGGAAAAGATTCTGTACAAGCTCTATTCAGGAGTGCTTTGTTCATTTCTTTTTCACTTTCTGATGTTTCCAACAAATTTTGTATTCATAGTAAATACAGCTAATATGTTCAGTGAATATTTAGGATTATTAAGACTGAAAGGTGAAACCTAAGGTGTAAGGTAAAGAGAAGGCATGGATCTTTTAATTTAATATTTTTGAGCAATAATTCACCCTCTAGTTTATATACTCACTATCTAGCTTAAATTCAGAAGCTAATTGGTGTCACTGCATGAAGCTGTATAGCCACAATAATGGGAGAGTAGGCTGAGTATTTTCAGACTATGATCTTTCTGGTCACCGGAGTACAATTTTCCAGGGGTAGTAACATCAAAGTGAGAACAAAAAAAACAAAAACTCATAGCCTGGGGAAACATCTTTAGGGACCAATGAAAAGCAAGGCAATTCCCCAATACCAGTGGAGAGAGAGAGAGTGAATCACCATAAAAGCTAACCAAAGAAGGATTAATAGCAGGGCATCAGTGGACTTATTAAATATATACTATGCATATGGCATTATGCTAGAGATTGGAAGAGATATAACAATGAACAATAGCATAGTCTCTACTGACCTCAAGAAATGTGTTGTGAAAAAATGGGAATGCAATATGCCCCAAAATAATTATGCTACAAGGTAGAATTTATTCAGGATAAAAGAGAGATTTAGAAAAACTACTATAAGAAAACATGAAAAGGGAGAGATCACTTTTAGCTAGGGAAACTCAGCAAAATCTTCGTGAAAGAAGCAGCACCTAAACTGTGTGAAGGAAAACAAGATTTTTTTTATTAAGCAGAGATTAAATAGGGCTGTGTTTCAGGCATAAAGGGGAACATGACCTAAAGCACAAAGGTTAGAGAGGACAAGACAGAGAAATAATAAACGTCTATTTCAGTTGAATGCAGATTATGTTAAGTTGACTGTGAAGAAAAGATAGGTTAGTGCTAAATTTTAAAAGATTTTAAGCATCAGGCTGGAGAAATGCTATTTTATCATAAAGGCTATATAGAGGATTTTGAGCATAAGAGTGATCAATCAGAGCTGTATATTAGGACAATTAATTACTAGTTTGTAAAAGATCTAAGAAGAGATGTTCAAATACTAAGTGACCAGTTAGGAGATTGTACCAGTGCTTCAAGTAAGACATAATGAGGATCTGAATAATGTAAATAAAGGTGGGGATAGGGATGGAAATGTGAGTGGCTGTGAATATAGAATTAATTGGATTTGACAACTTATTGCATGAGTAAGGATAAGAAAGAAAGAAAGAATAATCAGACCTGTGCAACTTCAAAAGACATGAAGAAGCACTTGGGCAAAAGATGAAAAGAATGGTTTATGAGAGAATGTCACCTTCATGACACTTGGAAGCAACTTCATTTGTATCTGTCTCATAAACTCAGAATGTAAGACCTGGATGGTGACTTAGATTATTTGGTCCAACCTTTTCATTTTAGGGGTGAGGGAATGAAAGAGCCAGAGATGGTCATGTGCCTTGCCCAATATAACACAGCTAGTTCAGAGTAAAGATGAGATTGATACCCAGGTCTTCTGCATCTTAGTCCAATGTTCTTTCCCTCATATAACCCTATTGTACCCTTAAGAAATGCTCACTGACTTGTTTCCTATACCATACTGCCTTGCAAGTTGAGCATGGTTATAGTGATGATGGAGAAAACGGAGGGGATGGGATCTTCCATCTGTCACTTTGGAACGTGGAAATAAAATATTGGCAGAACGCTGTAGAGTACATTAAATCCACTAAGCATTGGAGCATGTGAGATTAAACCCACACACAAAGTAGTGCATTATAGGGAGAGGTTAAAAAAACAAAAACATGCTGGATATGGAGTCAAAGGACCAGGGTTCAATTGTGACTTCTATTTATTGCCCTATGACCTTGGACTGGTCATTTTCCCTCCTTGAATATCAATTTCATCATTTGTAAAATAAGTAGTGTTCACTACATGGACTCTATGATCCCTTTCGCATCTAAAGCATTGATAAAATCTGACCTTAAGCTAAGCACAGTATCTGTCACATGGTAAGCATTTAATAAAAAGTAAGGTTGGTGACTTGACCTGGCTACATGCTTGTTTCCTTTTGCTTCCACTAACCTAAAGCCTTGATTTCTTATTCAACAGCGACAATGGTGTAATTACTAAGCAGAACAACCATCGGAACCGAACAACTAACCTGCTCCCCAGATTTCACCTTGATCCATATTACAATCAATGCCCTTTTTTCAGTTGTAAGGAGATTTTTAACCAGAAATTAATTAACACATCTTTAAAAATCATTTAAGACTATTGCCATTCCTTTCTTAATTGATTTTTTCATTGTGATTAGATGTTGTGGTAACCAAGGCCCAGAGAAATGGTGTATACGTCAACGAAACTTGAAATTCCCCATAATTTCTTACTTCTTACTTTTTTTTAAAATCGTAGCAAGATGAAAAACAAACAAAAAAAGATGAAGAAAGCTTTTCATACTCTTCCCATCTCTGCCTCTAGTCTTCTCTTTCTCCTTCCTCTTAATCATTTTAGAAGTACTTGATAGAAATATCTTCTGAAAAATAAAATAGCAAAGAGGAAAGAAACAGAAGCTTTGTAATTGGCATGTAATACAGAGTCAGTTGTGGCAATATTTTGAGGACTGGCAGCCAAGGAATTGCAGCAAGCAAAGGGTTTATTTATAGTTAAAGCCAAGTGAACGAATATGTCTCTTAAAAAGATGTTTGCAGTGAATTGGGTTTATTTATAGTTAAAGCCAAGTGAACGAAAATGTCTCTTAAAAAGATGTTTGCAGTGAATTTTTTTAAGCAACTAGAATAAGCACACACTTGAACACACACACACACACACACACACACACACACACACACACACGGCACACAGATCCAAACAAGGGAGAATTGAACTTGGAATCTCTTAGATGCAGAATAAAGGAAGTTATAAAATTATGCTCACTGGTATCTTTCTAATTCCCACTACAGTGGACGGTAGCTTTTTCTGGTGCAGTGAATAATAGAATAACAGCCCCTCTGCAGCAAACTTAGGCTCATCAATGACAGCCGGATACAAAACGAAATTGTTTGCTGCATTTGCTTCATCTACTGTAGCACAGCAAAGATAATCACTACAGAGATATTCTTGAGTCTTCATTGTGTCGTCAGTGAGGGCAGAGTATGAAACCCATGTCTCTCTCTAAGACAATGAATAGAATTTGAGTTTCTCTTCTTCCTTCAATGTTAGGGCAAAGTTAAGGAAGTCAGTAAACATTTACTACATATATTGAGTTTTCTAAGTAAGTGAAAACAAGCCGTAGCATGGGTTAGGATGGGACTTCCCCAGGGCAGAGATTCTTTTATTAATCTGTGTCCTGGACCCATTTGGTAGTCCGGTATAGGCTGTGGACTACTCAGAAGGTTTTTTTAATGTGTAAATTAAAATTCATAGGATTACAAAGAAAACAAATTATAGTGAAATACATTTTTTTAAAAAAGGCTGATGGTTCCCAAGTTAACAATATCTGTTCTAAAAGGCAATTGTTCAGTAATTCATTGAACTGGAAGTGAGGTGGAATCAAAGAACTTGGATATGAAAGTGGCCTTGTTACTTACTAGCTACATGACCTTGGGTAAGTCTTTTTATTTCCTAAGGTCTCTGCTTCTTCATATGTAAAATGAGGGGGTTGCATACTATGACTTGTGGCGTCCATTGCAGATGTGATCCTGTGAGTCACTTATGCTGTTTTTCATAGGTGTCAAATGGGAGGGAGAGGAAGAAGTCAGACAATGGAGAAGTGGAAAAGTGACTGGATCTTCCTGAAAATCATCTCATTATCAGGGGCTTCATTAGAATTTGTCACTCTCTATGCATGTTCTTTAGTATCCTGTTGCAATGACCATGGACAATTTGAGGACAATCCCAACAGATAGTGTTTTATTTAACACAGAGGTCTCCAAACTTCCTTACTCCCTCTTCTGAAACACCGCACAGCCTTTGCTTTTTGCAGTTGTAAAGGAATGATCTAATGCCAAGTGGATGCCTTCATTTCTGAATAGATGATCTTTTTATTTAAAAGATGCACATTCAGCATTGGGCAGGTAGCAGAGCGAGGTCTGATCACGAGTTATCCCTCCATGATCTGCATTCAAGTCATTAATATGGGACCTTCACTCTACATCTGTCTTTCTGGCATATTTATGATTTGGGTACTTGTCTAATTGTTGTCGTTGTTCCATCGTGTCTGACCCTTTATGATCCTATTTGGGGTTTACTTGGCAAAGATACTAGAGTAGTTTGCATTTCTTTCTCTAGATCATTTCACAGTTGAGGAAACTGAGGCAAACAAGATTAAGTGACTTACCCAGGGTCACACAGCTAATAAATATCTGAGGCCAGATTTGAACTCGTGATGGTAAGTTTTCTTGACTTCAGGCCCGGTACTCCATCCGCTGTGCTACCTAGCTGCCTGGGAACTTGTCTAAGTAGGCTTTAAAACCAATGCAACCATCCTTGCTTTTTAATTTTTTTAAATTAAATTGTATTGTTTTGTTTTGTTGATTGGTTTGCTTTTGCAAGGGTAGTGAACTATGGGTACATAATATCACAAGTATTGTACAACTTAGTTTATGTATCAGTTACTTTGATAAACTATTTTTCTCTTTTTTCTTCCTTCTTTCCTCCCTCCCTCCCTCCCTTCCTTCCTTTCTTCTTTCCTTCCTTCCTTCCTTCCCTCCCTTCTTTTTTCTTGCCATCTTCCTTTTCTTCCTTGTTTTTTTTTCTCTTTCCTTTTTTTTCCTACTGTGGGACATATTGGTTCAATGGAGGTGGAAGTTCAGGATGGGAAGGAAAGGACATTTAGAAAAGAAGATATGAAAACAAACAAAAATTAGTAACTTCTTCTTTAAGTAGGAAAAAAGCAATGCTATAGCAAACATTTCTGATAACCTGGTAGGTCCCTTAAAACAACCAAAAACCATTATCATTCTCTTGGATTTTAAATACATTAACCCAACCCTTAACTTCTAACTAAGAGACATTAAACAATTTAGAATCTGGTGCCATTGACTTTCATTGAAAAAAGACCATAGCATGGAGCAAGGCCTAATTCCATTCCCAAACTACCTAACCTTTTCAATTTTCTATAGAAATACACTCCCATTTAAAATTTACAGAAATTCACCCTTTTCCAGTGAGGTGATATGGGGTAGACTTTATTTGACCAAAGAAATTCATGATAATTTATATATTCCCTGACTTTATAAAAAGGTGATAAATTGAGCATTCTGCCAATGCAAATTCATGACATTTACTTCAAGGAGGAAGGTTGCTTCCCTCTGGATTCAGCTTTCAACTGATTTGATATTAACTGAATGTCTTTCTTCTAAGATACTTGTCCTGTGATGTAAGTGAGTCATCTCCAGCCAATTCCTAATGGGTTTGCCTGATATGGACCAGTGACCTAAAAAAGAGAGTTCATTGGAGAAGAAGAAATGAAGGCTTATATAGGCTATGACTTGTACAGCTTCTTCTTGAGAGAGATAAGGTTCATGAAATGTCAAGAAGAGGTTAATTCACTCTTGATCATTAATAAAATCCTGATTTGCAGTAATTCCAATGTTTAGTACACATGGCTTTGAAGACAGCTGTTTTGCAGGTCTAAAAATATTACAATGTATTTCACAGGTTAAAATCCAGCATGGAGTTCCAGTTTAACCTGATCTTCTAGCAAAATGCAAACTGAGGAATTTACCTTTTTGTGAAGAATTAGATTTGCCAGCATACTGGGTCATAAAATGGCCTATCTAACCAAGATTTGGTTTCTTACATTTATATGGTGTTGGACATTGGCGCTAACAGGTGAAGGAATTTTCCCACCATCACACAACTAATAAGCAACTTGAAGTAGAACTTAAGCCTACATCTCTACACTCTGGGTCTCTTATGAACAATGAAATCAAGTGACATTCTGTGGACAAAAACAATAGTTTCCCTTCACAATATTTACCCTCTTAACAAGATAACAGATTCAATTCATTTCAATTAACATTTATCAAATGCCTACTATGTGCCGTGCACTGTGCTAAGTGATGGGGGTATGAAATGAGGCAAAAGACAGTCCCTGCCCTCTACGTGCATACAAATGAATAACATATGACCGCCCAAATATCCCTAAGATAGAAATACACAAACAATGTCTCGAGAGGCACACTCAGGTACAATGGGAAAAAAGTTAAATTTGGAGTTATGGGACCTGTGTTCAAATCCCATTTCAGCTCCTTACCCATGTTATCTCAAGAAAGCCATTTAACCACACCAAACCTCAATTCCTCATTGGAAGGGGTGAATGAGATATGGATTCTGAGGTTCCTTCCATCTCTGTACCTGTAATTTATGACATTGTGATTTAGACTAGTCAGACATCTTGCCCCATATTCACATAATATTTATCAAGTCTGAAAAGCAGCATGATGTAATTAATAATGAAGCATGCTCAGATCTAGGAAGAACTGGGTTCAAGTCCAACCTTTGATACTATTGTATTTCCCCATGCATAAGATGCACCCTTTTTTGAAAAATTTGGGGTCTAAAAACGGTCTGTCTTACACAGTGGTTGTAGATTTTTTTACTTGCACTTCCCACTTTTTCATGCTTGTTTTTGCACTCATTGTTGTAGATTTTTTTACTTGCATTTCCTGCTTTTTCGGCATTTGTTGTCTTTGCACTCATTGTTTCGCATTTTTTTACCAGTATATTAGGTTACCTTTTGCCATGTTCTGCCCAGAAATGGCTCAGAAAAGATTTTCATACAGTGCTGAATTCAAGTCAAAAGTGATCCAGTTAGCAAAAGTGATTGGAAATCATGCTGCTGGACATAAGTTTGGTCCTCCAACTGAGAAAACAATCTGAGACTGGCTACGGGAAGAAGAAACCCTACTGAAAACACCATAGCAGAAGAAAGCCATGAGAGGCAAGTCAGCAAAATAGCCTGATTTAGAGAGAGACTTGAAGATACAGATTGAAGAGCAAAGGGCAATTGGAATTCCTGTGTCCACAAAGATAATTCGGCATGAGGCGAGAAGAATTGTTGATGAAAAAGAAGTTACTGATTTCAAAGGAGGACACAACTGGTGCATCAGGTTCGTGAAACGGAATGGACTAAGCATGCGCGCGTGCACCAGACTTGCCCAAAAGATGCCTGAAAGCTATGAGCAAGTGAATAAAACTTGACTTCAATAACTTTATGTAATACATTTTTTTCAAAATTTCGGGCCCCAAAATTAAGGTGCATCTTATACATGGGAAGTATGGTAATTGACTGCATGACCCAGCGCAAATCACCTGACTACTCAGTGCTCTGGTCAATTTCTACGACTATAAATAACAGAAGAGGTGCTAAACTAAAATGGTAGAGGAAATTTCCTCATCTGTGGAGTTCCCTGTACTGATGTAATGATATTCAGTGTCTAAACCTATCTTTATTTATAAACTATTTAAAAGTATTACAAATAATCTTAGGCATGTCACTTTTAGATTAAATGGTGAAAAAAATGTTTCTATTCCGTCAATGTAGCAATGTAATTTCCATCACCCATTGAAATTATTTGAAACGAAATTTTGATTGAATTTGATTAAATTTTATGTTATTAAATTCAGATACGTTTAATCAATCTATTAATCAAGCAACAAGCATTTGTTTAATACCTACTGTGCTACAGGGGCATAGTAGGAGAACACAAATAGAAATAGGGCCTAGACTTGTGATTCGTTGGCAGAGGGATGTCTTGAGTGATTATACTCCCTTTACTAATGCAGCTGAGTACCTTTAATGCAATTTAAAATTTTAGAATTTTAGAGAGCAGTCTAAAGCAAAGGTGTCAAATACATAGCCTGGAATGCAGCCTGAACACTTCTTTGTTTGTCCTGACCCAGATTAAAATGCAATTGGTAAATATTTTACAAAATAAATAAAAATACAATAAAATATAAGTACTATTACAGCTTGGGACTATGTACTCTGCCATCATCCCTACTTATGGGTTAGTGGTCCCTGTTTTTGTTTTTCTTGTTGTTTGTTTGTTTGTTTGTTTTTGAGTTTTCCACCAACTGTCTACAGCACTGAAAGGCTAAATGATTTGCCTAGGCTCACATAGCCAGTACACCAGAAATGGGGCTTGAACCCAGATCTTCTTGACTTGAATAGGACTTTGGAGTTCATCTCATCTACCTCCCTGGCCCATGACTCAGAGTGAATGTAAATAGCAATTGCTTTCTGTTTTGGCCAGAAGCTCTGAGGGTCTTCCCTTCCCAGATTCATTCTTTTGTGAAGACAAACTAAACTATCTTTTGTCTCAATTCCTAACTAGCCCTTAATCACTGAATAGGAGTTGCCTCAGACAGACTTAGACCTGTGAAAGACCTTTGTTTAAAAAGGCCATTGTCTCCCATTGCATCCTGGGCCATCACCAGTCATCTTGACTTTTGTCTTGCCACTGGACTCTGCTGACTCTAGAGGAAAGAGGATGACTTTGTGCAGCTGTACCTCACTTAAATCCAATTCATGCTCATTCTGGTCCTCCTTGAGAATGAAAATCAACAATAAGGAACTATATGACCTTGAGACAGTCACATAATCATACAGAGCTGAAAGTAGACCATGAGCCTTCCAGTACAACGTACTTTGTCCTTATTTGTACTGGACAAGAAAAAGGTGGTTGAAGTACACAGATAGTGGAAAAAGTGAGATCAAGACACTCCTATGAATTAAGAACTTGATTACGCAGCTCAGAAAAGAAAATAAAAATGTTCCTGAGATTATACAGAATGATTAGAGATTGAAAACAAAGCCCATAGTTTTATTCAATTAACTCTAAGCCATTGGCCTATTGTCTCTTGAGCTCATCTGGCATGCAGTTTGATGGATTGAGGCTTGTGGAAGTTTCATAACTGCAGCTGTTGCCTTAAACTCTGTTAAATCTGACACTTACATTTGGGAGTCCAAAATCACTTATAAATGAGGATGAACTAGTGAAGAATCCCAAGTGGCCATTATTTTATAACACAAACTTGATAAAGGACAAGGATGGATATCTGTCCCTTAGGAACAAAAAGAGAATTGGTAGTTATGTGGCATGATCCTGCAAGTGACAGAAGCTTCTAAAGCCATTCAAAAAGTTACATGCCTGAAAAACACTGTGGACAGTGACATATTTGCTGACATTGATGTGAAATTGTTAGGATTATATTTAACCCCAAAGGTAAGAATTTATTTTTTGACTATAAAGTTAACTAAATTCTCTTTAATTTAACATTTATTAAGTGTTTGCTGTATGTGAAGCCTGGGGATAGCAAGTAAAAAAATGATCAAGGATTCTGGGTATTGGTGAGCTTGCATTCTCTTGGTGAGGGGGGTAACAACATTTAACCCAACAAGAAGTAAGTACAAGATAATTTTAGGAGGGACAGAGTATTGGTGACTTAAGGGATCATGAAAGATTTTCCACAGGAGGTAGCACCTGAGTTGAACCTTAAAGTTTTCTAAGTTGAGGTGAGAAAGGAGTGTATTAGAGGCACAAGGAACAACCTTCTGTGGATCCTAGAGATAAATTTCCAAGATTGAATATCAAAAGTTAAATCCTTTACTTGGAATATAGAGTGTGCAGTATAGTGCCAGGCCTGGAGTCAGGAAGACTCATTTTCTTGAGTGCAAATCCAGTCTTAGATACTTACTAGGTGTGTGACCCCAAATAAGTCACTTAACCCTGTTTGCCTCAGTTTCCTCATCTGTAAAATGAGCAGGAGAAGGAAATGGCAAACAACTCCAATATCTTTGCCAAGAAAACCCTCGACGGGGTCAAAAAGAGTTGGACATGACTGAAAATGACTCAGCTACTACAGTGGGACAATAACAAGAGCTAAATCTGAAAAAGGTTAGCTGGAGCAAGACTGAAGGTTTTGAAATGGTAAATCTGGTATATGATAATTTACAGACAGAACGACTACAGTAAGAATACAAAACACATTTTGGGTGAAAGATAATAAGCTTAGTTTGGGAATATGTTGAGTTTAAGATGGTAGTAGAACACTAAGGTGGAGACATACCATAGGCAGTTTCAGAAATGGGTTTGTAGTTCAAGGGAGCAAGATAGAAGTGCATAGGTTTGTATGTGTCCTACAGAGAAGCAGCCATTGAAATTGTGGCATTAAATAAAGTCTTTGAGAAAGTCTGAGGAGGACGATAATTATAGAGCATGATGGTAAACCATGGGGAATATCCACTTTAAAAGGAATAAGATAAGGAACCATTGAAGAAGACAGAGAAGGGATTGTTAAATGGGAAAAGAACTAGGAAAGTCGTTGGGGGGATGAGTAAATGAATGAATGGAAAAATAATTTATTAAGTATTTGTAACATACAATGCACTGGAAGCAGAGAGTGCCCAGAACAGAGGTTCTTAAAATGTCATTGAGAGGGGACCACAGATTTCATTTAGGAGGGAAAATATATTTTTATTTCAGTATGATTGTTTTCCCTTGAAATCATATGTATCTTACATATGCATGTTGAAAATATTCATCTACAAAGGGTTCCATAGATTTTTTTCAGACTGCCAAAGTGATTGAAGATACACAAAAAGGTTAAGAAAAATCCATCTAAAAGGAGGAGATGTCGAATGCTTCAAAATGGAGAAGGATGATAATTGGAAAAAAAAAGTCATTAGTTTTGGTGGAGGTCATGAAATTGACCCTTTACAATCTCATTTGTAGTGATTTTTGTGGTTATATAGTCTTTACTTCTGATTATATGCTTCTTCCATTCCCAATGCAGCAAACTATGTAAAATAACAACAATGATAATAAAGAGGAGGAAGCAGATCAGAAAAACCAATCAACATATCAACCCTATCTGATAATATGTGCAATATTTCACAACCGTAGTTCCCTTACCTCTACAAAGAGGAAGAGGTGATGCATTTTTCTTAACTCTTCTGTAGGGCCATATTTAATCATTTAAAAAAAATATTTTAGACTCAAACACCAGAACATAAATACCAAATAGAGAAAAGAAACAAAAACATATCATAAATGTAAATATTGAAATTTAAAAACAAAATAAGGAATGGGGATAAAGCATATCCTGTGCATAGCAGAATATGAGAGGATTCAAAATATGTAGCAATAAATTTTGATTTCAAGAAAGCCTGTATGATAAACACTACACGTTGTGTTGAGAACTGTCCATCTCCTCCCCCGCAAAAGCTACAATTAAGTGTGGATATATTTCCCTATAGCTATAGATATATATGTACAAATATACATATACATGTATATATATAGACATATACATTCTAGTCCTGATCTTTGTTTTTATATTTGTTCATATCTTGTTTCCTATCCCTCTGCCTCTTCTACTTTACTTCTACCTGCTACCTTGTCTTCCTATTACTTGCTTACCCTGCCCCCAGGATCCCTCTCCTATTCTCCCATTCCCATAAATCTAAAGACTCTTCTATAGTGCCCTATAAACCATTCCCTCACCTTCCAATCTAGAGATCCCTCCCTTATCCTCCCATCTCCATTGATCTAAACAACTTTCTATACCCCCTTTTACTTATTCCCTCACCCTCCCCTCTAAAGATTCCTCTCTTGTCCTCTCCCAACTCCCTATCCCTTTACCTTTATATTTCTTCTGAATTTAGGAGGCTGTTATACTCTTCTAAATATATAACTATTGTTCCCTCTTAAACCCATTCCCAATGAAAATAGGTTACCAGAACTACCAGCCCTCCTTCACCATCTAATTCCTCTGTACCAATTCTTCCTCTTGTACCTCATTCGTATAAAATAATTACTCTTTTTAGCTATTCCTAAATGGTTTTACTTTTTAAATTCATATCATAGTCAGGCTTACCCCAATCTTTCTTATGAGCTACCCAATTATTAACAATAATCTTAGACACACATTTTGCATTTTACATATATTAAAAGCAAATGGTCTGTCCTTATTGAAATGGTTGTAATCAGTCTTTGGTTCTTTTGGTTCTTGTATGTCAAATCTTCTATTAAGTTAAGGGTTTTTTTTTTTAAACAAAGCTTTGAAAGTCTGACAGTTGATCAAATGTCCGTTTTTTTTTCATTCAAGATTATGCTTAACTTTGCTGGGTATAATATTTTCAGCCAAAGTCTCAGTTCTTTTGCTCTTTGATATATAGCGTTCTAAGACCTGCAGTCCTTTAGTGTCTTACTGTTGGGTCTTGTGTGATTCTAATTGTGGTACCATCATATTTAAATTGTTTTATTTTTGTTGCTTTTAATGATTTATCCTTGAACTGGGGGTTTCAGAATTTGACTATAATATTCCTATGAGTTTTCCTCATAGGATCTCTCTTAAGTGGTGTTCGATGGATTTTTCCTATTTCTACTTCCCTGCCTTGTTCTAATGCATCAGGGCAATTTTTAAAAATTATTTCTTGTGTTACTGTATCAAGATTCTTTTTTGATCATAGCTTTCAGTTAGTCCAATTATCTTTGTTTTCTCTTCTTGATCTATTCTCCAGATCTGTTGCTTTTCTCATAAATTGTTTTAATTTCTCTTGTATTTTTCATTATTCATATTTTCCTTCATTATTTCTTGATCTCTTTTAATTTTACTGGATTTGCTTTGTCCAATTCTAATTTCCAAGGTTTCATTTTCTTAAGATTCTGGATCTCTTTTTCTAATTGGTTGACTTTCATAAGCTTCTTCTTTTTCTTGGATTATTCTTATTTTATTTTATTTTTGACTTTTTCCCCCATCTCTATCATTTGATTTTTAAAATCTTTTCAGAGATCTTCTATGAATTCTTTTTGGGTAGGTGACCATTTGACATTACTCTTTGTGGCAGAAGGTGGTTTCTTTACTTCAATATCCTCCTCTGAAGATGAACCCGGGTCATCTCTATTACTTTGAAATTCTCCTCTGATGATGAACTCAGGTCATCTCTATTCCCATAATCACTTTCTATAGTTGGGTTCTTTCTCCTTTGCCTGTGTATTTTTTGTGGTAATAGCTTAACTTTTGTGATCAACTCTAGCCCTGAGTTATGGGGAATGGTGCCTCTTGCCCCAAATCTTAAGTTCTCCTCTCTAGTCTGGAACCAAAGCGAAACTTCTTTCTACCCCACTGCTTCTGCACTCACCTAGCACATGCTCTTCCCTTCTTGCCCCAGCGGCTCTTCCCAGACAGCTGAGTCTGGCGTTCCTTGTCAGCAGAAGTTCCTTCAATCTTCCCCAGCTCAGATGCCCAACTCCCTCAATATGGGGAGGGGTTAAATTCCTGTGGCTGGGGAGGAGGCAGCCTCTCAAACCAACTAATCCCAGGGCTTGCCACTTGTTGTTTAAGCCCAGATTGTTGTTAAAGAGGACCCCAGCCTGGAGGTATTTACTCTTCACAGGGACCAAACTTAGTCCTGAGATTTTTCTTCTGATCATCTTGAATTGTCCCAGGAAGACCCCTGTTGTGCTCCTCTTCTTATTTATCTTTACCAGCCCTTTGTTCACTCTAAGGTGCTATTTTATCTCTTTTGTGGGGAAAAATCTTGAGAGCTTGGAATTTTCTGACCTACTCTGTCATATTCCCAGAATCCTCCCCTATAGTTGATCGTTATAAAATTAAAGTTGTTTTTTCCCCTTTCTGTTCAGATTGTTATAATCATTTTATGATTGTTTCCCTGGTTCTGCTTACTGCTTACCTCAATTTGCTTCAGTTCATTTAAGTCTTCCCATTCTGCTATGGATTCTTTGTGTTTGTTGTTTTTTTACAACATAGTAGTCTTGCATTAGATTCATGTGCCAGAATTTGCTTAGTTATTCTTTAATCAATGTTGTGTCTAGATCTTTGCTCACCTAAAAAGTGCTTCTATGAATATTGTGATGTATCGATCCTGTCTTCTTACAAGGGGTTTTCAGTTCCAAGTTTACTCCTAATAGTATAGCTTATTTTAAAGCTGTTAACATTAACATCTGTGGTAGATGGCGGCTGGGAAGCAGTGACTGGCGTGAGCTCCCCACCAAGTCCCTCCAAAAACCTATAAAACAATGGCTCTGAACCAATTCTAGAGCTGCAGAACCCACAAAGTGGCAGAGGGAAGCAGGGCCCCAGCCCAGGACAGCCTGGATGGTCTCTGGGTAAGGTCTATCCCACACGGACCTCCCAGCCCCCAGCCGAGGGGAGCGCAGCTGAGCCCAGCGCGCACGGCG
>CM053626.1:197374522-197397982 GCA_028646595.1 Phalanger gymnotis | reverse complement strand
GACTGCTTGTAGAGTACAGAGTTCTATGTTCCATGCTTGGGGGGATGTGCCAGCTCTGCCACACCAGCACTCCTCCTTCCCCAAGAACCCCCAACCTGGACTGGACTTAGATCTTCAGCAGGCTCTGCACTCCTGCTGTGATCTGCCGCTTAATTCCTCCCACCAGGTGGGCCTGGGGCCGGAAGCAACTGCAGCTGTAGTTCTGTAGCTGCCCCACCTCTGCTGCCCCCAGGGCGGTGGCTGAACTGCAAACTCTACCCTCTGAATCCAGCAGCTTTTCCCACTAACCTTCTCTGTTGTCTTTGGTATTTGTGGTTTGAGAAGTCTGGTAACTGCTGCAGCTCACTGATTCAGGGCACTATGGCATGCTCTGCCTGGCTCCTGGTCTGACTGGTCCACGCTGCCCAAGCTGGGCTCCGTGTGAGAAAGACCTCACCCAGCAACCATCCAGGCTGTCCTGAGCTGAAGCCCTGCTTCCCTCTGCTATTTTGTGTGTCCTGCAGCTCTAGAATTGGTTCAGAGCCATTTTTATAGGTTTTTGGAAGGACTTGGTGGGGAACTTACACCAGTCCCTGCTTTCCAGTCACCATCTTGGCTCCGCTGCCCCTGTTTGTGTATTCTAAAAAGCAAGTAGTCTCAGTCAGCATGGAGTTAATTTAGGATTTTCACACCTTCCTTACTCTCTGAGCCTCTACCCACATAGTTTCTCAGTGGAAGTGCCCTGACAAGCCCAGAAACTTGGGAAATATTGGCAACTTTGGGTAATCTGTATACAGCAGTTCATATGTGCAAATACACACATATTGTGTCCTTCAAATTGACATGTCTCTGTTTGAAAGGGGATATGAGTTGTCATTATATTGGTTGTCCAAATAAAGCTCTAGGAAGAACTCGTGTGCATTGTATAGATCCTTTTATATAGAATTTATGGTGTAATGTGGACAAGAGTTGTTTAGGATGAGGAAGATATACATTTATATCCTTAGAGAGAATAGCCACCAATGAAGTAGGCAAACAAATTTCATTCACCCCCTTTGTTACAAATCTAACAATAATTATTGTGGTTTCAGAGTGAGAGTGGATGGTTTGTTTTCAGCCATATTGCTAATGCAGTATGAAGATTTTATTCCCTGAAGCCCAACCTAAGAAAACAGCCTCAAATTATTAATAGAGAAATGCAATTTAAAACAGCTCTAAGCTTCTAGCTCACACCCATTATACTGATAAAGTTGTCCAAAAAAAGAAAAAGAAAAGAAAATGACAAATGTTGAAGGCGCAGTCAAAAATAGGAATATTCACACAATGTCAATGGAAACATGAAGTAGTTTAGATATTCTTAGGAGCAATTCAGAATTATGCCCTCTAAGTTACTAAAATGTGTATACCATTTGACTCATTAATAACACTATGAAAGGATTTATGTGGTATTCAGGGAGGACTGTGCTAGTTCTAGATGTGCTCTGTAATATGAGGACTTGAACTCCTTTCAGGGCTATTCATCCATCTTTGGTGTCCACCCGTCACCTAACTCTCATCTGCGGCTCCAAGAAGCTATAGCATGCACAGTGGCCACATCCTAGTAAAACCAGCTTGGCAGATAGGCTAGGCCAGGTTGAAGGTAACTGCCAGGCTTCAAACCCATCAGTGACTTAGAGGGATGTCAAACCTAAACATGTGAAGATAGAATTGGCAGGTGGGGAATAATTTGTTTCAACTTCCACGAAAGTGAATGCAGGTGTTGTCAGGCTCTTCTAAGTTGGTCAGACATCGAAGATGTCAAGGTCATCTACTGAATCCTGGGCCATTGCCAGTTGTCCTGACTTGTCTTGCCACTGGACTTTGAGGAACAGAAAGTGAGGCTGAAAACTTTGAGCTACTCTGCCTCACTTAAATCCAATTCATATACCAATCAAGACCCCACCCTTTGATGTCTTTGGTTCTCTTCAGAAAAAGAAGGAAGAATAACCATAGCACTATTAAAAAATCAAAGAAACGGCACTTATGGCAGCCATATTTGTGATAGCAAAGAAGTGGAAACTAAGGAAGAGTCCATCATTTAGGGAATGGCTGAATAAATAATGGAATATGGATGTAATGGAATAATATTTTACTATGAAAAATTATGAAAGGGACAATTTCAGAGAAAACCACTAATACTTGCATGAACTGATGTTCATGAAGTGAGCAAAACCAAGAAAATAATTTGTAAAAACAACCCTGCAAAGACAAATATCTTTGAAAGACTTTTTAACTCTACTTAATGCCATCATCAACTATGATTCTTGAAGACAGATAACAAAATATGCCACCTACGTCCTGACAAAAAGGTGATAAACTTAGAGGTTCTTTCTTTTCTTTTCTTTTTTCCCCAGTGGAAGGGGATGAAGTAAGAAAAGAAGAAAATATGTTTTTGTTAACTTGCTCCCAGATTATACTATATCACAAGTGTGTATGTGTGTATAGACACTGCTGCTTACTCTCCCTATTAATAGTTTCAGTGTCCCTGCACACATTTAACTTAGTTGTACTTAAAGCCATGTGCCACCAAGTCAGCTTAGTTCAAGAGGACTTGTCAAGAGGAGAGTTCCAGGTTTTCAGGTTTCTGTTCTAGAAGGAATTTGACACAGTCTCTCAATCACTTTGTGAGCAGCTTTAGGTTATTTTTTTCCCTTAATAGGCCTTACCTCTTCAAAAAAAGTGTTCTATTTTTTCCCTTTGCTACATGACTATTATTACTCCTTTCCTGAAATACTGCTTAGTGGTGCCACAAAAAGGATTAATTTTTCATGCCTGACAACTCAGTAGATAATGTTGCTTTTGTAACAAGTGAAAGGTAATTTGTTATTGGTCTATCCTTTAAAAACCAGCCAGTCACCCAAATTCAAAAGGGAACCATGGTACACTGGGCATGGCAGGAAATCTCCACACGGCTGGTTGTTTTGGAACAGTAAGGGGATCTGTTCTTTCCTTCTTTTAGCTGTGGGACCATTTTACAGAATGACAGATTTCTGATAAGGGCTAGAATCTAGTGACCTCATTCAGGGATGCTATCAATCATGTGTATTAGAGGAAGGCAAGACTTCCACTCCAGCGGCACGTCAGATTCTGCTAATGGATTTTGGCATGTTGCCGCATCCACCAGAGTTGCTGAATATGACAAAGCAGTTGAGTTGTGTGAGTTAAAGGGAAAAATCTACCCATGTGAGCAGCATGTTTTCCCCTCATTTGAAAAGAGATTGTTAATTTCATAAGTACAAAACAAGTTTAATTAAAGTCAATGGAGCAAGGGAATGATACACTTGGATGCATTATTCTGTGGATCACGCCACCAGAACAAGACAAAATTTGAAATGTAATGGCATAAGCTTTGTTTGGCATACAGTCTCACACGCTCTTTCCTAAATCCTTTGGGTACTTTAAACTGTTTACTTATGAGTGCTAAGTCTTTGCCTCTTTTTCCCCCTTTCCTCAGTCTTTTTCATGTATTAGCAACAACACTGTATTTCTATATGCCTTCTTGGAAATACCTTGAAAATCTACCTCTGAGCATCTTTAAAATTGTCACTTTGAATTCTGAATCCTTGGTATATATTTGGTCAAGTTCTAACTTGTATGTTTACTATTTGGTGATTACTTAAAAAAGGAAACAAGAAATTGATTCACTGGAAGAAAATAAATCTTAAGTATCTCTTCAAAGCATCTACCATGCATATGTTAAGATCATACTAGATGCTAAGACAGATGTAGTTATGGGCATAACTTTGCTCATTGATCTATTGGGTTATTAACAGCAAATGAGGCATAAAGCAGGAATACATATTCACATGAAAGATCTTTACCAGTGTTCTGGAGGGTTTTCTGAACAAGATACAAACAGAAAAGATATTCCATAATCGACATTGTCATCATTGCATTGCCACCATCATATTGTGGATGTATACACCCTTACCCCTACTCCCATATGTGTGTGTGTATAGACACACACACATACATATAATGCTATAAATTTGCAAAGTTGCTTTTCATATATGTGTTTGTCTATATTTCTGTACATGCATGTGTTGGTAAGCAAAATGGGCTCCTTAGCCCTTAGTTCAACAAGTGCTCTTGAAGAGTTTAGCTTTTGTTTGCTTTGAGTAATTCAGCTATTTCATTGAATCTTACTAAGTGCTAAGCCCCAGGCCCAAACCCCTATTAGGTGTAAAACCTATGTGGGTGTGGATTGGCAACTAAGGTGGGGCCCAAGGTGGGGCTAACTCAAGGGAGGGCCTAGTGTACATGTCTGGGATAGCAGAGGCTCTTAGACCACATGGGTTTAAGTCCCCTCTTTGTGATGATTTTAGGTCACATGGGTGAGTAGCATGTGTGACTCACCCCAGACACTGACAAAGATATAAAAGCCAGGGGTTGGCCTCCTCTTACTTGGAGCTCTTTGCCGCAGCAGTGGTGCGTGACTCTGGGACAGCCCTTGTTCTGAGCTCCCACGGCTGAACCTAGATGTTGGTAACTATGAATCTGTATAGGGTCTGTCTGTTGATGTTTGTAATTTGATTGTAATTTGCTCTGAAGTTCAGGGTTTTTCCCCTGAACTAAGTGAATGATATTTGTATGCTGAATTAAAGTAAGCTTGCCAACCCCTTAACCTTGCTTTCCTTATTAAGGCAGATGAAAAGAACCTGTGCTTTGGTGGGTGCTGGCAACTTTCTGGGTGCTGGTTGTTGGTGGATCTTGCACCCCCACAGAAGCTCCTAGCCTAATTGTGGAAACAAATTTATTTACTTGTACGTGTATAAATATAGAAGCATATGTGCACTTACACACAAATATAAATACATGTGTGCATGTATGTAAAATCTCATTTGAAACCTACAACAAACCCTCTGGGGTAATTGCCATTTTTTTCCCCTTCCCTTTCCATTTCCTCCTATTCGTTGATGGTATTGGCTAAGGCAGCTATCTATAATATGAAAATAAAGTTTATTAAAATGTACATTATTTGTATTTTGACATTATTGAATGCATTCCACTTTGAGTTGGACCATAAAAATATTTATCTTCTGCTACAAATGGACAAGGAGTTGGGCCTTCAATTCAATAGGTATAATACATTAAATGTCTTCTGGAAAACTTCAAGGTGTTTTCGAATATCCAACTATGTGTGCTGCTACCACACTAATCTTTTAACACCAGTTTCCTTCAGGAGATATAGCTGTGAGTCATGGAATACCTCATTCTCGGAAGAATCAAAATGACTGATGACTCAGGTTTAATTGAAAGCCATCAAGGAGGCATGAGAAATCTGTGCCATATTACAAATTATGACTTCAACTGGAGAAGTATTACAAAAGATTATCATCAAGGACATGTGAGCAAAACAAAAAAAAAGTGCATCAGTCATATCATGACAGCAAGAGATTAAAAAAAAGCCCAAGTGATGTAGTGGTATCTGTTTGATATTGAACAAGCACAGAAATGGAGGATGACCACTAGTATTTTACACTACATAGAATTTATCAAATGACATAAGTAAAAACCACACAGGATGAAAAAACATGAATGTCATACAATATTTGTTGATGGAGAGAACATCCATAGAGATGGGATCTTTTATCACCTGACATATTGAAATGCAATGGGGAGTACACAGTTTAAATTGGCCCAGTAGAACTGATTGTCAGCATTTTAGTTTAAGCATTTACATCTTGGAAATTGGCAAATGCTACAAGCAAGTGCATGATGTGTTGTTTTGTTGATTGTCTAGACTTGAGAAAGTGATTGAGGAAATGTTAATAATGCAGATTAAACTTAACAAGGATGGCATGTATCAGATCCATAAATAGGGAAAGAATTTGACCAAACAAGAGGTAGAAATATTTGCATAAGGTGAAAATGACAATTCTGATTATATAAAATTAAAAAAAAGTTTTTGTACTAACAAAATCAATGCAGCTGAAATTAGAAGGAAAGTGGCAAACTGGAAAACTGTCAGCAAATGTCTCTGATAAAAAGACATAAGGAATGGAGTCAAATTTACAAGAATAAGAGCCATTCTCCAATTGATAAATGATCACAATATATGATAGGCATTAAGAATATCATGAGTACTGTGATAATGGAAAGGGTACTGACTCTGGAGTCAGGATACTATCTGTGTCACTCTGGCCAAGTCATTTAAACTCCCTGAACCTCAACTTCCCCATGCTTAAAATGATGAGAATTGGAGCAGATAACCTCCAAGGTCTTTTTTAAATCTACTTATTGATCTACATATAAATTCTCAATAGAATTTTCTGGCACTAAAATGTGTATTTTTAGTAAATATTACTAAAACATATCATTGTGTGCATCCCTTTATGTTTTGTGGTAGCATAGTCAATAAGGTATTCTGCTATTTCCTGTTGGTATAACAGAAAGAGATCTGGTTTCAGAGTTAGTGGACCTGTATTTAAATATCATATTTGCTACTTAAAAGCCATATGGCTTGGATAAGTAACAACTTCTCTAGGTTTTAGTTTCCCCATATGTAGAAATAACTCCTAAGTTCCTTTTGCCTCTAAATTTAGTATTCTATGACATAAGTGTGCGACCAAGCCTAGCTATTTTTCATAACCTTCATGGTTCATATTTCTTTTTTGGTTGATGGTTGACATTCATTTTTCAAAAGGTGTCATAAATAAGAAGGCTACTCCTATTGATATACTGTATGTAGACCTTTCTCTTTGTGGCATCCACAAAGTCTCCAGAGGATGTTAATGTTAATTGGTAAAATGAATTTTTCCTCCATGATCCTTTTTCTATAATGTCATAGTAATGTTGAAGTATAGGCCTCCAACTCAATGATCACCATTCTTGAATGCCAAAGACTAACAATTAGAGTCTTTCTTTCTCTTGATGTTTTTTTACTCTTTTATTCATCTCTAAATCAGAAATTGGGAATGCAAAAGATCTTTGGTTCTATGATAATTAAGAACCCCTAATCAAACCCTTGTTGTGACAAAATGAGAGTTTCTAAAATTGTCTCAAGATTGAACAGTAAACTTTTATTTATGAGATACTCCTTAATAGTGGCTCATATTTATATAGTATTTTAAGGTTTATGAAGTTATAAAGTTAAATTTCACATATTTTTTTCTTCTTTGATTTTCAAAATAATAATGCAAGTTAAGTTCCATTATTACTTTCACTTTATAGATGAGGAAAAAAACCAGAGAAGTTGTGACTTGCTCAGTGTGATACACTAGCAATTATCTGAGAAAGGAATTGATTCCAAATCTTTGTGACTGCAAGTCCTGAACTATAACCACCGTATCAGTCTAACTAATAATAGAAGACCAAAGATCTGAAAAATATTTGCCATTCTGAAAGGTGAGAAAAGGAGGTCTCTATAGCCAAGAAGAAATGAAGTCACCATGTACATGTGTGATAACAATATGACTTTCTCATTCCTTGATTGTTGAAAAAAAATGAATGTTTCCTGTCATTTTTGCACATTGGTTAAAACCTGGCCTTGGCTAAATTTCCCAGCTTCATTTTGAATCATATCCTTTGCTAATTTTGAACACTGTTGATAAGCTCTCTGTGTGACATTGAAAGTGCTAGAAGGAAAAATGAAGAGTTGGGAGAATAATTCCAAACTGAACATCCTGAGAGAGATTAATAGATAGATGCGTGTGTGTGTGTGTGTGTGTGTGTGAGAGAGAGAGAGAGAGAGAGACAGAAAATGTATATATTAAGAATTTATTGTGTGGTAGGCGCTGAGATAACTCTTAATAAATAAAAAAATGAGAAAATAAGATGGTCTCCACTGTTAAGGAGCCTGAATTCTAATTGATGACATCACATAAAGGGGGGAAGGAATATGAGGAAGAGAAGGGAAGAAGAGTCTCTGGGTGGTGACATGGCAAGCTCTGGGAAGGTGGAATATATCTGAGAGTAAGATGGAAGGGAAATGTGTAATGTGGCTGAGGCTCTTCATGGTATGATGGGGTCTATGTATTGGCCTGTCATTCAGGGATAGGTCTAATGGTGGAATTATCCTCAGGTTTGGTGTAGGGGTGATACAGAGCAGGTGGAGGTGAGCATTTATTAAACCTTTATTATATGCAAGGTGTACTGGTGTAGGGATTGAATAGAAGGATAAAGGCAAAACCTGTGCTTTCACTAGTAGAAGGAATTTTTTGATGAGGAAACTTCCTCTACTATAGCTGACTGGCACTTTCTCTGCTATGGTCAATCAACTAGCAGTTATTGAATACCTATTATGTGTCCAATCATTGTGCCAAGCACTGGAGTCTTAAAGATTGTCCTGGGGAGATGAAATGATAAATGATTTGTTCAAGGTCCCAGAGCCAGTATGTGTCAGAATAATACTTAAATTCAGGTTATTCTCACTCTGAAGCTAGTTTTTTATCTATGCTAATTCTCTCATTAGAGATACAAAACAATCAAACAAACAAACCAGAGTCCTCACTTTTAAAGAACTTACAATTAAATAACACAACATACTAAGAGGTTTATATTTAATCTGCTATGATGTTATAGGAAGTCACTAGAAGTATGGTTACAGGAAAATTATCTATGAATTAGGAAATTTATTTTGATAATTGTAAACAGGATAGATCACACACACACACACACACACACACACACACACACACACACATCTTGGCACAAGGAGACCAATTAGAAAGCAATTACAAAAAGCGTGAACAGGAAGTGATGAGGGTTTGAGAAATGGTCATTTGGTCATTGCAGTGTAAATGAGGTATAAATGAGGAAGACAGAATGTCTGTATATTTTATAGGAGAGTTAAAATTAGCAAGACTTGATAACTAGTGTCAAGGACAAAGAAGATAAAAGAGTAAATGAGAAGTACATAATTTTGAGCATGGATGAACTGGATAAGGATTTTGTCATCCTTATCCATAGGGAAAGGAAAACAGGAAACAGACATTTAATAAATCTTTGTTAAATGAAGTAGGTTGGTAGGAGGGAGAAGTTTTGGGTTTTTTTGGGGGGGGAGGGGAAGAAGCATGAATTCAGTTTTTTGTATGTTGAATTTGAGATGCCAGTGAAATATCTCAGTAGCCCAAAAGCTATTGGGAAAACAGAGCCAGAAGTCAGATAAATGTGAGCCAAAATATACATATTTAAGAGGCATCTGTTTAAAGATGATTGCCAAAACCATGGCAAGAAATGAGATCTTTGAAGAAACGAGTGCAGAAAAGGAGAAATGACCAAAGACAGAGTGTGAAGGTCATCCACATTTAGGAATTGGAAAGAAGAAAACGAATGAGCTAAAATAGGAAGAGAATGATACAGGAAAAAAAGCACAGAAGCCCTGGGAGGAGAGAGTATTAAGACATAGGAGACAGTCAATATGTGCCATGAGCTATATAAATGCCAAAGAGGGTGAAAGTATGGTTAATTCTGCAGTGATCTTTCAAGAGCTTTGGGCTTAGGAGTTAAAAGACCCAATTCTTGGACCAGTTCTGTCACTAACTTATTGTGTGACCTTGGGCAGATTCTCTTTCTGGACTCCATTTCTTTGTCTATGTGATAAGGGGATTAGAGTTGAAAGGGACTTCCTAAATCACCTTTTCTAACATTCTATGATCTTCTATTTCTTAAGGGGAAAAAAACTCCAATGGAAAGGTAGGAGAGGACAGCAAACAGTTCCGATGTGATTGTAGTTGATATTAGAAATGTGTGTGTGTGTGTGTGTGTGCATGTTGAGAAGATATTGTGTCATATGCTACTTTACATCCTTCACAATGCATGGCATCATGCAGTGCCCATAGTAGATGACCAGTCTAACATGGTATCGAAAAAAGAGAGCTGAACTGAAGCCTTTCTTGAGTCCTCCTAATCCAATCCTTTTCTCTCCATTGATTTTCTACAGTTAACCCTGCCTATAGCTTGTTTGTACATAAGTTTTTGTATATTGTCTTCCCCATTAGACTGTGAACTTCTCAAGAATAAGGATGGCTCTTGTTGTTGTTGCCTTTATTTGTATCCCCAGTGTTTAGCACAGGACCTGGCACATGATAAATCCATAATAAATTCTTGTTGACTGACTGACTGACTGATGGAAGACCTGTGTTCAGATTCAAATTCATACATTTACTAGTTGTGACATCATGAACATGGAACCCCTCTGAGTCCCAGTTTTCTCATCGATAAAAAAGGGACTTGCAGTTAGGTTAGCTATCTCCCAAGGTTATTGTGCTTTGCAGTCCTTAAGTTCTACATACATGTCCTGTTTCTATTAAAAATATTTGTGGAATGAATGAAGCTCTTTCATTCTTCTTCCCCATTCTTGAATACACTGTCTAATTGACAAATCTGTTTCTTTCTGGCTCCATTCTCGAATGAGGGGTGTGGGGAGAAAGAGAGAGAGAGAGAAAGAGAGAGAGAGAGAGAGAGTCACAGAGAAACAGAGACGGACAGTAAAAAAAGATACGTTTATATATACACACATATAGAGATAGATATTTTATGTTTCATATGTGTGTGTATATACATACACATCATATATATGCGTGTGTATATTTTGCTGAATCTTTCTCATTCACTTTATCCATGCCTAAAGGCAAAGGTTAAACTTTCTGATATCTAGTTAACAACCATCAACCATACTGATATCTTCTTCTCACCACAGAGCAAGAAAGATAATCATGACAGACCACACTGCCATTTTTCTAAAGTACTGTAAGTTATCCATGATTTTAAATTTGTTTCTTTATTTGTTTGTCATGGTTTTTGAGCCAAACAAATGATCCCTGGGTGGCTAAAGTTCTAAGCCTATATAGCTCAGTCCCATTTCATTATCAGATTGACAAATTACCTTAGTATTTCCTTTGTGCCACTGAGTAAAATTAACTGTTTGATATATAAAAAAATCATAACATTTACATATTTAATATCAATAAGGCTAAAATTGCTAAAATTATAAGAAAGTAGCACTGTTCTATCCATTCAATTTGTTTTCTACCAGATTCCCTACATTTTCAGTGGACAAAGAGAATGACTTCTTTCAGTTCTTAATGATAGTGGTACCATGAGTTATTTTCCATTTTTTTTAGAAGGAGGTAGACAGGGCAATTTGGATTAAGTGACTTGACCAAGGTCATGCAGCTAGTGTGTCAAGTGTCTGAGGATGGATTTGAAATCAGGTCTTCCTCATTCCAAGGCCAGTGCTCTACTCACTGCACCACCTAGCTGCCCCATTTTCCATTATTTTTTTTAAAAACATTATTTATTTATTTTAACATTTTCAAAATTCTGAGTTCAAAATTCTCTCCTTCCTTCCCCCTCCTCCCCTTCCCACTGAGAACACAAGCAATATAATATCCATTATGCATGTGAAATCATGGAAAACATTTCTATATTAGACCTATTGCAAAAAAAACCAACAACAATAAAGTGAAAAAATTATACTTCAAATTCCATTTGCAGTTCTTCAGTTCTCTCTTTGGAGGTAGATAGCAATTTTCATCATGAGTCATTCTGAAATATTTTGAATCGCTACAATGATATGAGAGGCTAACTCTTCCAGAGTCAATCATCATTATAATATTGCTGTGACTATGTACAATGTTCTCCCAGTTCTGCTCACTTCACTTTGCATCAGTTAATATAAATCTTTCCAGGCTTTTCTGAAAGCATCTCCTTCATCATTTCTTATATCACAATAGTGTTCTATCACAATAATATACCACAACTCATTCAACAATTTCCAAATTGATGGACATTTCCTCAATTTCCAAGTCTTTGCCACCACAAAAAGAATTGATCCAAATATTTTTTATTGTACAATTTCTTTTCCTTTTTTTTCGCTCTCTTTGGGAGGAAGGAAAGAAATAAGGAAGGAAGGAGGGAGAGAGGAAAAGGAAAAAAGTGAAAGGGAAAGGAAAGAAGGAGAAAAAAAGAGAAAAGAGGAAGAAAATATGAAAGAATAAGAGGAAGGAAGGAATAAAAAAGATGAGAAAAAGAAAACCAAGGGAAAGGGAAAGAAAGAAAAATAATAATTGTATATTTGTCATTGTAGAGACACAATTCATTCAAGGGGAAAAAGGGGAAAAAAAGCTTTTACAAACAAAACCCTGCAAAGAACAGATGCTATATCTAAGGCTATCTTTCCTTAGTGGATAAATCATATTATAAATAAAAGAAAAAAAAAACTTATTGTGGACTTATGGTTTATCCACTCAGGGCCCAGATGACTGTCTCATAAAATAGGGCACCTGTCATATTATCTCTTAATTATAGCTTTATTATACATTGAACTGCATGATCATTGTGGAGATATATGGTTTCCATAAATAGTGTTTATGGAACATCTGCTCTGTATCACTGTGCTTGCAATATATGTTAGGATAAAATTACCTAGATTCCTTCAGAAAGAAGGCAACAATTGGAATGCTTGAGAACTGTGAAATTACAAAAAAAAAAGAAATAAAATGTGGATATGAACTGGAAGCCCAAAAGTCAAAAAGAGAATAAGGGAGCCAATTCTCACTTGATTTAGTCACTTTTGGTGTCATGGTAGGTAGAGTATGAGACGGTAAGCTGTGAAAGTGAGCTGAGACTAAAACCAGCTTGTGGAAAAGCCACACACCAGCGAGTAGAAGCAATGTCATGTTTCGACCAGATTCAGAAGACCATCATACCTATAATTCCATTTAGAGTGAAGCACTCAAACAATGAGATGAGTGTGTCTGCATAGCTGACCCCCATCCCTGCAAACACAGGCAAATATACACCTGCGTTTAAACCAAACTAGATAAAAGTGAACTCAGTACCTCAATTGTTCAAGTTGTGGCCAAACCAACCTAAAAAAAAATTTATTAAGTAACTACTATGCACAAGGCCTTTTGTTAGGCACTAGGGAAACTAAGGAAAAAAATGAAGTCATTAACCTTAAGAAGCTTACTTTCTACTGAGGGTCTACAACATACAAACAGTGAAGTACATGTGTAATAATTTAAAGTGAGCAAAGTTTCAAGTGTAGGATTCAAATAGAGAATTGGTTCAAAGAGGAAGTTATGTTGGAAGGTAGCCGGTGCCCAGATATTGATGGGCTTTAAGTAATAAACTAAAGAGTCTAACCGTCATTCAATAGAAAGAGCTTAGAAGTAGCTCTCACGAAGTATCTCAGCATGAGGCAAAGATGTCGAGAGGAGAAATTGAAAGATGCGTTCAGTGAATAGCAATTAGAAGAATTTAAGTGGGATATAGATTTCTTACAGAGGAGTAAAATCAAAGAAGCCTCAAAACACAGATTGTACATATGAAAACATAGACTTTGCAAGCGTAAAGGTTTTAAATGCGTCTGGATCTTTGGCATTAAATAAACCTATCCGTAATTCACATTGTCACCTAATCTCTGCATTGGAAGGGATCCCAGCTGCCATTTTATCAAGCTATACCTGATCAAGAATCCTGTCTATAATATAGCAGACAAAGGGTAATTCAGGCTTTCTTGAAGAATCCTAGTGAAAAAGAACCCACTCTGACCCTTTTACTTTTCATTATCTCTAATTGTCAGGCAGCTTGGCACAGTGAGTATAGAGATGGCTTGGAACCCAAGAATACCACCTCTAACCTCTACTTAATATGTGACTCTAGACAAGTCACTTAAACTTCTTAATGACCTAGGCAGCTCTCTAAGACTGTAAGTCACACAGAAGGTTCCTAACTATACTATTAGAAAGCATCCCCTTGGGAAAAAAAAAAGAAGAAGAAAGCATCTTCTCATCAGGGAGCTTTTTAAACCAATGAAATCACAAGTCCTGCCCCTATCCTCTCATTGTTAGGGTGTTGGATTTAGTTTTTTTCCTCTCTTTCCATCAAATCTAAATCTATCTCTTTGCAATTTTTTATACTTATTCTTGTCCACTGGGACAAAATAGAGGAAATCTAATCCCTCTCCCAAATAACAACTCTTCAAGTACTTAATGACAATTATAATTCAAATTGGTCCAATGTGACTTTTTGCAGAATATTTTCTCATTCTCAACAGTTATGAAGAGTGATCCTTCCTCTCACCTCTCTCATGATACTCATCATATTCTGCCTTGTAGCTCATATATAGCTTCGTTTTCCTAAGTTGTAAGGACTTTGAGGGGCAGGTAGATGGTAAAGTAGATAAGAGCACTAGGCTTAGAGTCAGGGAGATTCATCTTCCTGAGTTCAAATCAGGCCTCTCTACCTGTGTGACCTGGGCAAGTCACTTAACCTTTTTGCCTCACTTTCTTCATCTGTAAAATGAGTTGGAAAAGGAAAAGGTAAACCACTGCAGTATCCTTGCCAAGAAAACCTCAAAGAGGGTCATGAAAGGTTAGATATGGCTGCAACAACTGAACACCACCACCAACAAAAAGTACTTTGAAAGCATGAATCATGGTTAATTTATCTTTTCACACACACACACACACACACACACACACACACACACACACACACACTTTCTGTTTCCATCCACTGTTACACTGTCTTGCAAACAGCAAATACTCAATAAATGTTTCTTTAATAGGCTACAGGAATGAAAAAAATATTCAACTAGGGGATAAGGAACCATAATTTTTAGAAAGAGTTATCGCCACTAAATTAAGGTTCACATTGAATTCTTTTTTTCGTCAGAAAGAAATTAGAAACCCGGAAAATCTGAATATACTATAATGGCTAATTGCCTGGGACCTGCTGCTCTTAACTTTAATTTTTTGTTGTTGTTGCATAGACAATTTAATCAGAAGACTGAGAAGTAACCTGGTTCCATGGAGGAAAATATTGACTCTGGAATCAGAAAAAAAAGCTTGATTTAAATCCCACCTTTGCTACTAATTATCTCTGTGACCTCAGGTAGGCCACTTAACCTCTTTGTTTTTCTGTTTCACCACATGTAAAATGAGAAGATTGAGCTACATGACTTCTGAGATCACTCTTAGATCTATGATTCTAAGATTTTATTGCCTCTGATTAAGATTTGATTTTTTAAAATGATGCTCTAGTGGCTTTCCAGCCAGCAGGGACTGTTTCATTGCATTCAATTTTAGTCCTAACCCTCTCTCTTCCAGTTGTTTCATTTATATATTAGAAATAGACAGCACCTAGTACTGTCTTGATGATATTTTTTCTTTTTATATCAAATGATCAGACAACGAGGTGATTTATTAACCAGTCCTGAGTATAAAATATAATTGACACTTTAGCAAAATGCCCTAAATTTGCAGAATATGAATCCCGTGAGCTTGTAGTTAGCATCCTTCTTGAACTATTTTACTCTCAACCATGAAGCCTTAGAGACAATTTGAGGAGCCGTGTATGTGTGTGTGAATGGTATTTTATCTTTTTGCTCTCAGCATTTGTCAGGTTTCTATTAAAGGAAGCTAGGTTGGTTCACAAGACTTAGCTTGTCACTTAATTCACCAGGATTTCTCAGGATTCAAGAAAAAAAAAACTCAAGGTTTCAAAGACATAACATGAAATTACAAAACACTGATTAGTGGAAATTCCATTGAAATTTAACTATATTTTCAGAGATATAGGGAACATATAGGATTGATGAATGTTCTTAATAAAAAAGAAGCTTATGATATTCTTGTGAAATTTATTTTGATTTATCCCATTTTTGTTTGAGTACATTCAAGTAAATAAGGCCATCTGAGGGTAGGGCTTCTTAACTGTAGGCCCATGAACTTGTTTTTTTGTTAAAAAATTAATAATGTATTCAATATCTTTGGTTTCCTTTGTACTCTTATGTATTTTATTTTATGCATTTAAATACATGATTTTAAGAAGGGATCTATAGACCTTAATAGGCTGCTAAAGGGGTACATGAAACAAAAAAGGGAAAGAATCTCTGGACTAGAGGAAGAATAAGTCAGAGTTAAGTGAGTTATCTATACAATTTTCCACAGGGCAGGTTTACATTAACTCATTGATAATATAGGGCAGTTAGGGGACACCATAGAACACAAAGTGCCAGGCCTGGAGTTAGGAAGTCTCATCTTTCTGAGTTCAAAACCAACTTCAGACACCTACCGGCTGTGTGACCCTGGGAAAGTGACTTGAAAAGAAACGCTAAGGAAGGTGGCCTAGCCATACCAGATATTAAACTGTGCAGTAAGTGTGTTTGTGGGAAGGCCCCAGCAGGGGCTGATGAGGATGGGATAATGTATTAGCAAGGTGATAATCACAGTGTAGACCATAATTGTCAATATGCTTACATGGTTCTGTACTGAAAAATATGAGAAACTCTCCATATAGAAGGTAGAAGAAGAAAACAATTTATTCTGACACCAGAGAACCAGGTCCCAAAACCAATGAGCCCAATCCTTCACAGCAGCCAAGAATTCAGTACACAATATCGCAGCAGAAAACCACTCCATCCCATAACCTTCCAACCCCCTCCTGGGGCCTTGCCACAAACACACTCACAGCACAGCACACGTCTGCTCTTTCCCTCAGCTCTAACTGCTCTTTCAGCATTTCCTGTGACACATTTTCCTTTTCCTCTCAGCAAGCTCCTCCTATCACACGTGACTTAGGGTCCCTGTGACATAAGCAGGTCACATGGCCTATCAATGGATGGGAAAAATCTTCAAATCTAAATTGTCTTTATTTTCAGCCCCAAGATCTTTCTTATCCATTACATAGGGCAATGGGAGTTTTGGGATAGCTGGCATCAATAGAACTTTACCTTCCAACCTTCCACCCATTCCCATCGCTTTATTTTATGTAATAGTCTGCCATCACCCTTCCCATCCTGCTTTATTTTATGTAATTTGCTTCATTTTTGGAATCATCCATCCCTTTTTACATGCTGCCATTGTCACTTGACTAGACAACAAGATACCATATATCATTAAAAAACAGGGAGGTCAGCTAGGTGGTACAGTGAATAGAGCACCGGTCCTGGAGTCAGGAGGACCTGAGTTCAAATCTGGCCTCAAATACTTGACCCTTACTATCTGTGTGACCCTGGGCAAGTCACTTAACCCCAACTATATCTATCTATCTATCTATCTATCTATCTATCTATCTATCTATCTATCTATCCAAATATACATATATGTACATATATATACATATATATACATAATATATATATATATATATATATATATATATATATATATAACAGGGATAACACAAAATAAGCATATAAAACAATATCATCACCTTGGAGCCTAGATGATCTGAGTTCATGTCCTGTCTCTGATACATGCTGGCTGTGTGACCCTGTATAAACCACAGGTAAATTAATTTCTCAATGGATATCAGCTTTCTGAGATTATAAACGATAGGGAAGATACCAACCTGAAGTGGCAGAAGGTCTTTCCTCATCAAGGGAAACCCTCACATAAAAGATATTACAGGTATATGTATACAAGTATTATGCTTGGTTCTGACAACATAAAGAGCTAAGAGAAAAAAAAATGCCAATGTGCCTGCCTTCAAGGAGTTCACATTCTGCTGGAGGGTGGAAAGAAGTTGTGACAGGCACATAGGTATTATAAATGGGGGGGGGGGTGTTGAACAGAGGCAAACGATAAATCCATATATATGTGTGTGTGTATGTGTGTGTGCGTGTGTATGTGTACTCTGGGAAAATATGAGGTTGGAGAGGTAACAAAGAAATTCGAGAAGATTTCATGGAAGAGGTGGCACCTGAGCTAAGTTTTAAAGGAGGAGTAGGGATCTAAAGAGAAAGAAAATAAAAGAAAAGTGGAATTCAAGCACAAGGGATAACTTGTATGGGTAAACTGAGGCAGGAGGCAACAGATTGAGTATCAGAAACAGTTAATAGCAGTTTGGCTTTAAAATAACATATGTGAATGTGACTATAGTTAAATTGAGCTGAAAAAAAGTAGATTAGAGCCAGATTGTGGTGGACTTTAAGTGCCAGGCTAAAGAGTTTGATATATCATCTATAGTCATTCTCCCTCCATTCCCCCATCAATCACTACCACCACCTCCCTCTGAAAGAAACCGCAAATTCAAAATTTTTCTTAGGTCAGCATTCACCCCAACTCATAGTTCACAAGTTCCCAACCATATTATTTTTCACCAGATCAACTACAGGACACATTAGTTCGGAGCAAAAACCATGCATTTGACATAGGAAGTAAGGTAACCCACAGAAGTTTCATTCCACATAATTGTCTACCTCTTTCCTACTTGTGGAAGATATGAGAGAGAAGAGGGCTCAGCTATCACTTGACAGGATCATCATACAACAAGTCAATATAATACAGTATCAAATAAGGGTCCAGAGAAGCAGTACTAGATTACTGGGT
Organism: Phalanger gymnotis; assembly: GCA_028646595.1. Classification (NCBI taxonomy): domain Eukaryota; kingdom Metazoa; phylum Chordata; class Mammalia; order Diprotodontia; family Phalangeridae; genus Phalanger; species Phalanger gymnotis. The sequence continues at coordinate 197,379,680 of CM053626.1, read as the reverse complement.
CTTGGATCCAAATTAGCCAGTCTCAAGCATTTCATATGGCCTCCAGATATACGGTGAGAGATGGCCACAGGTAGTTAACTCATGAGCAGATGTTACAATTTATTGTCTAAGCTACTCTGTCTTGTCTAGTCTTCCTTCACTCTTGGACAGACAATGTAAAGATGACTTGTCATCACAAGCTGAGAGCACAAACTGCTTTTTTTTTTCCATGACTGAATCCATACATTTGGGATCAGGATCTGGCTCATGTCTGCTTTCTAGGTCACTACAGACTAGGGTAAAATGAGGCTTAGCAAATGGGCTTCTTGACCTGGTTTTACAACATAAGGTATATTGTTTGCCTGTTGCTGCCATGTCTTTCTTTTCCCCCTTAAGTTCTGTAACTCCCCTTACCTTCTGATTCAAAGATGTTTTCATTCTGCAAAATTAAGGATGCCCTCATGACACAAGCACAGGGTGTAGTTCTGATGCCTTGCAAGAATATTTCTAACTCCCAGTAAGCTTTATTGCATATCCTAGAGGAAATAGGGAGGTAGTAAAATTTTTTTCCTCAGGAAAATGACTCTCAAACCTTTGCCCTAGGGAGATAATATTGGCTGCTGGAGAAGAGGGAGCCTTGAGACAGGGTAACCAATTAGAAGGCTGCAGCGATAGCACAAGTGAACAGTGTTGAGGTCTTCGAGTAGAGTAGCAATGGCACAGATAGAGAAAAGGGGACAGATGAAATTTATGTTATGGAACTAACATCAATGAGATTTTACAGTGTGTTGGATGTGATTTGTGGAGAAGAAAGGAGAGTCAAAGATGATTATCAAGTTATAAATCTGGAATACTAAGAAGACAAAAATTATAAGGGAGGTTAAGAATAATTTATGGAGGAAGAAAATGAGTCCTATTTTGGACAAATTAAGTTTGAGATACTAAATAAAAAAGAGTCTTAGTGAAGATGTCTAACAGGTAACTGTAGATGTGAGACTGGAGTTCAGGTGAGACATTATGTACACAGAGTTAATGATGAAAGCCATAAGACTGCATGAGATCACTGGGGAGAGAATGTAGAAAGAAGAGAGGAGGGCCAAAGATAGGGCCTTATGGGAAACCCTAAGTTTCCCCCAAGGGAATACAGAGAGAGTGAGAAAAAGATAGAGGGGCAATGGAGCAGTCAGATTGGCATTAGAAAAACTAATGAAGCAGTATTAGGAAAGTCATGATAGGAGAGAATACGTAGAATGAAAAATAGGTGAACAGTGTTAAAAACATCAGAGAGGTCAAAGAGGGTGAGGCCCGAGAAAATGTTATAGGATTTAGCAATAGAGAGCCTAAGGAGTGAACATTGCCAACATCAAAGTGATGTTTAATTGGAATTCGAAATGCCTTATTTCTCCCAAAATGTCTTACCAACAGATTAATTTCACTTTCTATCTGTCCTAGATTCACTGTTGTGGAGCTTTGGGGGTTGTTTGTTTTTAGTGCTTTTATTTACTGTGTGATATTACCTGGGGTACAGAGATAGAAGTTAGGACAGAGTAATATACTACCTAGTTAACATATCAGAAAGGAGTAGTTTGTCTGGTTAATCCAATCCCATCTATTGTCATCTCAAATGATCTAAAAAATGACAAGGGAAGAAGGAAGGGTAAACTTTGACATTTAGGACTCCTGAGAGTTCCTGGACTAATAGAATATTGAAGGGAACAAGGGCACTGATGGGCTGAGTGATTTCATGTCTTCAATATAAGGGATTAGACATTCTCTAAGGAACATTTTAGATGGCTAATTGTTTTTTGAGGAAGGCAGAGGGGTTCAGAAGACAAACTCTTTCTAATTTTGAGGACACTGGCTCTAGTGATTGTCTTTTCTTCTAGTAGATTCATACCATCATACCTTCAAACCGTCAAGAGCCCACAATTTGGGGTACAGAATTCTTCCAGGAGGTACTGATATACAAAATACTGGAAATACTTACGACCTTCAACTAGTAGTTACATAGAACTATCTGTAATCAAATTGAGAAAAATTCTCCAAATTTTTGCTTTTTGTACTTCAGGTGTCAGTGGAAACAGAAATTCACAAAAGTTTTCAGAGATTTAAGAGAACAACCAACCTAGAATTTAAATCTGTGTCTCCTAACTGATAGTATTGTTAAGAATACAAGTCCAGTTGTGGTTGTTCAGGAACCAAAAACATCATCTTTGATTCTTTATTACCTCTGAGATCTTGGTCAAGTCACTTTTCCTCCCTGGGCCTTAGTTTCCTCCTCTCTAAAATAAGATGGTTTTATGAGATGATCTATGAAGTCCCTTGTGACCCTCGGTCTGTGATTCATTGGAATACAGACTCATTGGTGGTAGGGCATTGAACCAAGGTCAAACCTCTGTCATGCCCAGAACAAATAGCCAACTTAGTTGATTCATTTTATCCATAGATGAGAAAGATGAGACTATCTTTGCCTAGATTAATGGACCACATAATAACATGGACCTTTGCTGCCTCAGGTTCCACTCAAAGATCACCAAATCAACTGAAAAAATGTGGTGTTAGCATCTGATATTCATTCTCAAAACACTCGAGGGAAATAAAATGATTCCTTGAAGGAAAGAGTGATGTAACAGAGTACTGTACTTTGAGTCAGGAAAGCATGGATTCACATCCTGCTTCTTTTTTAAAATAATATTTTATATTTTACTTAATTACGTGTAAAAACAATTTTAAACTTTTTTTTTAAATTTTGAGTTCCAAATTGCATCTTTCTCTTCTTCTCTCCCTCTTCTTCTACCTCCCTGACTCAGTAAGCAATCAGATATAGGTTATACATGTACAATCATGTAAAACATTTCAATATTAGTCATTTTGTACAAGAAGACAGAAAGAAAGCAAGAAAGAAAGAGAGAAAAGAAGGAAAGAAAAGAAGGAAGGAAGGAAAAAAGAAAAAGAAAGATGCAAAGAAAAGAAAGAAGAAGAGAAAGAAAGAGAGAAAAATAATATGCTTCAATCTGTATTCAGACATATCAGTTCTTGGAAACGGTTAGCATGTATCATCATGAGTCCTTTGACGATGTCTTGAATCATTTCACTGTTGAGAATAGCAGTCATTCATAGCTCCTCACTGTACAATATTAATCTCCTGGTTCTGCTCACTTCATTTTGTATCAGTTCATGTGAGTCTTTCCAGGTGTTTTTTTTTAATCTCTGGCTTGTCATTTCTTATAGCACAACAATATTCCATCATAATCATATGCCAAAGCTTATTCAGTCATTTCTTAATTGATGGACATTCCCTCTACTTACAATTCTTAGCCACTACAAAAAGAGCTTCTGTAAATATTTATTTTTGTACAAATACATCCTTTTCCCTTTTTTGGTCACATCCTACTTCTAATGCTCATTGGTTGCAAAACCAAGTCACCTTTCTGAACTGAAGTTCTTTCATTTGTAAAATGAGAAAGTTGTAAAGATGACCTTTAATTTTTTTCTAGCTCTAAACTTGCAAACCCATGTTTGCATGACCCCTAAGCAAATAGACAATATCCATTATAATAGATTTAAGGCAATGTCCTAACTGGAGAGTCTCATCTAAAGAGCAATGATGTCCCATTAGCATTAAATCTGAAGTCAGAGGATGGGGCTTGAAAACCAGTTTTGCTAATACCTCTCTGAGGCTGTTTCCTCATTTTTAAAATGAGAATGTTGGATTAGATGACTTCTAAGGTCCCTTTAAAATATAATCTATGAACCTATGATGCTTGATATAGTAAAGATAAAATTATCAGTCCTATGCCTAGCGGAGAGGTTTCTCTCATGGAGCTTTCCATGTTATCAGTCATTTCTGACTCAGAGAAATAGAGATTTCTTCCTCCATATCCAATGTACTTGCTGTTAACTCAGATGTACTGCTTAAAATCAAATGAGATGCTAAGGCTTTGTCTATATGATACAATAACAACCCACTGCAAAGTAGGCCATGTAGGCTGTCTATCTAATGCGTGGTTTTGTCAAACATTTATTTAGTCTGACTGACTTGATTTTATTTTTTTTACCTGAAATGACTTCAATGAACTCAATTGACTATGAGTTGTCACTACTTAGAAGCTTTACTTGTTACTGAAATGTGCTATTTATCTTGAAAAGGGGGGACTCCTCTGTCACTGAATTAGGCTTCTACAGATGCTTTTTCCCTAGTTACAGGCATTTGGCTTATATTTTGAATAGTTTCGTCTTGAAACAGAGTAAGCCTATCTATAACGTCCATTAATGCAATGTCCTCCATCCAGACAGCATCATTTGTAATGCTGAGAGAGGGGCTGGGACAGGTTCATATTTGCCACTTAAGCTATCCAATTTATGTTGCAGAAACAGATGACTTGAGCAGTCAGAAATCTATGGAGGAGCAGTAAGAAGAAATACATGTAGATAGAAGTATTTATGTAATGATAACCAAATCAATGGAGGTATAGCTAACTGGAGAAATAAAAATCCAGAAGAATAATCAGGTCAGGTGATTGTTGGAAGCATAAAGGATAGGAATCAGAAAAAACTCTTCACACAGCAAAGGGTGGCAAGGTTTCAGTGGGACAATAACCCCCAGGCCATTTTAATGGTCTTTTATTCAAAATACTCCTTTACTATAACCATGTAATTTTGTAATATGAGAAACTGAACACAGTACATACTTAATATTTACATATCAAATAAATTAATCAGGGGAAGCCACAGACTAGCCTGATTCTTCAAAGCAGGGCAAATGCTAGATAGATGGAGAGATGTTGAAGAAACAGGAAAACATTGCATTGCTAGGGAAGGTGAGATAGGGCTAGAATGACTCAATGGAAGGCTTCATGTATTTGGAGTAAGAGGGTACAATGGATTTGGAGTCTGAGGATCTAAATTTAAATGGTGCCTCTGATGCTTAATATGTGTGTGACCTTGGGAAAATCATGCAATCTTCCTGGGCCTCAATTCCTTGCACTGTAAAATGAAGGAATTGGACCAGATTCACCTCTGAGGGCCTTGCTCTAGACCTATGATTCTATGATTTAAGTGTGAAGTTGAGCACTAACACTTAATATGGATGAGAACTCCAGTGAGATACTTAATCTCTCTGAACCTCTATTTACTCATCCATTAATATAATGATGATGATGATGATGATGATGATGAT
>CM053626.1:197355951-197374022 GCA_028646595.1 Phalanger gymnotis | reverse complement strand
GGCTGGAGCCCTGCTTCCCTCTGCCACTTTGTGGATTCTGCAGTTCTAGAATTGGTTCAGAGCCAATTTTTTATAGGTTTTTGGAGGGACTTGGTGGGGACCTCACACCAGTTACTGCTTTCCAGTCGCCATCTTGGCTCCACCCCCAATAAAATTTCATTTAAGAATACTTAAATTATTCTCCAAAATTTAACACAGCAGGGGTGAAGATAGGGTTAATACAGAAAACTCAAGCCGAAAAGCTTGGATGAGCTAGTAATGGCATCTTATTTATCCATTGAGTTCAGAACTGGGCTTTTAATTTAATAATTAAATTCGCCTCTACAAAAATCTTCTTTTATTCCTCATCATGTATTAATGAAACTCCAAGTAGTTGTTGGTTATGACTGTAGAGCACAAACCTTTGGTAATTGTTACCAAAATCAAATGTCTTTAAGCTCCAGCCTAGAGAAGTTTTGAGAAAACCATCACAAGACTAATTATAAAGAAAATATGCTAAGATATATAGAGGTAGAAATTTTTATTAATGAAGTTGTGCCCACATAGAAAAAATTACAACTACTTCAAAGCAGATATATGATCTGAATATCAAAGTTAACAATGTAACAAGTATATTTGTGTGTGTGTGTATATGTGTGTATGTGTATGTGTGTGTATGGTGTGTGTGAATATGTGACCATGTTAATAAATGTGAATATGTGTATGTGTATGCATATATGTGTGAATTTGTGTGCATACATATATACATGTATATATATGTCAAATACACATATAAATTAAAAATAAACTACCTCTCATAGCTATGGATAAAGAGACATTCCTTAATGAAACAAGAAATAAAATGATTCGGAAAAGATAAAATAGATACATTTGAAGTTAAAAAACTAAAACTTGAGCAAAATCAATTTTACTAGAATGAAGCAAATACCTCTCAAAAGAGGAAAATTTCTTGCTGAATTTAAAACAAATGAATAAGACCAAGAGACATTTCACAATAAATAAACGTTCAACAACAAAAAAAAAATTGTCCCAAAATTGCAAACTATAAATCAACATATCAAATATTACTTCAAGTCATTAATACCAATGATAGCAAATGCAAATAAAAAAAAAAACTCTGAGTATAAAAATGTTGGAGAGATCACAAACATAGGCATACCACTAAGCTGTTGATGGAGCTCTGAACTGGTTCAACCATTTTATAAAACAATTTGGAATTATGCTAAGAAAGTGCCTAAAATATCTATAACTTTTAATCCAGAGCTCCTCCATTAATTATATACCCTCAAGAGATTAAAGATAGAGAGATCATATACACAAATTATCTATCTATCATCTATCTACACATGTATGTGTGTATGTATGTGTAGATACACTGTAACACTTTTGTATTAACAAAGAACTAGAAACAAGCTAGAAATTCACCAATGAGGAAATGGCTAAATAAATTGTAGTACATGAATACCACTGCATTGCAAGAAATGATCAATATGAGGAATAAAGAGAAACACAGGAAGACTTAAATAAAATGGAGTAGATTAAGGAAAATAATAAATTCAATGACTAAGAAACATTAAAATGGAAATATCAACAAGAAAACCTCTGAAAACTGTATATTTATAATAACCACATCTGTTCCTAAAAAAGTCGAGAAATTATATTTCCATCTTTTCTTTTCAGAGATAGGAGACTCAATATTGAATATGTTATCAGACTCATTTGGCATATTGGTTGGCTTTGCTGAATATTTTTGATTGTTTGAGTTTTTATTCTTTATTTAAAAATAGTTCTTTGGTTAAAAAAAGGAAGGAGCAAAATATTTGGAAATAAAGGTGATATACAAAATCCATTTTTTTAAATTTAAAAGAAAAATCACATCTAGTTAAAGGATTAAAGCAATTTGCTTCATGGAGGGGCCATTATACATAGATTAGTAATTTGTAATAATGACCTCACTGAAAGAAACATCCAAATTGACCTGACAATTATAATGTTCTAAGGAGAATAAATTTTACACATACTTCAAAATAGCAGGTAAAACTACCAAAGACAATTGAAGAATCCAGGTCTGCACCGGAAAATGAGGAAAAAAATGCGGCTAAGACAAATTCATTCATCTCTTTTCCAAACTAGGGTTTGTGAAACAAGGGGAGAGAGAAGGAAGGCTTCTTGCTGAAAATAAAATCTTAGTTGAGTCTTGAAAGGAAAGCAGGGAAGACCAGAGGCAGAGGTGAAGATAGAAAAGAATTTCAAGCATGGAAGACAGGAAGTGAAAAAACACATAGGTGGGAGATATAATATCATGTACGAGGAACACTAAAATGACATCTTTGGATTGTGGAGTATGTGCGGATGAGTAAAGCATAAGAAAATGGTAAAGGTAGCATTGGACTCTCTCATGTAGTCTTCTATTAGGAACCTCTTTTCCTACAAGTATTGTTCCTTGAGCATAGAGGTGATTCAGTTATACATCTCTACCCCATACCATTGAACCTTGTATTGCTGAGAAGAGCCAAGTCTATCAAAGTTAGTCATCACAGAAGCAATATGACTGAAGGTGTGTACAATGTTCTCCTGGTTCTGCTGCCCTCACTCAACATCAAATCATGTAGGTATTTCCAGGTTATTATGAAGTCTGTATGTTCCTGATTTCTTATAGCACCATAGTATTCCCAATTTTCTGCTTTCCTTCTAATCTTTGTTGCGTTGGCTTTCTTTATACAAAAACTTTTCAATTTAACATAATCAAAACTATCCATTTTGCATTTTGTAATGCTCTCTATCTCTTACTAGGGCATGAATTCTTCCCTTTTCCATAAATCAGACAGGTAAACTATTCCTTACTCCCCCAGATTGTTTATTGTATCAGCCTTTATTCCTTAATCATGATCCCATTTTGACTTTATTTTGGTATATGGTGTGAGATACTGGTCTGTGCCTAGTTTCTGCCTTACCATTTTTTGAATTATCCCAGCAGTTTTTGTGAAATAGTGAATTCTTAACCCAGAAGCCAGATTCTTTGGCTTTATCAAAGAGTAGATTGCTGTAGTCGTTGACTACTGCATCTTGTACACCTATCCTATTCCACTGATCCACCGCTCTGTTTCTTAGCCAGTACCAAGTAGTTTTGATGACTGCTACTTTATAGTACAGTTTAATATCTGGTGTGGCTAGGCTACCTTCCCTAGTATTTCTTTTCATTAATTGCCTTGATATTCTGGACCTTTTGTTCTTCCAGATAAATTTTTTATTATTTTAAACAGCTCTGTAAAATAATTTTGGGCAATTGGTATGGCACTGAATAAGTAAATTAATTTAGGTAAAATTGTCATTTTTATCATATTAGCTTGGCCTAACCACAAGCAACTGATGTTTTTCCATTTATTTAGATCTGACTTTATTTGTGTGAGAAGTGCTTCATAATTATGTTCACACAAGTCCTGGGTTTGTGTTGGCGGGTAGACTCTCAAATATTTTATAGTGTCTGACAGAATTTGTGAGAAAGCTCCAGTAGTTCCCTCCTTTCACAGTGCCATCTTGGCTCTGCCCTTTTTCTTCCTTTCCTTTTGCTTGTTGCTGTCTGTGTTTGTCCTTCATTTTCAAAGAGGACCATTGACATCATGTGGTGATGGGTTGATATCTTGACTCATGTGTGAATTGAAGTGAGGTATTGTACAGTCATCAGCCTCAGTCTCTTATAGAGTCATCTAAGTCAAGTGGCAAGACAAAGTCAAGATGACTGGTAATGGCTCAGGATGCAGTGGATGACCCTGATATCTTTGATATCTAACTAAGCTCTAGGTATTCCATAGTACCTACTTCAGCCGCCTTTCTGGCTGTTGGAAAAAATTGTTCTCATTCACCCATTCTGCCAGGGGAAGTTCTTCATTTGCTTGGTGTAGACACATCCCCTAACTCACCTACAGGTTTCAGGATCATAGTTTACCCTCTATTTGGTTTAGTCCATCTGCCAAGATGTGGCTGCTACACATGTGTAACAACAATGTTACCTGCAGCTGCTATGGGAGTGTAAGACCGATAACACCAGCACACAGGAGGGCTGATAGCACACGTTCTTTGATCTTCTTTTCTAAAGGAAAGAAAGTTTAAAGGGTCAACAATCTCACTTTAGTCAAATATATATGTATATGTGTATATATATATATATTATATATAGGTATACATATGTATATGTATATGTGTATACATATCTATATGTGTATATGTGTGTGTGTGTGTGTGTATATACATGTATATGCATGTATTATTCACTTAGTAAAGGGGAAAAGTCAGCACCCTGAACTTCAGAGAAAATACAAACAGAAGTTATATAAACAGAGCAAATACAAACAGCAAAGATCAATAGACAGGACTACCATCTGTCTGACCAAAATCCATACATACATAGTTACCAGAGATAGAAGCACCAACATTGGGGTTTTCAAAATCAAGGGCTCCTTAAGAGCTACGCAGAGTCATCTGCCTAAAACACTAGAATACTCTTCCCATGAGTGAGCCCCAAAGCAAAATGATAAACTCCAAGTATATATACCCTTCTTCAGAGTCAGAGGGAATCACAACTGTAGTGACCCAGGCTCATATAACTCAAACTCATGTGATTTAGGCTTCCATGTGACTTTAGCAGGTCACATAGGCCTATTAATGCATAGGAAAGATTTTCCCTTTAAGCAAAAATACATTAACAATATATTGGGCCCCAAGATCTTTCACATCCATTATATAGGCAACTTATACCTGAATAGACATTAACATTTCTTAAGTACAACAAATTCCCAACAAAACAAACACATCCCATTTGCAAAACATACAATATAACAACTCATTGCCAGAGTGTCCACACAGCCTTAAACAAACACAAAGCACATAACATTATAATCTCCTCAATCCAAAATGAAAATGTCCAAATAAAGTCCTTCCTGGGGGTGTGTTCTTCTCCTTACATTGCTACTGCAGGCTTCCATCCTAGCACTCTCAGGTACAGGCATGCTTTAATGAGCAAAGTCCCAACACAAACAAAAAAGTTCAAATAAAGTTCTCTTGGGGGTGTGTCCTCACCACACTGCTCCAGTCCCTGCTTCCAGTCCTGAGGGGCATCTGACAACAAAGCCAGCAAGGTGGGTTCCTTGAGGTCCACGGCCCTTCCCCCCACTCCCCACAGACTATTCCACCCTCCCTCTGTGTTCCAAACCATCCCAGGGGGACACAGCAGAAAAAGCACACTAATGGCCTTGCTGCAAAGTTTTTATCTTGCCTGAGGGATGAATTCTGAACTCCTAAGTTCCTCCTCCTCCTGTAGGACCAAGGGGCTCCTAGCTTCTGCCTAAGTCCTGATGCAGCCAGCTCTCTATTCCCACTATCACCTCACCACAGTCAGCCTGCAGGCAGTTATCTGCTCCTGCTCCATGGCTCCACAGAATCATAGCTACCATAGCTGAGAAACAAACAATTGTCACAGCCCCCACACTTTCCTTTTAGTTTGCAGATCCTGTCCAACCACACCATTCTGTAACAACAATGTTACTTGCAGATGCTGTGGGAGTGTAAGACCAATAACACCAGTACACAAGAGGGCTGCCAGCATAGGTCCTTTGATCTGCTTTTCTAAAGGAAAACAACTTTAAAGGGGTCAACAATCTTACTTTGATCAAACGTACACACACATACGTATGCATGTACATATACACATATATACATAAATATATAAATTCACTTAGTTCAGGGGAAAATTCAGCACTCTGAACTTCAATGAAAATACAAACAGAAATTACAAGCAGAAATTATATAAACAGCAAATGCAAACAGCAAAGATCAACAATACCACATGCTACAGCTTCTTGGAGCCACAGGTGAGAGTTGAGTGCCAGGTGGAGATGAGATGAGCAACCCTGAAGAGGACTCATCAAAAGCTCACATCAGAGGTGCTAGTCCTCCTTGAATGCCTCATGTACTGCCTATAGGCAAGTAAAAATAACTGAAATTACCCAAGGGTTCTTTCTCTCTGTCCCAACACAGAAACAGAATATTTTCCTCTGGGTCACTGCTAGATGTACTGACCCAGGGATAAATATGAAAATCCACACACTTTGAATTGGGTGAGGGTTACTAGACACTAAAACTGGTTTAAGTAGTATTCTCTAAGTAGTAGGTTATGTAATTAGAATCCTGACGCCGCCATTATTTCTCTCAGTGAGGTTGAAACAAATCACTAGAGGAGATCACTAGCATCAAAACAATTTCTAATGCTGGTTCTTATAGATGATGCATATTTTTTCCCCAATGACAATGGAAGCTAATAAGGTTCTGCCTCTGCTGTACTACATAAGTATTTACTTTGCCCCCATTTAGAGGATTTGGACCTGTGAACTCCCTAGTCGTCCTCATATTTGACGACCAGTTATTGTTGTTGGTCTTATTGTTGGTGGAAAGGACATGTAGAATTGTTAATTTCATAATGCCAGCCATCCAGTAGCATAAGGGCATTTCTTTATATTGGATCCTGATGTTCCCTTGCAGCTGACACTTTTGACCAACTAATCAGGAAGAATCCAGAGCCCTGGAATAGAGTGAAGCTAATAATTCAAGACAGGGCTAAAACCAATAACTTTGGGCTCATTCCCTAACTGAATGAGAAATCTAAAAAGAAAAGAACAGTTCTGTGTGAGAAGCAAAGAGGTTTTTGCATTGGAATTCAGTTTATCCAGCTTCAAGAATTACAAAATAAAGATTGCACCTATAATTTCATTGCTATGGAGAATTCCTGGATGAGGAAATTCCTTTTCTGAAAACAAGCCAATGATTTCTGTGCAACTTAGAGAATAAGAAGAATTGTCTGGATTAGTGGTGTCAAATTCAAAAATAAACAAGGTCAATTAATCCATACATAAAGATCGCTGTGGACCACTATTGACTTAGTTTTAAAATGTAATATTATCTGTTATTTGCTGTATTTTAATTTGTTTTCTTAAATATTTCCCAATTATATTTTAATCTGGTTCCAACTGCACTCAAGAGCAATGCAGACCACAGTATGCTTGACGACTCTGGTCTAGAATACTGAGAAGTTAAGTGACTTGTCCAGCATTACAGTGACTGTGTATGTCAAAGGTGACACTCGAACCCACATCCTTTCTAGTTATAAGTCCAGTTCACAATCCACTATGGCATTAGCCCCTGTTAAAATTCTGAGGAAATTCCACACTGAACTTAAACCATTGAGTAATGGCTCATAAATATATTTTTAAAAACTGAATTATTATTCTAGGGCAGATTAAAAACACTTTCATGAATGTACTTGGCTGTGTCCTCTCTGCTTCCAACAAGAAGAACCATACTAAAGAAAGGAAGCAGTTTGTATTTACAAGAATAACATAAAAAGAAAAACATTTTTAGGGCTGATACATACAGTCAATGGTAATATTCAAGATTTCTTCATTACAGCAAAAAAAAAATGAGCCTCGTAAACCATAGAAATGGGGCTATTGTACCTGTCCTTATCAGAAAACTGGAAGGAAGGTGACTATAGACAAGGAGAAACCTAAGAAACATGGCAGATACTGAAGCACCATTGTCACACAAGGTAGGTGGTAGGTCAAAAATAACAACAGGCAAGTTGTTATTTAATGAAACTCCCACATAGGAGTTTCATTCATATTGATTAAATACCCAATGCAGCTCATTAAGGCATGGAAAAAAAGGCTACTAAAAACAAGAACATTTGCCTAAATATTCAGTATAGAAAGTCCTGAAGGTTGCATATTAATTTTTTCATGTAGATGTTAGTAGCAACAGTATTTTAAAATAAAAGCAAAACAAAACAAAACCAGAAACAAATATAAATGCACTCACGGAGTGACAAATAAATGTGTCCACTATGTCACCTCTTTGTGGCAGCCGGTGGTACTGTGGATAGAGGAATGGTCCTGGATTCAGGAAGACCTGAGTTCCAATAGAACTTAAGACTCTTACTAGCTGTGTGACCCTTGGCAAGTCATCTAATGTCTGTTACCTCAGTTTCCTCAATTACAAAATGGGGATAATAACAGCCCCAGTAGGCAGTAGCCATGGATTTCTTTGAGGATCAATGTGGTAATATTGATAAAGTGCTTAACACAGCACATGACACATATTAAGCACCTTATAAATATTTGTTTTCCTTCCTCATTGATCTATTAAATTGGAACTTTAGTGAGGTTAGTTGGAAACTGAGTAGTTTTTCTGGAGCTAGAATATTAATCATATGAAGGGCTAGTGAAAAATTTGTAGTAATTTATAGTATATATAGATCTTCCAGGACATGTGTATATATGTAAATAAATGACTAATGAGAGATTGATAGTAATTTATATTAAGTATAGTTCTTCCAGTAGATGATAGATAGACAGACACACAGAGAGATATGTAGAAAAATATTGATCAAATCCTGAAGTATACACACACAAATTTATATGTTAGCATTTTTTAAATATATAAGTTTTTTTCAGGATCCTTCAGGACCTCATCTCCTGAAAGAACTATACCTACATACATACATATTTGCATATGTATGTATGTGTGTATATATACATATATGAATATACATATATACACTTAATATACATATATACAGTTATATGTATATAGTAATTATACTTGTATATGCACAGTTACATATATGTGTATATATACACACATATATACATGCATGCTTACATATATACGTACACATATACATCCTGAAAGAATTATGTATCACAGAATAAAATATTAAGCATAAAACATTGAAACCAAATATAAATGCCTAATGAAGTATTTATATCAAAATAGAAATTGACTATAAGTATACTTGTACGTGAGGAAGGGAAAGAGAAATTATAATTGGGATGACATTTAAAGACACTAATCATAAAACTTCCATAACCAGACTCATTGAATGGAAGATTCTCTTGACTAATGCAGTAAGGTTTCATTTACAAATTGTTCCATACATGAGGCTTTTGTGCTAAGGAGATCTAGAAAACTTTATTGTACACATAAAAAAATGTGACAGCCTGGTCCAATGAAAATATTACTGGACTTTGACTCAGAAGAGAGCTGTTTGAATTTCACTTCTTAATCCTGGATATTGATAACTTTGTGATCTAGAACTAACCAAGGGAAAAATCATTCATTAAGTGCTTATTATATGCCAGGAATTGTGCTAATCATACGGGGTACAAATAAAAGCAACAGAACAGTCCTTGTCCTCAAGGAGATTACATTCTAATAGAAGGAAGGAAAGAGGAAGGGATAAATATTTGTTGTTTGTTTATTAAGCAACTATTACATCTCAGGTAATATGCTAAGTGCTTTACAAATATTAGCTCATGATTTCTAAATGAGGGAAGACAGCACAAAAAAGGAAGCCAAAAGGGGGCAATTGTGGGGAGTTACACATACACATGGAGTCAAAAACAGAACCAGAAAAGAAGAATGAATGGCCTCCCCAGGCCCTCCTTCAAAGTGGAGGATCCAGGAGCAATTCACCAATGGAGGCCACAGGCATAGAGGAATGTTTCAAGGTGAGAAGACTGCAGTGAGTAAAGGATACTCTGCGGTTAAGAGGCCATGGATACTAAGGAATGAGGGATATTCCAAGATGACAAGTCATCTGAGGCATGATGGCAGATTCAGAAGAAAGGTCCTGGAGAGCTTAATCATTTAGCCTTTCTGACCTTCCATTTCTTCTGTATCCATCTGTAAAATGGATATACCCACATAGAATCTATCTCCTAGAGTAATTGTGATAATCAAATGAAATTGTATATTGAACGCATGTTGCAAGATCTGTGTTATATAAATGACAACTAATTTTTTTTTGAAAAGTAGCATGTTGAAATTGATGGAGAGCCTTGAAACCAGGAAGACATTAATTCAAGAGCTGCCCCTGGCCTATTATGGCTATGCGATCAAGGACCATTCAATTAACCTTTCAGTGTTCAAACAACTCTCTAAGACTATGAGCTGCAAAGAAGGTGCTTAGAGAGAGTTTCCTTCTCCAAGAATTCCATATATGTCCATAAAGAGAGATCCTCAGTTCCTATCCCTTATAATTTTATAAAAATGTAAATAACTCTGATGGGTGGGTGCAGGAAAATTCTAGCTGCTGCCTTGGCATCCACAAATACCCTAGTGTAGTTACAGCACTGTGGAGGATGCATCCAGAACCTTCGGTCTGTCAGACTTCATTTAATTTAAATGAAAAATGTATAAAAGCTTTTCTGTAAGTAATATGGTGAAATGTATTACCATAACGTTATAGGATTGCTTTGCATCCTCTTTTTAAGAGGCATTACAATATGAAAGCCATTGAGCTATTTGATTAGCTGAACATTCAGAAGAGTTTTTATGTCCACACCATATGTTTGTGTTAAAAATATCGAGCATAAACCTCACAGATGGAAATTATTTTCACTGAGAGGTAGGATCACTGTTTATGTGGAGTGGAAAGTGTTCACTGAAATGGTGCACATTATTTAATCTTGTCTAAGTTATGTGTCTACTGGATAAAAGAGTTGGGGGTGGTGCATAGGAAACTCCAACAATATCACCAAGCGCCATGTGGAACAAATGCCACTCTGCCCATTCCTGCTTCAGAAAGAAGGCCACCACTCATTATAAATGCTCAAGTTTCCACATGGCACAATAAATGGCATTGAGTTGTGCTAACACATCCTTGCCTATGGCCAAATTGGTAGGCCTTTTGCAGGAGGGCAATTTTGCTGTAAAATATAAGTTAAGGCAATTAAATATGTAAGAGTGAGAAGATACCAGGGGGATATCAGAGTGTTAGTGCTATACATGTCAACTGCTATACTCAATTCTTTAAATCCTTCCCTAAACACTATATAAAGCAAATTACACAAAACACATTCACAGGACCATATGTCTGCCCTTATGATACTAACCAACTTAATTTCCTAAACATCTTATCTTTAATTACCTTCCCAATTCCTGATGTGATGATTCTTACTAAAACACCCAATCAGGAAAATTGGAATGAAAAAGTTTTATATGATAGGTCATTCTACTTCCTCATGGTATAGAGATGTGTTCCATTCAGTGTTCTGAATTACTCTATAGATGCTAATTTGAAAAGATTGCCAGGAGGAATTCCTTCCTAATTGGTGTGGACAAATCACATGGCATGGATATTGCTGTGACTTTCTCAACCACATTTTAGTCCTGCTTTACCATCCAGCTCTCTTACTCTTAGCATTCCTTCATCAGGTACCCATAACCGATAAATCACATTTGTTGGCAAGTACCCATATTAAATTTTCTGATTGTAAAACAAACACGGAATGTCCTGGTATTCATTTTATCATTCAAGATGGAGAGCAGGTTTCAAAGTGATGGATTTTAAGAAGTATACCTTCAATGTGTAGAATTTGAATATTGTTAAAACTGAAAAAGTGGGAAAATGAGACCAATATTTGTCACCCTGTCCAATTAAGCATCAGATTGTGTTTAGAAGAAAAGATATTGTATCCCATCAAAATCTGAAATACAAAGAAGACACTAAAACTAATCATAATATATATATATATATATATATATATATATATATATATATAGAGAGAGAGAGAGAGAGAGAGAGAGAGAGATACAGATATAGGTATGTATACATATATTTTGTAATTTTAAAAAATTTTACACTTATATATTACATATTTTATATATATGCATATACATATATGTTAATGAATAAATTATTGTCATTGGTAGAGAGATAGTGTTCTTAAGTAGCACGGTGTGTAAGGTCATAGAAATAAAAAGTTCTATGGGATCCAAAGTTAAATGTACTTCTTAGGATCACAGATTAAAAGTCATTTATTCTAGTCTCCTCATGGCATAAATGAAGGAACTGTATCCCAGAGGAAGGGAAATGACTTGACCAAGGTCTCACAGTGAGTTCAAGGCAGAACCAGCTTTCGAACCAAACTCACAGATTTCCTAGTGCTTTAAAGTACACTACAAACAGAATTTTGTTTTATCCAATTATATAATAACTATATTCATTATATCCAAACGAGAACATTTTCCCCCTTCTGAATAAATTTGACTCTTTTCCTGAGATGCTATTAGACACCACCTTAAAGCTTCTTTCAGTGACACACTAGAATCTGACACCATCTTGATGTTCCTCCATGCCTTCCATTCCTATAAATACCTTCTTTTCTTCTTTTTTTTTAGCCTAAAAGTTATAGAGCAGAAGTGATCCACGATGTCTTCCCTGTAGTAGTGCCTAATAAATATTTAGCTTGTTTCTTTGGAAGAAAAATAAGGGAAAGGTGGAAAGATAAAATAAATACTTGTTAATTTTAAAAAGAAAAAAGAAATACTAACTTGGAAAGAAGCCAGAATCCTTTTTATGTTGTAAAAATCTGTAGAAAAATAGTGATAGAACTGGTAATTCTTACAATATTTTCTTTATTCAACACATGTCACAGTCCCAGAATGTTATATTTGAAAGAGCTGTTAGAAACCATTTTGGGCATCCCATTTATTATTCAGTTATCCAGTTGTTTATTATTCTTTGTAAACTCTATGGATCACAGAATGCCAATACTGTCCATGGGGTTTTCTTGGCAAAGATACTGGAATGCTTTGCAGTTTCCTTTTTCTGTGGATTAAGGCAAAGGTTAAGTGACTTGCCCAGGGTCACACAGCTAGTAAGTATCTAACCTTGGATTTGAACTCAAGTCTTCCTAACTCCAGGCCCAGAACTCTATCTGCTAAGCCACGTAGCTGCCTCAACTATACCTAATAAATATAGCTAGTGTATTAAAGTTTACAAAGCACAATGGATACTTATTTCATTTGATTTTCACAACAGTTTTTGATTAGTTGTGTCCTACTCTTCAAGACCCTATTATTAGGTACTACTACAGGCTGGATTTGGACTCAGAAAGATGAGTCTTCCTGACTCTAGGCCTGTCACTCTGTGGGCTATGGTGCCACTTACCTGCCTTGGAGTCTATTATTATCCCCATTTTATAGTTTTATAGATAAGGAAACTGAGGCTGAAATAGGTCAAATGGCTTCCATGTGTATGTATACATATATGTGTACATATTAACTTATAAATGTGTGTGTATACATATATATATATATACAATTAGGCACATATGTTTGTATGCCTGTATCTATCTATATGCAAACATATATATTTCCAGAATTTTCTTCTATCATTGGAGTTTAAATATGGAAGCGTGTTGGAAATGATATTGCTTACAAACACAGAAGAGGAAAGTAATTCGAGAATGGCTTTGGTCTTGGACCTCTTTGATGCTCTGGTCCAGGACCTTATGATTATTTAAATATGAACTGGTGAAGCTAATCAATTTTATCCAATGTTGTCTGCTCTAATTGCTCAAGGGACAGGGAAATTAGATGGAGTGAAATAATTAATATAAGAGATATGACTGATCAAACATTAATACAAAACATTAATGATCTATGATTTTTTCATTTTTTAAATTTTTTAGATTTTTATTTTTAGTATACAACACTCAGTTCCACAAGTTTTTGAGTTCCAAATTTTCTTCCCCTCGCTTCCCTCCCCCTTCCTTCCCAAGATGGCATGGAATACGATATATATTCTACAAATACCTTTGTATTAAACTTATTTACACAATAGTCAAGTTATGAAGAAGAATTATGACAGATGGAATGAATCATGAGAGAGAAGAAACAGAACCAAAACAGAAGAGAGAAAAAAAAAGAGAGAGCAATCTCTCAATCTGCATTCAAACTCTGTAGTTCTTTCTCTGGATATAGATAAGTCTTTCCATCATGAGTCCTCTGGAGCTGTCTTTAATCTTGTATTAGTGAGAAGAGCCAAGTCTATCAAAGTTAGTTGTCATAGAAGCAATATGACTGTGGCTGTGTACAAGATTGTCCTGGTTCTGCTCCCCTCACTCAGCATCATATCATGTAGGTCTTTCCAGGTTATTATGAAGTCTGTAGGTTCCTCATTTCTTATAGCACAATAGTATTCCATTACATTCGTACACCACAACATGTTTAGCCATTCCCCAATTGATCGGCATCCTCTTGATTTCCAATTCTTTGCTACCACAAACAGAGCTGCTATAAATATTTTTATACATATAGGTCTCTTTTCCATTTGCGTGATCTCTTTGGGATATAGCCCTAGAAGTGGTATTGCTGGGTCAAAGGGGTAAGCACATTTTTATAGCCCTTTGGGCATAGTTCCAAATTGCTCTCAAGAATGTCTGAGGATCCAAGATTTCTTAATCAGGGAGACTGTCTCTACCATTGGTGACATTTCTCTACCTTTGTAGATAAATCCTAGAGAGTAGTCACACCCTCTGGGAGGGTAAGGAATTCAAAGGTCAAAAACCAAATGAATGTCTGAGGTTGTGTTTGAACTCCAAATCCACTCAGGTCTCTATCTGCCTAGGCAGCTAGGTAGCACGATGGATAGAGTGCTGGACCTGGAATTAGGAAGAAGTGAACTCAAATTCTGCCTCAAACATTTACTGGTGTCAGACTTTGAATAAGTTACTGAAATTCTGCCTCAGTATTTTCATCTGTAAAATGGTGATAGTAATAACTTCTACCTCTCAGGGATTTTATGAGAATAAAACTATATTCATAAAGGACTTCTGTTGTGACTGTTTTTCCTGTTGATTTATCTATTTACAGTAAAGGTCTGTGAGATTTCTTCTTCCTAGAATTTTTGGTAATTTCACTCCCCTTCTCCACTTATATTCTCTATCACTCACTTTTGACTCACTTTCTTTTAGTTGTGGTTTCCTCAGGGGCTGGGTCTCAAAGCATCTCAGCCTTCTCCACCCTGGGCAATTCATGGTTCACCAGCTTAGGTCTCTGACGCAGCTGAATTTTGGGTGGTCAGAACTGGCCCCAGCTCAATGTTGTGTTTTTCCATTAGGCTTGGTGGAGTGCTGCACAGCTCCCCATAAGCAGCGTCCTGTCTTCCTGACTTATCCTACTCTCTCTGTTCCTTAGTTCTTTGGCCCAGCACCTACAATTCAGAGCTACTGGCAATTCAGACCTTTGGAGTGTTGGTACTTCTGGCTGGCAGCTCCTAAAGAGCTTTTGCTCTTGAAGGCCTATGACCAACTTGGCTTTCAAAACCTGAGGAAATTCCAGAGCCTGGAACCTAGGACTTTACAATCCCAGAAAGAGGAAGTGAGTACCAGGGTAAAGAGGTGGGTTTTGATGCAAGCTTGTGCAATGTTCTTGCTTCTTCTGCTAGTGCATTCTTGATGCTGGTAGCATTGAAGACGGCAGAGAAATACTTTGAGCCTAGGGTCAATGAATGTTAGTTTTTTTTTGGGGGGGGGTTCATCCTTTGGAATCCGTCAAAGGGCCACACTTGAGAACCTAAAGTGCCACACATGGCCTTGAGGATGTGGTTCCCCACCCCTGTCCTAGACCATGGAAACAGCTGAAGCTGCTTTATCTTCGGTGCATGATTTCTGTTTTAGAGAGGCTTGAGAGGTCATAGAGGTTGGAGAAAATGTCTAGTCTGATCTGGACTATACTTTTTTTAATAGTGTTTTCAGCTCCAAGGCACACAATAATGTGTTACTGACCAGTGCTGGGCAAAAATAAAATTAACAATAATAAATTAATTACTAACCCAAACTTAATAAAAATAAAAGATAAAAACAAGGAACTGCAAAATCCAAAAACGAAAAGGTGAAGACTCTAGAATCATTGAAAATTTTTACTTAATGCCAGCTCCAAAAATTATATATAATAATGCAAAAGACAACTAAAACACCATCAGTATCTCAAACAACATTGAAAAAAAGACAGGCTTATTTTGACGAGAATTCTAAAAAATTCCTTCTTTAGTTTGATGATATCAAAACTACCAAACTATCCCAAAATAGAATAGTTCAAAAAAGTATGTGTCTGCTGTAATCATATGAATGAAAGTATTCTCTTATTCTATTTGAATGTTTGACAGAAAGTATAAAACTTTCCAGGACCTGCCTATAGCAGGATAATCGGTCATTATTTCCAGGATAAGAACCATGGTAAAAAATAAGAGGAAAAGTAAAGCTATGAACAAATTCCCCTAAGGAAAAGAATCAACAACCACCTTAGCTTAAAACAACACATTGTAAGTGAACTCAAAAAAGGGGGACTGTGTCAAAAAGTCTTGGATACATAAAAGGCAATTTATTATTGATTTGGTAAAAACTGAATATCCCTAAAAGTACAGTAAGCTTTATAATGTTTCTGTTGTTTATTACAAAGTCTAAGATTTTGTTCCATACTCAAGGCTTATTTGTGTACTACAAACATATAAATAGTCTGAAATAAAATGAAAATGCTAGAATGTTTCACTTAGAAATGCAAGACTTTTTTCTATTTGAAACCTGTCACCAAGGAAAGTTGAGACAAGCGAAATAGTATTTATTAATAACTTATTTTGTTCCAGGCACTAAATTATTAAGCACTTCACATAGAAATGTAAGAAAAAACACAGTTCCTAGAGTAATTTTCCTTAAGGAATTTATATTCTATTGATGGAAGACACTACACAAAAGGAAGCTAAACTGGGGAGCGCAAGGAGTGACCATACTTATGAGGATGCATGGTGGCAAGGTCCCAAGGATCAGAGTCAGAGTCACAAAAGTGATGAAGATTGGATCTCCCAGGCCACTCTCCAATATAGAGACCCTGGGATAAATTCATAAGTGGAAGAAGGGTGCTAGAACAGCAGTAAAAGGAGCCTCAGGTATGAAGGGAATTTGATGGTGAAACAGATGTGGTAGGGTGGCAAAGTCTGGAAAGTTACAAGGAGGATTAGGAGGGGAATGAAGATTGGCCAAACTGACTCTCAAGGAAAACTGATATAAACTATGGCATTTTTTTTCTGGGAGAAAATTTAAGCCCATTATGTTTCTGTCTATTCTTGACTCCATCTTCATTTCTCAAGTATAAAACTAAGTTTGACTTCTCAGTTAAAATCACATTACTTATTACTATCTTTATATGGAATAATATCAAGTTATATGATTCTGCCAAAATAACATATTAAACATTTTTTTCCCTCTTGTTGAATCTCTATCCATGATATTAAAATATTTTGGACTCAAGTGAAAATTTCTAAGTTTACACCAAGCAAATTAAAACCTTTAAGGTCGAATCTAGAAGTAATATTGAACCAATGGAAGAAGATGATGCTTACAAATACCTGGGTGGACTTCAGGGAAATCATATCAGATATTAAGATAACAAAGAGAAGATTGTGGCTTAATAGATTGAAAACTACTAGTATTCTGAAATTAAAATCTACAGATAGGCAATTTATAGTTATCAAATACTAAATATTTTCAGAAGTGTAAAATGGATCAAAAATATTTTGGATAGTATCCAACCCAAAACTCATACAATATTAAGAAAAAAAAAGCACCAGCCTAAGGTAGCTATAGGAAAATTAACACTTACTGGGAAGAATAGAGATAAGCATTTTTAGAGAGCATGATAAATAGGTCGAAAATTTACAGGAATGTAAGCAGACATAATTTCAACAAGCAATCACAAAGGCTGCTAATAGGTACTTACATTAGATTTGTCTAATGTAGCTTAAATTGATTTATTTCAAAGAGGTAAGATCAAAAAATGGAATCAAAAGGCCCTCCATGGGTGAGATCCATATGAAATCAGGCAACAATCGCTCAACAAAGAAACATTGAGCAGACCTGAGTCACTCAGATTTATTTCTGGAAATGCAGAATTATATAATGCTAATTCA
The DNA here is from genome assembly GCA_028646595.1 of Phalanger gymnotis. Taxonomy (NCBI): domain Eukaryota; kingdom Metazoa; phylum Chordata; class Mammalia; order Diprotodontia; family Phalangeridae; genus Phalanger; species Phalanger gymnotis. Next base: position 197,356,222 of record CM053626.1, on the reverse strand, counting down.
CAACGAGATAACTGTCCCCAGAAATTACAGAAGGGAAATCCTTAAGGAGCCTTATCTTAGGGATCAATGTAGATTGTGCGAAAAAATGACAAAAACTGTCTAAGACATGACTGTAGGCTACAAAAAATTAGCACTTACAAATATTTTTTTTTTCATGTGTGATCATCTTTATTCTACTGTGTTATGAAAATGCTTGTTTTATTCCCTAAATTAAAATTTTTAAATTACATTAAAATTAAATATACTGTCCCCAGGGACTGAGGGAGAACAT
>CM053626.1:197330596-197355451 GCA_028646595.1 Phalanger gymnotis | reverse complement strand
AGTTCTGTTCGGGACAGACCTTACCCCGAGACCATCCAGGCAGACCTGGGCTGGAGTCCTGCTTCCCTCTGCCCCTTTGTGGGTTCTGTAGTTCTAGAATTGGTTCAGAGCCATTTTTTCATAGGTTTTTGGAGGGACTTGGAGGGGAGCTCACGCCGGTTACTGCTTTCCAGTCGCCATCTTGGCTCCGCCCCCCCAGCACTTACAAATATTAGCAAGACATGATCTGGTAGCTAGAATTATACACTATGAGCTCATTATATTTTATGGGCTGAGAGATAATAAATACCTATGAGAGATAATAAATCTCTATGTAAGGGAGGGAATAGGTGAATTGGCCCCTCATCAATTGATTTCCCTTGCCAGTTGTAATCACAGATAATGAGGTATCACTGTTGTTAACAAGGTGTTTAGACCCTTCTCTTTCTTTACAAATTGAGAATACATTTCTCTGGTGGAATTGGTGTGCATGTGTGTGGGGGTGGTTAGGGCTGAGTGGGGGGAGGGAACAGGATGTGCCCCCAGACAGCTTTGAATTGTAATATTCTTCACTATTCCATAATGACTGCCAAATACAATAAAAGTCTTAGTAGATAACATTTCAACTTGTCTTGCAAATATAAGGCTTGTTATTTGGATTGTGTCTGCACATGACTAAACCATTATTCATTTCAATTACCACTATCATTCAGTATCAGAAAGTATTTTTTTTTAGCAAATGGCTACATGACACAGCTCCCTCTTTCTTAATACTTTTTCCTTCCTGTAGATTTTCCAGTAGTTAGTTGTATTGCTTCTGTTCTCCTCCAACATCTCTGTTTGCTCCTTTCCTGTGTCTTTTGCTGATGCCTCTCTTCATGTTGTTGTCCTCTTCATGGAGGAGTCTAAGATCCTGTCCTGTTTCTCTTCTCTGTACAAATCCTCTCCCTTGTTGACCTTAGTTCAATGCTTTAATTATCATATTGATCCAGAAAATTTCAAAGCATATATCCCCAGTCCTAGGTTTTTCCATTTCAAACTTCCTCTTAATCTCCATATGGACAGTTGCCATCAACTCATACTAAATGGAATTTATCATCTTTCCTTTTACACCTGTATCTTCACCTAACTTCCTCATTTCTGTTGATTACACCACCACTCTTTCAGTCACCAGGGTGAATTTGTATAAATTCTACTTCTGTGATACATTTGGCAAGTATCCCTCCTTTCCACTACTAATGCTACCACCCTAATTTAATACCAAATAATTTACTGTTTTTTTGTCCTTTTGAATTCACCCTTTGCATTGTTGTTAAAATAATCATCCTAGTTCACTGTTCTGACTATATGTTCATCTACTTAAAAATAATGAGTAGCTCCTCATTGTTAACCATATAAAATGGGTGTTTTTCCTTTCCTTAAGTGATTTGTTTTCTTTTTCCCCTGAAATGACTTCCTCCCACATATACATCTGTTGATTTCTTTCCCTTTGTTCAAATGTCTGCTAAGATCCATGTCTTCCATGAAGCCATCCCTGACCTCCATCTATAAGGAATCTCTCCATTGTCAAATCTCTCACATCCCTCTGTGAAGATCGGTTTTGTACACTTATATTTATATTATTCGTTAGCTTCATAATTTTTTGTGTGTTTGTTTTATCCCTTCCTAGTAGATTGTAATCTCCTTAATGAAAGGAATTTTGGCATATTGCATCTACTTATCTTCAGTGCCTAGAATGATATAGAGCACAAAAGAGGTATTTTATAAATATTTATTTGTTTCTTGAATATAGTTTTAGCTTTTTAACTAGCAATTGCTAAATTACGTAGGTTTGGCATTAGTTTCTCTTTGATTTGCAGTCATCGATAAGGTGGACCATTTTATGTAATGACACAGAAATTTCCAAAGTATAGACCATAGATTTCCAAGGTTTATAGTTATTGTAAGAAGCTGCTCCAATTAAATGATTCAGAATAATAACTAAGTAAATCTGCCTTCTATAAATTAGATAATTTTATATTTTTCATTTATACATGTCACTATTTTAAGAGGTATATTGATACTGTTATTAGTAATAAAACACAAATTCATTCAAAATAATTGCTGAATAAATAATGAGCTTTTTCTATATATTTTCTCATACAGATAATAAAGATGAAACTACTATAAGGTGGGGTGATCTGAAAAAAATGTTTGATGCCTAAAAAATTAATCCTTCTCATTTAAAAAGTGAAGCAATCATTATGGTAAAGTAATATAGGTCTATTCCTCTGGAGGCCCATGAAAAATTCAAAATTTTATATGTGTTATTGTTAGCAAGGAGTTTCACTGTTGTTATCAATATAGATCCTCAAACTCTGGGTCATTTTCTTTCTGGTCAAGCACAGTGACATCTTCCTATTGATCTTTGCCCAGCCTGGATGGCACAAATAAGTAAAAGCCATATTCTTCATCTGGAACACTGGAAAAACCGTTAGAAATGTCAGTCTCTGAGCATCCTGATTAAGAGCTGGGATGTGACATTAATACATAGCCATCAGGTAAGTGGCAGATTTGTGGAGACTCTGATTTGGAACTCTCCAGACTTAAATTTGGACTAGATGCTTCAGATTGCTAGATAAGAAATCTCTTTAATTTAATCGAAAGCCAAAGTGGTAGAGGAAGATGCCCTCCACTCCTCCACCTATGACTTATCTGCCCACACATAATGACAAACATTTAACCTTGGAAACATTTTCTGTCGCTCACTTGACCCAACACCAGACTCAATAAGAGCATTTGATTGAGAGGGAGTTCTATTCTTGCAGGCAGAAACAATGAAGGAAAATATGAGAAGTTCCATAAAAAGCTAGGATTTGCCAAGTCAAAGACGTAAATTCTGAGGAAATCTGACAAGGTGAGCAGCTGTTAATGATGTATACTTAAGTCTCTGGAGAATGGCTTATTTTGGGCTCCACACAGGGTAATATCTGTTTTACAGAATTCTAGAATTTGAGTTTAAAGTATTTTAGAATCAGCCAATGACTCTGAGATGAAGAAAAACTGGATAAGTAAAAGAAATAATAGGTTTTAATGCATCACAACTTAAATTGTATTGAGTGCATTTCCACTAGAAACTACTGTTACCACGTAAAACTCAGTAAATACAAAACCTGAACACATCAGCCTCCCCCAATCAGCCCCCTCTCAAGGATTCCATATGTCTGTCAACAGCTGTTCAATTTCATGGCTACCTGCCACCCCCAATCCCAAGCTTAAAACCATTCCTTCCTTTCTGTCTCTTCTTATCCTCTACCCTGTCTAATTCCTTAGTCTCCTGTTATAATATCTTTTATAGACATTTTCCTCATTTTTTTCATTACTGTCATAAACCAAATCAGAAACGATTGTATTATGTTTGGGCTACAATTAGTAGTCCTTTTGCTGGTCTCTCTCCCTTCTCCCAGCCTCATCTTTCTTCAAATCCATCCAGATCATTGTCTCAAAGATATTCCTTTCATCAGTTATTGTCTTGACCAAAACCTTCCATGAATCTTCACTAGCTATAGGATAAATTTCAAAACTCTTTATCTTGCATTGTAAACCTTCTATAGTCTTGACTAATTTTCATCTCCAAATTTATTAACAATTACGCTCTTATATAAACTTTTTCCTCTAGGTATACTGTTTTATTCAGGGGCCATCCCTAGTCATCCTGATTTATATCTTGCCACTGGACCCAGATGGCACCAGAGAAGAAAGTGAGGCTGGTGACCTTGAGCAGCCTTCCCTCACTTGAATACAATTCCCTTCTGAAATGCCCTCTTTTATGAGAGATGGTTTACTACATTCTACCTCTCCATTTCTCTTTCTCTCAGTACATTTTTCTCAACACATAATTTTATTTATTAGATTATCATCCCTTCATACTCAGCTCATCCTGTGTGTCATCTGTTTATACACACACACACACATATACAAACACATACATATTTGTATGTATGTATGTCTCTCTATATATACATATACATATATATGCATGCATATACACACATATATACTTGGGAGTATATATATGTATATGTGTGTATACATATATACATACATACATATACACACATGTGCACATACGTGCATGCACATATGTGTGCGCACACGCACACCCACACCCACACCCACACCCCCACACACATATATTCCTTCTGACTACCTTAATGCTGAGAAAGGTCTCATGAGTTACAAATATCATCTTTCCATATAGGAATGTAAGCAGTTCAACTTTAATAAGTTCCTTATGGCTTCTCTTTCTTGTTTACCTTTTCATGTTTCTCTTGATTCTTGAATTTGTAAGTCAAATTTACTATTCAGCTCTGGTCTTTTTAACAAGAACACTCGGAAGTCCTCTAATTTATTGAAATTCCATTTTTCCTCCTGAAGTATTATGCTCATTTTTGCTGGGTAGATGATTCTTGGTTTTAATCCTACCTCCTTTGAACTCTGGAATATCATATTCTAAGCCCTCTGATCCCTTAGTGTAGAAGCTGCTAAATCATGTGTTATCCTGGTTGTATTTTCACAATACTCAAATTGTTTCTTTCTGGCTGCTTGTAATATTTTCTCCTTGACCTGGGAACTCTGGAATTTTGGCTACAATATTCCTAGGAGTTTTCCTTTTGGGATATCTTTCACGAGGCAATAGGTAGATTCTTTCCATTTCCATTTTACACTCTAGTTTTAGAATCACAGGGCTGTTTTCCTTGATAATTTCTTGAAAGATAGTGTCTAGGCTCTTTTTTTGATCATGGCTTTCAGGTGGTCTGATAATTTTTAAATTCTCTCTCCTGGATCTATTTTCCAGGTCAGTTGTTTTTCCAATGAGATATTTCAGATTGTCTTCTGTTTTTTTGTTCTTTTTCTTAATTTCTTGATATGTTATAAAATTGTTAGCTTCCATTTGCTCCATTCTAATTTTTAAGGAATTATTTTCTTCAGTGAGCTTTTTGACCTCTTTTTCCATTTGGCTACTTCTGCTTTTTAATTGTTTTTTTTTTTTTCAGGGTGGAAGGCAGGGCAATCGCTGTTAAGTGACTTGCCCAAGGTCACACAGCTAGTAAGTATGTCAAGTGTCTGAGGTAGGATTTGAACTCAGGTCCTCCTGACTCCAGGACCGGTGCTATACTCACTGTGGTACCTAGCTGCCTTCAGTTCTGCTTTTTAAGGCATTCTTCTCCTCATTGGCTTTTTGGACTCATTTTGACATTTGAGTTAGTCTACTTTTTAAGGTATTATTTTTTCAGCACTTTTTTGGTCTCCTTCAGCAAGCTGTTGACTCATTTTTCATGATTTTCTTGGATCACTCTCATTTCTCTTCCCAATTTTTCTACTTCTCTTAATTAATTTTCAAATCTTTTTTGAGCTCTTCCATGTTCTGAGACCATTTTATATTTTTCTTGGAGGCTTAGATGTAGGAGCTTTGACTTCGTGATCTTCCTCTGGTTGTATGCTTTGATCTTCCTTGTCACCCAGGAGATAAGAAAATGCCTTTTCACCAAGAAAGTATCCTTTTAAAATCTTATTTTTCCCCCATTTGCTCATTTTCCCAGCCAGTTACTTGACTTCTGAACTTTGCTAAGTGGAGGGTATACTGCCCCAAGTTTCAGGGGTTTTGTGTAGCTGTTTTCAGAGATATTTCTAGGGACCTGTAAGTTTTCTGTTCTTCCAAAGTGGTATGATCAAAGGAGAGGTGTTTACTCCTCTCTTGGACTGCGCACTGTTCTGTGAGCAACCACAAGCACTCTTTTCTGCCTTGGAACTGTGAAGAGGATTCCTTCTCCACAGCCGCCACAAGCTCCGCTATGCCAGGGCTCCTCCTTACCCCAGGACTTCCACCCAGGACTTTGACTCAGATCAGCTGCTCCATTCCCCCCCATCTGTAGGCCCAGAGATCCAGAAGCAGCTGCTGCAGTGGTAGTAGCTGCCGCCGCCCTGGGACTCAAGCTGGGGCTGCAGCCGGACCACGCTCCTCTCTCACTCAGGTAACAGACTTTTCCCACTGGCCTTCAAAGCTCTCTTTGGCATGTGTGGGTTGAGAAGTCTGGGAACTGCTGCAGCTGCCAGTGATTCAGCGCCCTGAGTTCTGATCCAGTCCCATCTATGCCAGCATGGCCCACGCGCCCACGCTGGGCCATGCTCTGCTCTGAGCCTGGTGCAATAGATCCTTCCTCTTGGCCTTCCAGATTGTCTTGGGCTGGAGATCTGTTTCACTCTGTCATTTTATGGCTTCTGCTGCTCTAGAATTTGTTTAGAGTCATTTTTACAGGTATTTTGAGGGGTTTGGGGGAGAGCTCATCAGTTCCCTGCTTCTCCTCCGCCATCCTGACTCCGCTCCCAATGTCTCTTCTTGAGCTCACATCTGACCTCAAACATTTACTAGCTGTGTGATACTGGGCAACTCGTTTAACTCTGCTTGCCACAGTTCCCCACCTGTAAAATGGGCTGGAAAATAAAATGGCAAACCACTCCAGTAACTTTTCCAAGCAAACCCCAAATGAGATCACAAAGAATAGGAAATAACTGAAATGACTAAACAACAACAATCATATGTAATATATTATATTTTTATACTGACTCTGTTATTTACATATAATTTTATCATATTATGACTACAGATTCATATACATACACATATGTGCATATAAATATATGTATGCACACAATAGTGATACATATAGTGTAATGTTTATATTTACATAAATGTGTTTATGTGTGTGTGTGTGTTTGTGTATGTGTGTCTCTGTCTATCTATATTTATCCACCCATCTCCAGTTAACAGGAAAACAAAAGGTCCAGAATTTTCCAATGACTCATTGAGTTGATCACTCAATCAAATACTAAAAAGCTAGACAGGAAGAACTCCTTAATCAGTCTGGGAGCAGTGACATCCTTTGATCATTAGAAAAAAAAAGATACCACAGAGGAAATTTAATTGGCTAAATGAACGAGACACACTTCTCCATCTGTTTATAATACAGAAAGCCATTTCAGAATCTTGCCATCAAGCAGCAAAATGATAAGGCTTTTGATGCTTCCAGGATCATTACTTTGAAGAAGCCACGACTACTGCCTGTACCAGAGTATTTCAAGAGGGGAGTGAATCCAGAAGTGTGAACATTAACCATGTCCTTGGAGAATTTGGGCCATTAAAAGACAATGCACCTACAGGGGAAGCAAGAGATGCATGAGAAACAAACTTGACAAACTGAGTACAGGAAGCTTCAGGATTTTACAAGGACTTGAAATACCCATCAATTTCACCTAAGAAGAACACTGCAAGGATTCCACAAAGAGAGAAAAGGACTTCCAGTAATAAGCAGCTGTAAATTACTCTTTTTCTCTCCTAAATGTGTGTATCATCACCTTTATAATCTATATTTAAGACCATACTTATGGAACTATGAATGTATGTCAGAGAATACAACCTAATCTTTGGTATGGGAGTGCTATTTTGGTATCAAACTTTCTTACTATACTACATCAGTAAATATCATTTCTAAAAGCAAATGAAGTTTCCCTGATAATCAATGGAGAACACATTGATTGGGTGCTCATGGGAAGAAGTATTAAGAAAAACCCAACCCCTTAAAGGACTTAAGAAGACTAATGAGTGAAGTACCAAACTACTTTCTTTTTTAAGAAATAAATATATAAATTCCAGTGGGAGTTGGGAATATATGTATGCATATATGCATATATGTAAACAAACACCCGTACATATTCTCTTACTATAGTCCCAAATATGATAAAAGGTAGTCCAACTCTCTTTTCATTCCCCAACCAATTGTGAAACACAACAACTAGAAATCGTAAATCTTAAGAAAAAGTAGATACCCCAGAACCGAACCTTTTTTCAAATACAAAGTCAAAGGGACCGAATTTGCCCCAGAATTTCTCTGCTCATGGATGTTTTGTGTTTAATGTCTGCATGGGGATATACAAGGCTAAAAGTTCTACCCCTTGGAGAAGTTGAAAAACTGGGAACAGGGCCTATGCATCAACCCTGACAGGACTGAGTAAATTACAAATATTGGGGTAGTGTTTCTGAATAAAATGGAAACCAAGAACACATAAGTGTCTACTTTGCTATTTCCACTTTGAGGGAACACAAGATTTTCATGATGGCATAAACCTTGGTAGTGTCAAGGATTGATCCTTCCCAGTCATCTTAGTTAAACCTAAACCTCATGCTGCTTTATTACTTTGCTTCAGTCCAACAGCTACACCCCACAATTGAAGCTCACTGGAGTGAGAATCAAGAGATCCTTGTTCTAGTTTCAAATCTGCCACTAATCATCTGTGTCAGTAAAATATGGGATTTGTTCTACATGACCATAGTGGCTAGCCAGTTGTAGATAACAAATGTTTATTGAATTAAACAGATCATTTTCTTAGATTCCTTCCAGGGTTAACTTCTCCTTTATTTTGTTTTTGTAAATTTTTACCTTAAGAGTAGAATTAAATTTCAGAAATATTTCTCTTGCTTTTGTCCAAATTCCAAGTATATTTCTAGGTTTTAATCTTGTGTTCTTTCCTCTTGTCTGCTATTAAGAAAATGAGCAATAGGGGAATCAGATTATCAAGAACTCAGTCCTCAGGAGTAGCTCTTTTTGACTTATTAAATACTCCTGAATAGAAGTCAGAAACAAAAATTCTGTCCACATGCTTTAGCTAAAAATATTGCTTTCATAATCTAGATTAACTTTTAATTTTATTCATAAAATTGAACTTTAAGTACTACAATGTCATCAAAATGGCTATGTAGATGTTTTCTGCAAATTGCACCAGCTGAAAAATCTCAGTGGTAGTCAAAACTGAATTCACAAGATAAGAGCGAAGCATCACACAAGGTAAAACCTTGTTATATAATATTGGACCTTTGCAATGCTTAGAGCTCTTCTTCAGTTGAAGTCAAACTTTCAGATAAAATAACAATAAAATTCAAAATATCAAGAGAGATAAATGGGGAGACTATGCTACAATTAAATGAACCATAAATAATGAAAAATAGAAACTATGTAGTACAGTGATTATAGTTCAAGGCCTGGAATCAGGAAGACCTGAGTTCAAATGTGCCCTCAGACACTTACTAGTGGTATGACCCTAGACAATTCCTTTAACTCTGTTTACCTCATTTTCCACGTCTTTAGAATTGAACTGGAGAAGGAAATGGCAAACCACTCCAGTATCTTGGCAAAAGACAATCCTGATTAGGGTCATGAGAGTAGGAAACAACTGAAATGACTGAATAGCAATAACAAAAAATAATAAAAGATTATCAGTGTTGAATGCATATACAACAGATGTCATAGCCATTAGTTTCCTAAAGGAAAAAAATTAACTGAATTGAAAAAAAGCAATAGATAGTAACACTAATTGAGGGAAACAAATATGCCTCTTTTATACCTGTATAAAATTAGGAGGAAGATTAAAAGAAGAAAAATGGAGAATGAAACCACTCATCAAGAAGGTGAAATCTTGCAAGACTGGTGATATCCTCAGAAGAGCTAGATATAGATATAGATAGTTACAAGTATATGCATCTATATACATATAGATATGTATAGATAAGTATATTATGCAGATGTATAAAAAGAGAGACCCTACATATCATCAAATTATCTCAGAGGCAACATGTATAAGTATGTGTGTGTACACACACAGATAGATGTGCATATACATGTATACACATATATACACATGTGTGTATGGAATATATGTATAGAGATGTCATATATATAAATATGTAATATGTGTATTCTAATATGCATAGATGTGTGTGTACATAGAAACAGTTTGAATACATGTCCTCAGTACATACATATATTTGCTTTTAATTCAGAAAAAAGCAATTATATACGTATATGTGTATATATGTATGTATGTATATATGTATGTATATGTATGTCTGAATGTATGTATCTATATGCAAATTTCATATGAAATATCTTCTTTTGACACCAGTTGTCATAGGGAACATTTAAAAACGTACAATATTATTATCACCAAGAAAAAATTATAAATAACTGTAAAAATACTGCCTTTCCTCAATTTAGAAGTCTTCACAGATCACTCATTGATAAGAAAATTGAGTCTAAACACCTTTGTTTGACCTTAAGTCTCTTCTGTCATCTAATCCCAACATACCTTTCCAATCTTGTATCATACTTCCACCTTTCACTCATCCTCCACCAAAACTGCCCCATACTATCAATTGAATAAGGTTTTGCTTTCAAGATTATTTCTCCACTTGGAATAAACTCTCCATATATCACGATACCAGTGAAAATCCCATTCATTTGGGCCCAAGTCAAAGGCATAAAGAAACCTTCCTTGGTTTTCCCTGTCATAAATTATCCTAAATTTCTATAACACTCTCTTCAAACCTCTCATTTAATTTATCAAATTCTGCCTTGGAAGACTATATATATAATAATATATGCAACATTATATAAATATATATGTATGTAACATACATAATAATACTAATGAAAATGTATGTGACATTTTAAGATTTCCAAAGACTTTTTATGTACTATGTCTTGTTTTATCATCCCCCAAACCCTTTGGAATCAGTCCTATTATTATCCCCATTTTACAGAGGAGGACACTGAGGTTGTGGTTAAGTTACGTGGAGTGTCATACAACTAGGAAGTTCCAAAGAGAGGGTCAAACAGAGACCTGCCAGACTCCACTCCATGGACATCACACAGTATTCCACATATAATTGTTGCTTTCACTAAATTATAAGTGACTTGAGTATAGTCTGTATATGCTCCAAGATATCTTGAAAATGATATTCACCTTAGTGTATGTATACGCGTGCACATACACACATATACACACATATGAGTGTCTATATATGTGTGTATGCATACATACATACACATATACATATTTATGTTGCATGGATGAATTAATGATTTGGGTATAATGATCAGAAACAATTGATACTTTAAGACTTCTATAAAATTTCCCAAATATTTGTCTTTCTGATTTACATTGATGGAAAACATAATTCTCATATCAATGAGTTCACATTTTCCTTGATATCTTGAAATGTTTTCAGGTAAGAATGAGAATCCTAGAATTGTTCTAAGTAAATAGAGCACTTCCTGGATACCATCCTAAAAATGTCTCTGGGCCATAGATTGGTGGATGGAGTTCTTATAACTTTGACATCATAGGAAAGAATAGATCAATCTCCATGTATTTTTGGATAAATAGCATGCTATATATTCCATTAGTAATAAAGATAACTTAGATCTGTAACTAATAACTCTTCCTTCCCATATTGAAGGCCATATTCATTGAGGCATGGTCATAACCAGAGGACTCAACTAACCACTGAATGGAAATAGATATGTATTACAAATTAAAAGTTATTTTGAGTCAGGGCGTTTCTCACACCTGGGAATCACTCTGTTTTATCATCACTGGAAAATATACTGTCTACTTAGCCAACAGGGTCATGGAATTTAATGTATTGGCATTATCTGTCTATCTATCTATCTATCTATTTGTCTATCTATCTTCTTTCTGCCTACCTATTTTTCTAGAATAGCAATTTAGTAATAAACTCTGAAGACAAAATGGCATATAGTATACTGGCATTCAATCTAAGCTTAGAACAAATTGACCTTGAACACTGCCAAGATGCTCCTATGTGCTGTTGGTACAGGTGTCGTTGCTAAGATACCTGTTATTAATCTTACCAAAGAAAAATGTTGAGGTCAGGATGTGGAGAAAGTGTGTTTATTAAAGAACTTCGCACTGGGTTTTGTTTAGAACATTGAGCCACTAGAAAACATTTTAACATGTTTATTTGTCTTCTCTGATTCAGGACCTCATTTCAACTGGTTAAGGTGTATTTAAGTTATCATTACTTTTTAACAGTAGGAGGCAGCATGGTGTATTGATAAATTTGACAATACTATTCCCTTATTCATAAATCTTTAAAAAAAGATCTTTATTACCTCTGTAGGATAAAATACAAATACTTAATCTGGGATTTAAAGCCCTCCAAAATCTCCCTACAACTTACATTTCCAGTTTTATTCTATATTACTTTCCTTCATTTATTTATTTTTTCCTTTCTGTTCAAACTGTCCTGTTATTTGTTCTCTCCAAATGATGCTCCATGTGAGGCCTTTGCCCAGGTGGACTTCATGTCTGGATATCATTCTCTCCTTCCCTCTATTTTATTGGGTCTCCCTTTCCTTCAAAGCCACAGTTCAGCTATCGCTTCCCACCTAACATATTTCTTGATCCCAAAAACTGTTAGTCTTTTCTTCCTGTTGAAATTCTTTATATATTCCTGCCCCTGCACAGTGTAATGTAAGTTCATTGATGGCAAAACCGGTTATGGTTTTGTCTACATCTGCCAAGATCCTAGAACAGTATCTAGAAAATAATAGGCATGAAATAAATATTTTTGAATTTCTTAATCTTCTGGACTTCAGTTTCCTCATATATAAAATGAGGGATTTGGATAGGTGTCCCTAAAGTCTATTCAGCCTTCAAATCTTATGAAGATAGAATTGGTCCTAGAACTATGATTTATTTTATTGGTACACTGAGCTGCCAGGTAAGGAAACCCTCTACTACACTTACAGCCACCTTCTCTGTAATTTTAAATCTTAGAGTATTACCTACAGGGGAGATCCTTGATTTCTTGGAAAAACATAGAAAAAAAGATCAAATGAAAGAGCAGAAATGGTGTGATTGTTCCAGAAATTCAAATATGGGAAGAGGAGGAGAAGGAGGATTTGGGGGCATTTCAAAGAAATTTCTCCTAGAGTAGAGAGACGTTAAGTTGCACAATATGTGTCAGAGGCAGGACACGAATGCATTATCTTTCAGCTTCAAGGCCAGTTGTCTATTCACTGTTGCAGATTGCCTTCAAAAGAAAATATCATTTGCTTGATTATTGTAACTGAGGAACATATATGTGAGCCAAAAAGGAGTACTTGTTGGATTGGTAAAGCGACGTATATACATATACATACACGTACGTACGTGTGTGCGAACATATATACACATACACACATATACATATATATACACATATACACATGTATACATACAGATACATGCAAACACAGATAATCCGCAAGAAAATATGTATGTTTGGATCACAGCATTAGGGAAGACAAGATGCAGAGTACCAATTGTGTAACTTTTTAAATCAAATGTGGTTATATCAGAATGATGTAATATGAAGAAAAGCATTTTCTAGTCAAATCCCAATGAGTGAGATGTACGTGTGTGTGTGTGTGTGTGTGTGTGTGTGTGTGTGTGTGATTATGTACAGGAAAAAGGACAATGGAGATCCTTGATTTCTTTGAAAAACAGAAAAAAACATCAAATGGAAGAGCAGAAATGGTGTGATTTTTCCAAAAATTCAAATAGGCAGGGGGAGGGGGATTTGGGTGCCTTTCAAACACATTATATTAAGGTTTTCAAAGTTCTACATGCAAAAATAGATAATGGGCCATTAAAGTAAAAACATATGTGTGTGCTTTGTAGAAAGCTTCTGATCTATCACATTGGAATACATTAAGTAGGCAATGACATATGGTTATTAAATGAATGAGTGAATGAGCAAATGGGTCATCCAATACAAGCTTTTACCTACCGTTGGACAGCATGGTATTTCCATCAGTATATGTTTTGCCTTTCAAAGAGAGTTTTCTATTGCCTTCCATAATAATCACACACACACACACACACATACATATACACACACATATATATATATATACATGTAAAACATGCTACAAATTGTGTGTACTCTTTTATCAAGAACTTATGTCTTGATATTGATTTTTACTGGTAAATGAAGGAACATATTTTATACCCCAGTAGTAAACTTTATATATCACTGAACTTTAACTTGATCATGCAGTCATCTGATAAAGATAATTACTTTTTCTTATTACATAATGTCATAGTTCATGACCAGTCACCTAAAGACAGAATTTGTTCCCATTGCCAATAAAAAGGCAAAAATCTAATTAGTGGAGTTCCAGGGTGTCCTAACAATAATTAGCATACCAAAGGCAAATCTGACTTGATTAAGTCATTACAGGAGAAGTTTAGCAGCAATTTTCAACTAGTCTGTCAGTTGTCAAATATAAATAAGAAAATAAAAGCTCTTTTTGAAGATGTGTGGTTAACACTTAATTTTTGTACCTTACTATCTTATCTAATTCTTTCAAACACAGAGGCTTCCATGTGTTATGACAATATTGAGTGCCCCAAATAGCCAAGACCACATTAAAAATCCTCATATTCAATACCTATATAAGTGTAACCTATACAAATTCTAGGAGGTTTCTATCCCAATTCCCACTTGCCCTGGTGAGTTAGGTCCTGGGGTTCTACGAGTATTCCTAAGGAGCCTGTCTCTAATGTACTAGTTTGGACCCCAATAACAATATGTTCTCCCCAAAATAATTTCCAGTTACAGTTAGCACCTCCATTCTATCTCCCTTAAACCTGTGATTAGTGCTTTAGAATCATTTAACCAACTAACATCGATTAGCTCTTATAAAAGATATACATATTGAGAAGATAGAGCAAGAACAGAAGTACAAACGTATCCCCCCAAACTATGGACACGCTCTCCCCTATACCACCTAGGTGGCTTCCCAGAGTGGGCTCACACTAAAAATGATTACCATAAGACATTCATCCACCAGATTCATTCCTAAATGTGCTTTAGAGAAAGAACAATATCACTCTCCCATTTGCAGAAACCAGTGCTGCTATTGACTTGAGCTGCTATTGAGCCGGATATTGGAGGCTCTTTGGGATTTTGCTCCGTACTGGGCTCAACTGCCCTCACATTTGGGCATGGATTCTAGTTTCTGACCCCCAGATTATCTCTTGACCATTTGAGGTTCACAAGGTTAGACAATTAATCAGTCAAATATTTATTAAGCAACTACTATGTGTTAGGAGCTGTGTTAAGTGCTGGGAATTCAAAGAAAGGCTCCTTTAACCTCAAGGAACTCACAATCTAATGGAAGAAGACAATTCATAAAAAGAAGTTTAAAAATGGGAGTGGGAAGGGGGTTGGGTTATTCAGTGAGGGGGCAAGATGAAGTCCAAAGGACTAAAGTAAGGTGGGACATGAAGAAGTGGCTGCCCAGGGCCCATTCCTTAAATAGAAGTTCTTTACCACTCCCTACCCTCTCAAATCAGAGGAAGTAGCCCCACAGGCAAGGGATGAGTGTATGAGGTGTGAGTTTCAAAATTGTTGTAATCTTTCATCATGAAGAGATTCTAAAGAGTATGACGAAGTCTGGAGGAATGTAAGTGAGTAGGAAGTGAAGAGTAGCTTCCTTCTCCAATGTTCTTTCATCTAAAGCAGGAAAGACTAGACCTCACATGGACAGAACCAATAACAAGGCTATATACTTACGGCCTCATTCCAACCAAGGCCACCATCATAT
This sequence comes from Phalanger gymnotis, assembly GCA_028646595.1. NCBI lineage: Eukaryota > Metazoa > Chordata > Mammalia > Diprotodontia > Phalangeridae > Phalanger > Phalanger gymnotis. The sequence continues at coordinate 197,339,981 of CM053626.1, read as the reverse complement.
AGGCATTATCTCTCTCTTCTCATGCCCAGGCTTATAGTACTTATTGTTTTAATCCACCAGAAAAAGATAGATTTTTGCTTCTCTTCTGGTTGTCATTTGTGGGCACACTGGATTCTGATTTAGGAGCTAATCAAAGAGGCTGTTCCTTCACTAAATGGAGAATGGACAAGAACATTCATAAAATATTTGTGCATGTTCTGAAGTGAAGAGCTAGGACCTTCCATTCAAAGTCATAGCACACTTCTAGAAGGGGGCTCATCAGTTACATAAGTCCCCAGGCCTGAGCCCTCTCTTGGCAAGGCTTCCATTACACGATATGTAATGTAGACAGTACAGTGATCTTTCTTTCACATCAATTCCTTTAGAAAGATTAGGACATTAGAACTATTCTCAAAAGTTGGACAAAATGTGTGAGATAGAAGAAAAGTCAAATTCTTGTTATTTTGTTCTCATCATCAGCCTCTGATGAAGAGTCAAAACTTCTCTGTGCTTTGGCTAAATATTGAAAGGTGGTTTTTTTCCTATCATTTTATGCCTAATATATTTTTACATGGACTCATTTAGTGCCAATAAAAGAGGAAATGAAAACACCAATAGCATTTTCTTATGTTTGCAATCATGTTTGAATTTCCAAAGCATTTTCATATCCATTTCTCAATTGTTATTCTTAATAACCTGTGAGATAGGCAGGTCAGACATTATTATCCCTAGTCTATGGAGGAAGGAACTTATGCTCAGAGAAAGTCATTGATTTCCTCAAAGACTTAATGGTAGAAGTCCATAGTAGAAGAGGTATGAAGACACAGATTGTTGGGCTTTTAGTCCATTCCTATTTCCACTATATTACAATATCTTTATATAGCCACTAACATTAAGAAAGTACATTTTACTGCTTTAACAGAAGCTCTCATTTTTAAGGAAAAGCTTATCTGTTCTCTCCTTAGTAGTAGTAAAAAGATAAAAATGCTAGTGTGTTTCACCTATTCTTTAAACTTAACCAAATGATGATGGTTCTGCTGTGAATACACAGACACACAGACACAGACACACACACACACACACACACACATGCACGCATGCATGCACATACACACATAGGAAAGAAAAACAAAGTAAATTGTGATGGAGATTCTAGGTCCTTGGATAAAGAGGAAAGGCTTCATACAAGAAGTGATATTTGAACTAGAATGGTGGTTGTAAAAGTAAAAATATAGAGATATTGTAAAAGTAGAAATAATCAGATTTAGCAACTGATCAAATATGTATAGCAAGGAACAGCAAAGAGGCAAGGAAATTGTCAAGAGTGTAAACCTGGGTGATTGGAAAAAAGTGTACCCATAACAAATATAGGAAAGAAGGGTAGGTTTGTGGAAAATATAAAGAACTCAGTTTGGACAGGTTGCTTTTTAAGGGTCTATTTGAAATGACCCACAGTCACTTAGGGTTGTGTATTTGAAGGTCATGAGAGATGCAGTGCTGGATATGTAGATGTAGCAATCATCTACATAGAAATGATAATTAAACTCATGAGAATTGATGAAGTCACCAAGCAAAAAATTGCATAGAAAGAATTGAAGAAGGCCAGCACAGAGTGTAAGAGAGCACTCTCAGTTAAAGAATATCATATGCACGATAATGACTCAGAAAAGGAGATTGAGAAGGAACAGTCAGAGAGCTAGGAGGAAGAGAAGGAAGTAGAAGAGGAGGAGGAAGAGGAGGAGGAGAAAGAGGAGGAGGAAAGACAGAGAAAGAATGAGAGAGATAGAGAGAGAGAGAGAGAGAGAGAGAGAGAGAGAGAGAGAGAGAGATCATGAAAATCCAGGTTAGAGAGAATATTCAAATGCAGAGAATGATCAGTGATGTTGAATGATGCAGAGTGATCAAGAAAGGTAAGGACTGAAAAAAAAATCCTCAGATTTGGCATTTAAAAGATCATTGACAATTTGTGGGAGAGACCTTTCCATTGTTTAATGAGGTTGGAAGTCAGATTACAAAATGCTGAAAATTGAGTGAAAGTAAATAAAGGCAGATTTTTCTAGGGTTTTTACTGTAAAGTAGAAAAGAAAAATAGGACAATAAGTTAAGGAGGTACTGGGATCTCAGAAAAGGGTTTTTTTAATTATTGTTTTTGTCCCTTTCACCAACAATAATGGGAGAACATGTTTGTAGGCAGGAGCATAAGAACCAGAACACAGGGAAGGATTGAAAATAAGAGAGAAACAGTGATTTCAAGAGCAATATAATAGAAAGAACAGACATAGAGGGGATTAAGGGCACATATAGAGAAAGTGGTTTGGGTGAGAAGGTTCACTTTTTCATCAGAGACTGAAGTAAAAGGAGGAAAGAATATAAAGCACGAGGTCAAGGGATCTTGAGCTATAAAGAAAGAAAGAAGAGGAAATCCACAGTGAATAATTTTGTTTTTTGTCATTAAAGCATGAAGCAAGGTCTTTAGATAAGAGTGTGAAGGAGAGGAGAATGTAAGGGGCTTGAGAAGAAAAGAAAGTTTGGAACAGAGAATCAGTTAGGGAGGATTAAAAGAATTGACTGACTGCAGCGAGGATATTAGATTAAACATATTTGTAGTTAGCCTATTTACATAGCTTGTGGCATTTGCTCCAATCCCATTCAGCAGATTATGAGTAGCAATGGTGGTGGAGGTGGGTAGGAGGGAATAATCTAGGGATAAGGTTTGGCAAAGTGTGAACTTCAATAGGTGAGAGAGAGAGAGAGAGAGAGAGACAGAGAGAGAGAGAGAGAGAGAGAGAGAGAGAAGGGCTTTATGAAAATAGTTGAACTGTTTAGCCATAAGATTGCCTTTGGGAAGGAAGGATGGGCAGTAAGGTTAGAGGAAGTTGATGTCAGGCAGGAAGGCAGGCAGAAAGGAAGGAAGAGAGAGAGAGGGAGAAGGTGCCAACTATGAGAAAATAGAAAGTGTGATAAAAGTTCCCCCCTAGTGTTTATCTATTTGACTTAAAGGGAGGAGAAGAAATGTGTTTGGGTTGGAAGGGGAGGGAAACAAAGGAGAATGGAACCTTTATGCTCAGAGTGTTATTTGTAATCAGTCCAAAAGGAAATTTAAAAAGCTCTGGAGTGGTAAGATATTAGAAAAATAGTACTCAAATGGGAAAAAAGCATACTTTTACAACCAAATTCAGGGACACCTTGTGTAATGTGAGACAGCTATATTACAGCTACTTTTATTCAATAAATGCCAAATGCATATGGTCTTTCTTACTTTCTATACTCTCAAATGCTAATGAGCTCTCCAGTTCCTTCCTGGAAGGAACGACTTTGGTAATCTGGTTAGACATGGATTATGAAATATGAAATAAAGAGAAAATAAAACCCAGGGACTAAACCATGGCAGCAATTTCATAAGACATGTCAAGAAGGAAATTGATGCTCATCATCGTGCTCCATCCATCAGAAAGAATTTGAATCTACCTTTTGAATTGTTGTCATTTTATACATTTGAAGTAATGTGAGCAAAATGTGCACTCAAGCTCCCAGCTTCAGATTCGAGAACTATCAAGGATTCAATAGAAAGATGAGAACCTATAAATTTATGGTAAAATTGTAGCATGAAACATTCTACACATTTAGAATGGACAAAAGGTATGGGGGGGTGGGGAGAAGGAATAGCTTCTTCTCTATTCAAGGTGGTGTAGAGAAAAAGGAGAAGAGAGCTCTCTTTTCCATAAGTCTAGAAAGCTAGAAGAGGAGATTTAAATAGATAAACAATGAATGACATAAGGGGCAGTATTTTATTAGGATAATTTTCCAGCTTTTCTAATCAGTCAAGCAAATCATGACAATTCAGGGTTAATTTCTAGATGCAAGTTCTTCCAAAGCTTTTTTTTCCTGTATTATTTCCCCCTCTATGCGTAAGAAAGGGATTGCTTTGATACTTCATTGGTGACTATAAAAGGTGAACATAAAGTTTCCGTCCCAGAGATCCCTTACTTCATATTGCAGAGCTTAGGAGGTTCAGAAGGCACCTACTATAGAAATAGGAATTTATCTTCCCAAATTTCAGGGAACATAAGATACATATGCAAACAAGGAACATACAAAGCAGATAGTGATAGATACAGGTAGAGGTACAAAGTACTATGGTTCTTGCAAATATGGAGATCACTTTCAGCTGATGTGATCTTTGGTTTTGTAGTTGCAATTGATTGCTTATTTCAGACTAATAATGAATATGGATGCTGAATGATGAACATAAATATCTCTGAAATTCAATTTTATTTTATTTCCAGTTCCAAATACTCTCCTCCCCACTCCACCTTCCTCACCCATTAAGAAGACAAGAAAAAAGAATCCTTTACATACTTATATATTCACAAAACAAATTCCTGAATCAATCATGTGCCCCCCACCAAAAAAAAAGGAAAGAAAGAGAAAGAAAAATAAGAAAATAGTCTTCAAGTTGTATTTTGGGTTGGTCACTTCTTTTTTTGGAGATGGATATCATGTTTCAACTTGGGTTCTTTGGAATTGTGGTTGGTTATTGTGCTGATTAAAGTAACTAAGTTTTTCAAAGTTCATTATTTTTATATTGTTGTTACTGTATAAATTGCTTTTGTAATATTGCTTTCTTCACTTTCTATCAGTTCATACAGCTCTTCTCAGTTTTTTCTTTTCCTGAAACCATCTCCTTCATCATTTCCTCCAGAACAGCAGAATTCCATCTCATCCATATACCATAACTTGTTCAGCCATTAACCAGTTGCTGGGAATCCCCTCTGTTTCCAATTCTTTGCCCCCATGAAAAGAGCTGCTATAAATATTTTTATACATATGAGTCCCTCTCCTCTTTCTTTGATCTTTTAGAGTAAAGATTGAATAGTGATTTTGCTGGGTCAGAGAGTATGAACAGTTTAGTAACTTTTTAGACATTTTTCTAAAGCTTTTCAAAATGGTTAAACTAATTCAAAGTTCTACCAACTGTACATTATTGTACTTGTTTTCTCCTCCATAATATATAGCTTTTTGAAGTGCTAGAGTGTTCTATCCATCTATCTATCATCTATTTATCTATCTATCCATCTATCCATCTATTCATTCATTCATTCATTTATGTATCATTTGTTTTTATCATCAGTGTCTAGAAAGGCAGTATCCAAGTAGATAAAGAGCTGACCTATAAATCAGGAAGTCCTAGGTTCATCTTCCTTTAGAGTATACTGGCGGTAGGCCTGAGCAATCCAAGTCACTTATTCTCTCAGTACTTTTAATAACTCTATATGAATTGCAGAGGAGGTGTTGATCTCCCTTAGTGGGGAGAGTTTCCTTAACTGAGACTTCCCTACCTATACCAGTGAAATCATAAATTCTATTCTTTTTTTTGTTTTTTTGAGCAGGGCAGTTGGGGTTAAGTGACTTGCCCAAGGTTACACAGCTAGTACATGTGTCAAGTGTCTGAGGCAGGATTTGAACTCAGGTCCTCTTGAGTCCAGGGCCAGTGCTGTACTCACCTAGCTGCTCCATAAATTTGATTCTTACTCCGATCCATATTTCCTATCATGGTGCTAGGCTTATATGATCACTTAAATGCTTGATGATAGATTGGTACTGGAACCCCAAAGGCTAAGTATACATAAGATCCAATGATTTAAACTAACTGGCTTGAAAATACAACATCATCTTTAGGTATTGCATAATAAAAGGAATCGGTCCTTGGTGGACAAGGTATTGATCAATTTGGTTTTAGTTAAGGGAGTTACTTCTAGAGTAGCTTTCATGTCTAATCCCTGAAGAAGCCCACTTAAATTGTTGTTAGAGTCAAAAGGTTAAAAAAAATCATGAGGCATTGCCAAGAAGAGTTTTGGAAATAAGCAAAATGACTGCTTGTCAGATATGTCAGAAACAAGTTTCTTCTTTAGATAAGGGTTGAATTAGATGGATTTTGAAGTCCCTTTCAACTTTCAAATTCTTTGATTTTCTGATTTTCCTAAATTCAGCAGAACCATGGTGTACCCTTGAAATACTGTAGACAATTGTTCATGTAACTAAAGAAAGGTATTAAGATGCTAGAAAAAAATCAAGAGTAAAACAGCTAAAATGATCAAGGAACTAAGGACATCTCTTTAGAAGAGACAAAATTAAAAATGAGGATGGTTCAGTCTAAAAGGTAAAGACAACAAGCAGACACAAGTGGAATTTGTAAAATTATAAAAAAAATATGAAGAGAGTGAACATAAATTTGTTCACCACATCCCTGAGTATTAGAACTATCTTTGAAGTTGGAAAGAATTCGATTTAAGACCAGCAAAAGAAAGCACTAGTGTATCTGGAACAGGAGGCGGTAAACTTGTGGACTTTGTTTTCCCAAGTGATGACAAAGGCTGAAAACATTCAGTCAGCTGGCTACACCAGAGTTTCAATAAATTCATGAATCATAGATTCTCAAGAGATTATTAAAAGCAGGTAGTATTGTTCGGGATACATAGGTCCCTTTTTTAAGTTGAAGGTCAAGGAGAGCAATACAACTCTTTCACAAAATATCCTTTTGTGCCATTGTTGGAAGCATAAGCTTGGGCTGCATGCAATGTTAGTCTAACCTACTAGACCACCTCTGCTGCTCTTATGTTTTTATCTGACCCTTAGGAAAAACTTCAGCAATAAGTTCCATATATGATTGTAGGGTACATGAAAAAAGAGACATTTGAGGTGGCAGGCATTTTACGGAAGAGCTAGACTGCAATGCCTAAGGGAGTTTCTCAGTATTGATTTTTAAGAAAAGGTTGCCATCTGATCTCTCTCCCACTTCCCTCTGTCAGTGGACAGCTACTATATAATGGCAACAGTACTCTAACCTTAAAATAACACCTTATTATTCAGTATCACTAGGGAAAGAAATGTCTTTTCCAGTAACTGAAGCCTGTGCATTTAAGCTCCAAAACTATTTTCTTATTGGAACCACTTTGGATAGAAATCTTTCTATAATATAGAACGTATGATGAAAAGAATGCTGGTTTGGGAGATGAAAGACCTGTGTTCAAATTCCAGCCCTGAAACTTAACTTGCATAAATGACTTATCTCTATAGCTCTCAAATTCCCCATTTATAAAATGAAAAAGTTGATCCTAGGATCCCATTGTATATTTTGCCACTCTCTTTATATTGTGCACTGAATGTATCTTGGCTTTTCATTGGTGATTCCAGGTTATCATTATTAGCATCAACTGTTATAGTAGAGTGATACTTTTCAGGTTTGTTGAAAGGTTGTTCATTTAATAGGTTGTTCACTAAATAGTCCCATGTTGCTGAGCTTTTTGAGTTAATTTTTCTTTTTTGAGTGGGTCATATTTTGAGTTTTCAGAAATAAATTTCTGAATGTTCTCCTGTATTTTAAGTTGCTATGCATTATAATTTTACCTTCCTATAGAGGCAATTTTGAAACTGTTATGTGCTGTGAAAGCAGAAAATTTAGTTCCCTACAATTGTTTATAAAAGTAAATGAGCACTGAGAGAAAATCTTGGTGACCTTTTATGAATAAAATGTGTTCATTTTAATGTGTGTGAATTTTTGTAATCCATTGTTTTTTGGTAGTTCAATGGCCATTAAATCTTAGTTCTTCATTTTGGGTATAGATGCTAGACAAATAATCTTTGGATAAGTGATGAAATGGAAACAATGGGAACCTTGGGCAATATGACCATATTTTTTTACAACCTGCAATATTCAAGGAGAGGATCATTGATCATGGTCAGGCGTATGCTCTAGATTATAAGAAGACAGATCTCTAAACTTTCAGAGAATAGATTGGTAAGCACTTTTGACCAGCCTCAAGAGGTCTGTAAGCTCCTCAACTATAGAGTTTGATGAAAAAAAATGACTTATCCTGATGAGGAAGAATAGCAGGAGGTCTGTAATGATATGCTGTTGCTTCACATGGTTCCAAGAATTCAAATTAAAAGACGAACATGATTACAAAAATAATATGCAGAGAAAGTGATGAAGGGTAACAGATGAAAAGACAGAGTATGGTACTGAGGCTTTCATGGTGCTGGGTAGATTCCCTTGGAGGAATTGTGAGAGGACCTTTTTTTCTCTGATTTCTTTTCTATGTTCTGGCAGATATGGCAGTCTAGCTCTCCCCAGAAGGTCCTGAACCCTTACCATTGTCCCCCGTAGTGGCTGTACCTTTTTTCATGTGTCCTGACTCAATCAACCAACCAACCAACCAACCAACCAACCAACCAACCAACCAACCAACCAATCAAACAAGAATTTATTAAGTACTTACTATGAGTCCGGCATTGTGTTAAAGGTTAGGGATGCAAAGAAAGAACAAAAAGTAATTCCTTTCCTCAAGGATATTACTTTCTAATGGACACCCTGGACAAAGAGGCAGAGGAATATTCTTGTTCCCCTCTGCCAGTTCCAGTCTCTCCTTCTTCCCTCAGTTACCTTCACTTAGCAATGTGCCCTCCCTTCTGTTTTACTGCATACAGATTTTTTTTTCAGAGGACAGATGTTTTATTTCATCTCCCTTATAAAAACTCAATTCAACGTGACAGGTTATTGTATTTTTTATGTCTATACAATAAGTGCAAGACAAAACGGTACAGGATGAAATTAATTGGTAACACTGTTATAAATAAAGATAATCAGATCAGTCTTCAATAGCCCCAGAGTGAACTGCATCTTCATAACCACCACCTCCTCTTTTATCATCCTTACTTTCTGGATGTAACTTAATGAGGTCATCAATTTGAAGAATGGTAATTGCAGCTTCTGTTGCAAATTTCGAACTCTTAACTTTGACCATGGTAGGTTCAAACACATCACTCTGCCTGTTGTCTCGAGGTTTGCCGTTGATTAAGTCAAGACCAATCCATTTTAGGTTCTTGCGTTCTGGGTTAACTTGAGTCTCATTATGAAAAGCTCTTAACTTGGCAACCAAATCTGTAGAGTCTTGGGCAGCATTAACTGCCAGTGTGTTGGGAATAATGAGAAGAGATCTGGCAAATTCTGCAATAGCAAGTTGTTCCCGTGATCACATGCTGGTTCCATAGCTCTCCAGATAAATGGAAAGGGCTGCTTCTACAGCACCACCACCTGGCACTACAGACTTTGACTCCAGGACTCTCTTAACCACACAGAGAGCATCATGTAAAGAGCGCTCCATCTCATCACACATGAAATCATTTGCTCCACGTAAGATAATAGAGGCGGACGTTCGAGCTCTAGTGTTTTTGATTAAAATTAGCTCATCATCACAGATCCTCTCTTGTACTACCTCTTCTGCTTGTCCCAACATTGAAGCTTCAAAACTTTCTTCACCTTCCAGATTAGCCAGGGTTGACAAAATGGTTGCTCCAGATGCTTTAGCAATTCGCTTGAGATCCCTTTTTAAAACTCTTCGGACTG
>CM053626.1:197308114-197330096 GCA_028646595.1 Phalanger gymnotis | reverse complement strand
AGCGCACTGCTTCCTTGCAAGCAAGTCGATAGCCACCAATAATTGATGTGGGATGAATTTTCTGCTTGACTAATTCATCTGCATTTTTCAAAAGTTCTGCTGCAATAATAACCACAGATGTGGTTCCATCTCCCACTTCTTTGTCTTGCAGGTCAGCCAACTCACAGAGCACTTTAGCTGCAGGATGTTCTACTTCTAGCAATTTCAGAATGGTTGCCCCATCATTAGTAATAGTCACGTCACCAATATCATCCACCAACATTTTATCCAAGCCAACTGGGCCAAGAGAACTTTTTACAATATTGGCAATGTAAGCTGCAGCCATCATGTTTTGCGAGCGGATAGACTCCCCAGTGGTCCGTTCCCCGAACACGGACAAGGGCTCCTCCATCTTCCCAGCCAGCCACACACGCCCGCGAAAACCAGAAGCTGCAACAGCATGGAGATACAGAGCGGGGATGGAATGGGGAACGGCGCCGCGGGAGCTGCTGGGTAACCCTTTTTTCCCCGCCCCCTCCTTTTTCTGGACTACTGCATACAGATTTATTACCCTATTGAGATCATAATGCTGAGAGAGGCCTCAGGGACCATCAAAAAAGACCATTTAATTTTTAAGATTAGGAAACTGAGACCTAGGGGGGTTAAGTGGCATGTTCAAGGTCTCATGTGTAGTAAATATGTGAAGTGCTATTGGAACATAGGTCTTTTGATTCCAGAATTGCTGGGTGGGTGTGGGGGGGTTACTTTTGTTTTTCTTGTTTCTTGCAGAACCATACTGCCTATCATGGTGACTGTTATTTACTGTCCCATTCCCACCAAGACCTTCTCCTTCCATTCTCAAGTTGCTCAGTTATGGGTTATACTCTTTCTTTCCACTATAACTCTTGCCTTTATATGAAGAGAATTCAATTTATATTCCAATATTCTGGAAAACACACTGGCTCCTCATTTCATCAGTGTATGCACCTCTCATGACCTTCACCTTTACTACCTCTCAGCCACATACAAGAATGGCCATGTCCATGATCTTGGCATCACCTATGATGATTCTACTTGAATAACAAAGAACTATGAAACTGCTTGATATGTTTACGACTCCATATCTTTATATCTCTCCCTGAGCCTCACCTCTCCTAACTTATATTTTCCTTTACCACTACATTCATTGACTTCAACCCATCTTGCTTTCCCAGTCCATGATTTCTATTATGACTTCGTTTTCGTCCACTCTATAGTTAATCAGTTTCATTTTGTACTGTTCTCTACTCTTGAATTCACAACTCCTTTATCCTTCGTATCTTCTCTAAACCCAACCATGGATTACTCCTACCATTTTCCTCCTCCCTTCCTATAAACATGTGACTAGGACATACTGAAGGAAATTAAAAAAAAAAAAAGAAAACAGACCATGTTCTGAGTCTACAAAAATATTTATATTATCTGATTTCAACTAGACAGTAATCATCACAAGACAATCATTTTGCTCTCCCCAAATTCATTCTATTTCATAAGCTCCACAATGAGTATTCTAAAGCTTTTTTTTCTCTTCAAGCTTCCCGTACCAAATATCTCACCACTATCTCAAGCATCCCTGTTCTGGCCCCAAATTGTGAGTATACTCCAAGGTCTATCTTGGGTGATCTTCTCTTTGCTTTCTTTGCTCTCTGTTTCTCTGTGATCTCTAAATCACCCGTGAGTTCACTTGTCATCTTTTAGAAGACCAATATAAATAACTCAAATCCCTCTCCTAAGCTCTAGCCCTGTATTATTAAATATCAAGCAGATATTGCCCATTGGATGTCCCTTATACTAATTAAACTCAACATATCCAAAACTGTACTCTATTTTTCCCACAAAACTGTCTACTCTTCCTAACTTGATTATTTCTATCACGGGCTCCACTATACTTCTAGTTACCCGTGTTTATAATCTGAGTTATTCTTCACTATTTTACTTGATCATTCCACGTACAGTTCCCTAGCCATATCTGGTTTAATTCATCAATATTTCTTAAATTTGTCATCTTCTAAATCAGTTTTCAATTCCTGTTATTTCTATCTTCATGTCATCTTTCATATATTCCTGCTTCTCTCCCCTGACATTATAATCACCCTGGTACAGGCCCTTATCACCTCATACCTGGACTGTTGTAATAGCCTTGTGCTTGGTCTCCTACCTCAAGTCTCTCTCTATTCCAGTTCATCCTCCATTCAGCTGGCAAAGTGATTCTCTTAAAGCGCAGGTCAGTCCATATCGTCATGCCCCCTTGAATAAAAAAAAAATTACAATGTCTCCCTATTGCCCCAGGATCAAATATAAAATTCTCATTTTGGTTTTTAAATCCTTTCATAACCAGCCTCCTTCCTACCTTTCCGGTTTTCTTACACCTTCTTCCACCCATATATTCTATGACCTTGTCAGTGACACTGGCCTCCTTGCTGTTCCTTGCATACGACACTTCAAGTCCCAACTCCTAATCTTTTCACTGACTGTCCCCCCATGCTTGGAATGTTCTCCCTCCTCATCTTTGCCTCCAAGTCTCCCTGGCTGTCTTCAGTTCTCAAAGTCTCATCTTCTTCAAGAAGCCTTTCCTAGTCCTCTATAATCTTAGTATCTTCTTTCTGAGTTTCTTTGCAATTTTTATAGATATACCCCCATACATACACACAAGCACACATTCATATGTATGTGTGTATATGTGTGTAACATTCATTATATACACATTATACATACATAATATATACATATACATATATCTATATCTATTTGTCTATCTATATTTATATATCTATCTGTATCTATATCTATACCTATGTCTATATGTCCCTTACATAGTTGTTTTCATGTTGTCTCCCCCATGGCACTAAGAACTCCTTGGGATTAGAGACATTATTATTATTATTATTATGCCTTTCTTTATAACCCCAAAATTTAGCACAGTACCTGAATCATAGTAGTCTCTAAATAAATGCTGGTTGACTGATTTCTCTCTACTAACAAAGCCACTAGTTAGTTCAAGCCTTCATCAGAGCTCATCTGGACTATTACAAAAGCGTCCTAAATGGTCGCCATTTCTCACATCTCTCTCCTCTCAAATATATTCTCGAAATAGCTGCTTAAGTGACATTTCTAAAACAAGATCTGATCATATTATTTCCCCTGACAGGAAGCTACCATTTTTTCCCTTGGAGAGAATACAAACTCTTCTTTTGGGAACACAAAGCCCTTCCCAAACTAAATCTAGGCTATCTTTCCAGGATGATTAATGATGGTTCCCTGTTACATGTCCTATATTTTAGTCAAAGTGGGCTACTTGTTGTTCTTCATATGAAGATTTCATTTCCTACCTCCATGCCTTTGTATAGGTTCACCATCATTCCTGGAATGTATTTCTTCCTTATCTCCACTTTCTATAATCCATAGATTCCTTCAACGTTCAGATTAAGTGTCATTTCCTGCAAGGGCTTTCCTGATATTCCAAGGTATTACTGAGCCTCTGATATTATCTTCTATTTACCTGGTGTATTCATCACATTTAATTGTACATGTATGGTTGCTTTCCTTGATGAAGTATAAACTTCTTGAAAGCAGAGATTATTATTTTTGGGGGGTGGTTTGCCTTTGTATCTCTAGGACTTAAAACAACTTTTGTTAGTTATGTGCTCAGTGATAAAAAAAAATGCTTATTTATGGGTGTACATGACCAAAAGGCTGTCTATGGATTTAGTTTTGGCTCCAACTAGAGCCAGAAAAGCCAGAAAAGCAATTATTTAAATAGAATAGTCACATGACCTCATCCCATAGGCTTTTCTTGTTTCTAGCTTTTTCTTTGATCATTTACTTGAGACAATAAAAGAGGTTTTGGGTTCAAACACTGAAAAGCCCAAACCCATTTTGGTAGTTATATTCAAATAGTCATTACCAGGCATCCTATAAGCAATATATACTCAAATGAATACTAGGCTAGATTTTTTTTCTTATATAGAAATACCTTCAAGAATTAATTGTTCCAGGTGGCAGAGCCAAGATGGCAGCTGGAAAACAGGGACTGGATTAAGGTCTCCCCAAAATCCCTCCAAACACCAGTAAAAAATGGATCTGAACAAATGCTAGAGCTACAAAACCCATGAAACAACAGAGGGAAACAAGTCTCCAGCCCAAGACGGCCTGGGAAGGGCCTATTACACCTTCCTTGGAGCAGAGTGTAGTCCAGCATGGGCTGCTGCAGGACCCATCAGACCAGACGTTGGGCAGAGCAAGCTTAGGGCCCTGAATCACTGAGCTGTGCAGTTACTAGACTTCTCAACCACAAACAGCAAAGACAATGGAACAGGTTAGTGGGAAACCTGCTGGATCTGGGTGAGAGAAGTGCATGGTCTGGACCCAGGGGCGGTGGAGTGGTGCAGTGGCAGCAGCAGGAAACTCCTGTGGCTGCTTCCAGAGCTTCAGCAACAGCTGCTTCCAGAATCCCTGGCCCACATGGTAGAAGGAATCAGGCAGTCAATCAGAGCAGGAGTGCAGGGATTGCTTTTCTGGCAAGGGGCAGGGTTCTCTTGCTTTGCCCTGCTTGGATCTGAGTCACTGTCCTGGTGGACAGATCTTGGGGGAGGAGGAACACTGGTGGGGCAGAGCTTTCTGTGACTGTGGAGTAGAAGAAGCTCTGCAAACAACAGCATAAAACTCCTGAAGATTGGGACAAAGTACTCTCTACCATAAAAGCAGTCATACCCTGACAAAAAGCTCAAGGGTCAAGTAGTTGGCTAAGAACATGAACAGGCAGTATAAAAGGACTCAGATTAGAGAATCTTTTTTTGGTGACAAAGAAGATCAAAACATGAAGCCAGAAGAAGTCAACAAAGTCAAAGAGCCTACATGAAAAGCCTCCAAGGAAAATATGAATTGGTCTCAGGCCATGGAAGAGCTCAAGAAGGATTTGGAAAATCAACTAAAAGAAGTGGAGGAAAAATTGAGAAGAGGAATGAGAGTGATGCAAGAAAATCATGAAAAACAAGTCAACAACTTGCTAAAGGAGACCCCAAGAAAATACTGAAGAAAATAACACCTTAAAAATAGACTAACTCAAATGGCAAAAGAGCTCCAAAAAGCCAATGAGAAGAATGCCTTAAAAGGCAGAATTAGCCAAATGGAAAAGGAGGTTCAAAAGACCACTGAAGAAAATACTACCTTCAAAATTAGATTGGAGCAAGTGGAAGCTAGTGACTTGATGAGAAATCAAGATATTATCAAACAGAACCAAAGGAATGAAAAAAATGGAAGACAATGTGAAATATCTCATTGGAAAAACCACTGACCTGGAAAATAGATCCAGGAGAGATAATTTAAAAATTGTTGGGCTACCTGAAAGCCATGATCAAACAAAGAGCCTAGACATCATCTTTCAAGAAATTATCAAGGAATACTGCCCTGAGATTCTAAAACTACTGGGTAAAATAGAAATTGAAAGAATCCACTGATTTCCTCTTGAAAAAGTTCCCAAAAAGAAAACTCTGAGGAATATTGTATCCAAATTCCAGATTTCCCAGGTGAAGAAGAAAATATTGCAAGCAGCCAGAAAGAAACAGTTTGAGTATTGTGTAAACACAATCAGGATAATACAAGATCTAGCAGCTTCTGCATTAAGAGATCAAAGGGCTTGGAATATGATATTCTAGAGGTCAAAAGGGCTAGGATTAAAACCAAGAATCACCTACCTAGCAAAACTGAGTATAATTCTCCAGGGAAAAACATAGATTTTCAATGAAATAGAGGACTTTCAAGCCTTCCCAATAAAAGACCAGAGCTGAATAGAAAATTTGACTTTCAAATACAAAAATCGAGAGAAGCATGAAAAAGTAAACAGGAAAGAGAAATAATAAGGGACTTACTAAAGTTGAACCAATTTGTTTACATTCCTACATGGAAATATGATATTTGTAACTCATGGGACCTTTCTCAATGTTAGAGTAGTTGAAAGGAATATATATATATACATATAGATAGAGGGCACAGGGTGAGTTGAATATGAAAGGATGATAGCTATAAAAAATTAAAATTAAGGGGTGAGAAAGGAATATATTAGAGCAAAAGAGAAAGGCAGAGAGAATGGGGTAAATTATCTCAAATAAAAGTGGCAAGATAAAGCAGTTATAATGGAAGGGAAGGGGGGACAGATGAAAAGGAATGAGTGAATCTTGCTTTTATTGGATTTGACTTAAGGAGAGAATAACACACACATTCAATCACCCCCTCCAAAAGTAGTGGCAAGGAGTTGGGGGGTGGTGATAGAAGGGAGGGCATATTGGGGGGAGGAGGTAATCAAAAGCAAACACTTTTGAAGAGGGATAAGGTCAATGGAGAAAATTGAATAAATGGGGGCAGGATAGCATGGAGGGAAATATAGTTAGTCTTTCACAACAGGACTATTATGGAAGTGTTTTACATAATGATACATGTGTGGCATATGTTGAATTGCTTGCCTCCTCAAGGAGGGTGGGTGGGGAGGGAAAAGGGAGACAATTTGGAACTCAAAGCTCTAAAAACAAATGCTCAAAAGAAAAAGTTGTTTTTATATGCAACTGGGAAATAAGATATACAGGGAATGGGGTATAGAAATCTATCTTGCCCCACAGGAAAGTAAGGGGGAAGGGGATGGGGAGGAGAGTGGGGTGACAGAAGGGAGGGCTAACCAGGGAATAGGGCAATCTGAATATATGCCATCTTGGAGTGGGGGGGGAGGGTAAAAATGGGGAGAAAATTTGTAAGGAAAAATCTTGTGGAAATCAATGTTGAAAACTAAAAATATTAAATAATAGAGTCAAAAAACAATAGAGACTATTTTGGCCTTTGTATTTCTAGTGCTTAGCACAGTGTTGGGCACATAGTAAATGCTTAACAAATGCTTGCTGACTGACTGCTTGAAACTAAAATTGATTGGACACTCCAAAAAATAAAATTTAAAAAAATTAAAAAAAAAATAAAAGAATCAATTTTTGCAGGTATCTAAGGCCTGAATCATCATTATAGATTTCTATTGGCCTAAGTACAATACCTGTGCACAAAGATTAAGCATCCCCTACCTCAGAAATGACGCCATTGTGACCAGCTTGCCCACACATCCAACACGGAGACATGGAAGCAACCCCTAACTGAATTATTACTGTATCCCTGCTGCATAGCCTTTCCAAGCTGCGGCTAAGTAAACTTTCTTTTGTTAATTGATATTCTGTGTGTCACTTCATTCCTCTCCTGACCTTAAACCACTACAATAGCATGAATTAGACCAGTTCACACTCATCATCAGAATCTAAAATCAAGAAGTATATGAATGACTCACCATAAACTAGAGAAAGAACTCTGACAAAGGGACCCAAGCCCTGGATTAGAAAGAAGATTGAGAGAGAGAGAGAGAGACAGAGACAGAGAGACAGAGACAGAGACAGAGAGACAAAGACAGAGAGAGAGACAGACAGACACAGACAGAGACACAGAGAGACAGACAGAGAGGGGGATGGGAGGGAGAGAGGGAAGAAGAGGTTAGGTAGTTATATGCACCCTGATTTTTATTCTAAAAACTTTGTCTCCAGGGGTTTAGAATTTCCTGCTAGGAAGAAGAAAGGTTTCTTTAGAAAAGAATCTGAAAGAACATGGAAATAAGGATAATTAATAAGAGGCTATTTACTTGTTCTCAGGTTTTTGTTTTTCCTCTAAGATTTAGGCAGGGAAGCCTGTGGATTTTAACAAAGACAGTAGAATCCTCTTTTCCCTATGGAAGAAGTAGCCAAGTTGGAGGTAGCCTAGACCTTACATCCAGGAACCATTCAGTAGAGCAGTTTAAAAGCAAACAGCAGAGCACACAGTTCAGTGTCATGGCATGAAGATGTCATCCATGGGATGAACATATAAGTTGTGGTGTGCTGAGTGTCTTGTGACAGTTCTCTGGCATACGGGTGTACCTCCTGGCAGGATGGAGGTTCCCCCTTTTGATCCTTGCTTTCTAAGACTGGGCTTATAATACCCAAGACAATGTTAGAAATAATTGTCTTACCAATTGTCTTACCATCTGGCCATGAGTGAATTTAGAAAAAAAGATTTTTATCTGGAGTCATTATCTGACCTCCTCTACCGGTTCTCAAAAAGGGCCAGGTGCAAGCACACATTAAGCTAGCTACAAAAACCCTTTTATAATTCCTGTAGATCCGAATTTCCCTCTTTGCTCTCCCTTGGCCAGATGCAACCTCCTGAACCTCCCACTTCATATTCTCCTCCCTGATAGGTTCCTCTTCAAACAGCTCATTAAGCATACCTACAAGCTTCTGACCTTTTACTTGATCAGAATCCTGGTTCTTCTAGGTCAAGACTGATTAGAACCAGTCACCTATGACTTACATTCTATTGTCACTCAAAGCTGGGAGGAGTTTTAATCCTGTGGAAGCAGAATTCCTCTTTTTGTTTCCCACAACTTCATCAGGGAGGCAGCTGTCAGAAAAGAAAGTCCCTGTCTGGGGACTAGTTTATACCTAAGCAAAAGCCTATGGGCCAGCCAGAAATGTATTGGAAAACAAACACCTTAAGAAATTTGAAAACTGTGAATTATAATGGGGCCCGGTTCAGTGTTCAGGTTTTATTGGCAAGTGATAGGGAAGAGTGGACAAGGAGGAAGGGGAAGGGGAGGATGAGGAAGCCCAAATACAATTCAAATAGATATACATTAACAAAGAATAAAATTCACGTGAGGGCCACATTGAGTTGGGGATCAAAGGGACACGGGTTCATTTAGCCACGAAAGCTTGGTCCCGGGGAGAGGAGAATAATAATGAGATATTATTTGATAAATAGTTGGTAAGATATTATTTTTCCTAGCTATTTGTTACTACAGAACTATATTAACCTTAAAAATACTACAGTCAATAATTTTCCATTGCCTAATACTACAGCAATGGCTTCCATGCATAGATTCTATAATCCATACCCTCCCTTATGAGGACACTCCCACAGTGGTCCCAAGACCACCAGATGTTATCTTACAACATTGGGCTGGTTGAAAGTTTGATAAAGTGAAAGCACATGATTGACATTCTAGGGTTCTGTGGATCAGAATCCAATTTCTAGGTAAATATTAAAAGTTACTTGCGGAGAAATAGGAGGAGGAAACTGGGAGGCATGTGACAAGATAATGAAAATGCCTATTTCGTTAAGCTATAGTCAGGGTAAGAGAAACATGCTAAAAGTAAGCATATTGCTGTGGAAGAGAAAACATCCTCTTTGAGGCCGGAAGAACTGGGCTTTATGTTCCAGCTTTACCACTTGATAACTGTGACCTTGTGCAAATTATTTAATATCTCTGGGTCTGAATTTCTTCATCTGTAAAATGAAGAGGTTAGACTAAATTGTTATCTTTTAAATTGTTACAGCTTAACCTCAGACCAACTCTTTATGCTGCTTCTATTATTCTGTTCATGATCCTGGAACTGGCCCTGCTTCCTATCCAGATATTGATTAAGATGATTTCTACCTGTAGCAGCCTCCCCAATCCCCAGTATGGCCTCATATCTTGTCTATTGATTAAGGCTTATTATATTGTAATAGAGGCCCCTGTCTCTGCCAGAACTTTCTGCTAATGTCTGAAACAGATAATTTGCTCAGCCTCAATTCACTGTGATTCTAATTCTAAGCATTGCCCTTTGGTAGGCTGATCAGGGAATTAACTGTGCAAATGTAGGGTGTGTGTGTGTGTGTGTGTGTGTGTGTGTGTGTGTGTGTGTGATTCGTAGAACTATAATGTCTAGAACCTAGGAAGAAATAGTAATATGCTCCATGCCAGTCACATTCCATCTTTAAAATGCTTAGCACAATGCCTAGCATTCACTGAACACTATATAAATATTAGTTATTACTATTATTATTTTTATCTGAAATATATTCTTGGTACTACATTTTAAATAGGGAAATGTGGAACTGGAACATGTCTCTAAGAGGATCAACAGGATGATGAAGGATTTCAAAATGTATCACATGAGGACTTAAATGAACTCAGGGTATTTAGCCAGGAGAAGAGTTAAAACTTAAGAGCATCTTCTATATAGTTGTCAAATCTGTATTACTACAGCAGAAGTCTGACCAGCTAATTCCTTTGTTTGAGAAGCTTCAGTGATTTCTCATTGTCCTTAGAAAAAGTACACAGTCCTCTTTTCAGAATTTTACAGTGTGATTTCAGGTTCTCTCTCTGAAATGAATTCACATTATTCCCCCGTGTAACTGTACGCTCCAGCCAAACTGACTAACTTGTTTCCCCCCACCCAATACATTCTATCTCCCAACTTGCTTTTGTACAAATAGTCCTCCACAACTAAAATGCTTTCTCTCCACACATCTGCTTCATAGAATCAATTGTGGCCAGGCTATCTCCCCCCTAGCTGCCATTCAGCCTCCAGGTAAGCTCCGGAGTACTTAATTCTTTCATTCCTGGAAATCTATGTTGGTACTTCAATGTTCTGTTTGGTAGTCATTTGGAATCATTTCTCCATTTAGGCCAGAATCCGTTCATAATTCACTTGATTCATCTCCTAGCAAGCTACCACGTCAAAATGTAGGCATCCTCACCCTACCTACCTCCCCACCTCTTTCAGTTTTCAAACCATCATCAAGATAACAATTAAAGAATATAATTAAAATCAGCTGTCATTGATCCTGGAAAGCATGTTATAGCCACTCAACATCCCTACAACTTTCCAAACCAAAATATCTTTCAATCTCTACCTCTGTTGTACACATGTGGTCTCCCTCTGTTAGAATGTAGGTTCCTGAACAACACGGACATTTTGTTGTCACTTTTATATTTGTGACCACATTGTTTGAAAATATTTGGTACGTAGTAAGAGCTTAATGGATGTTTTGACATTTATTTGTTTGTTGGTTTGTTTGTTTATTCCTTCATTTTTCTCTTCAAGACTGGGCTCAATCTTTCCTTATTCCTCATTTGTCCGTTGGCCTATCCTATTTGATTAATGTGTATTTATACATCTCCTGCATTTATTGATCTGTGTACATGTATCCTCATAGAAGAATATAAGCCCCTTAAGGGCAGAGACTAGCTTATGTTTTTGTGTCCCCAGTACCTATTATAGTGCCTTAAACATACTAGATACTAATTAATAAAAAAAGGTTTACCTGATTCATAGAATATTTCTCTTCCTTCAAGACACAACTCAGGCGCCACCTTCTACCCAAAACTTCTCCTTATGTTCCCATGTACTGATGCCCTTTCTCTCAAACTACCTTGCATTTAAGGGTTTTTTTTTGTAGTTATATCTATTTATTCTCTTTATATTTCTTCTTCACATATAATTGTATATATTCTTGTGGCCCTCCCCTTACAACATAAGTACTTTTTGAATAAGATTTTCTTTCATAAGTAGGATTTCTATCCTTAGCATCTAGCAGAGTGTCAGGTAAATGATTCATGAATTTTGATTCTATGAAACGAGTGTTACTATGATAATTCTCATTATGCCATGTTCCTGAACTCCAGCCTCCACCTTGACCTAGACACTCTAGCTCTGCTGTGGGCTTCTAGCCGTAGAACTCTGTGCCTTCTCCCCCCTCCCAATTGGCTGTTTTTGACCACTAGCACAAGGAAAATAAATCAGATCAATACTACCATTCTTCAGTAGGACATATCCATGAGTTGGCCTCCTAAGCAAAACACACTTCTTGACCTCAGCTCCTCTATAAGTACCATCTTCCTCTGTTAACATATAAGTTACTTGAAGCAAGAGAGTGCCTTGTTTTTAATATTTTATTCTCAGCACTTAAGACAATGTCTGACACATAGAAAGAGCTTATTAAATACTTTTTTCATTCATCTGTCAAGACTTAAATATGAGCCAAGACTAAAGAGAACTGAGAGAAAAATAGAAGCAATAAAATAGGCCCCACAAGTTTTTAATCTCTAGTTTTATCGTTAATAGAATCAAGGCTATATTTCCCCCTGACCATCCTAAACTTCCATCACCCTTCTGGGTTAAATTGTGGCAGAAAGATCCCATAGGTGATTCAGAGTTACGAAAGACAGAAAAGATTACTACCAGAAATGCTTTAGCAGTTTTAAAATCTTCTATTAGAACATGTTATACTCCTCACAATATCTTTGGAGATATCAGGTTGATGCAGCAGAAGCAGCAATCAGGTCAGTGTTGTTTTTCAGAGAAGGAAGCTGTGGCTCATTGATCACTGCTTCAAAGAGAAGTGTAAATTTAATATTCTTGCTGAAGCTTTGAGATTTCACTTAGCTGATTTGACATTATGGGAAACAGAGTTATCTCTATCTCTTTACTCTTGTGAGGATAAGCACGCGTATGCACACACACACACACACACACACACACACACACACACAATGTTTTTGAATCTTCAAAGTGATTACTTGTAAGAAAAGCAAAACAAATGCTCAAGCTAAGTAGGGGAATTTTAATAATCCATGGCTGTCATTGAAAAGTTGCCTCTTAGAGTGGATGGAAGACCAACCTCGGAATGAGGAAGACCTAGAATCAAATCTTATTCTTCCTCATACAAGGCACTTTGACCATGATCAAATCACTTAGGAGGACTTCTGTTTTGGGAGTCGGAGGACCTAGATTCAAATGCAAATCACTTGAATGTATGCATGAGTGAATAAAAATTTATTTATGAATCAATTAAAATTACTTATCAAACACTATGTGCCTCAAAATGTTCTGGGGATATAAAAACAAGAAAGCAAGATAGACTCTGCCCTCAAGCTTATCTTCTATTAGGACAAGACAGTACTCAAAGGGATTTGGCTTTGCTTAGGGATAGATAGGAGGTGAGTGGTAATCCAGGGACTGGGCAAGATAAGGTCCTCTTTGGGTCTAAGATAATACCTCCTTGGGTCTCATTTCATCTATAAAATGAAGGAGATAGATTCATTAGACTCTATGCTATCTTCCACTTTGAAATATCTAACTCATGACCTATTTAACTCCTCTGTGCCCCAGGTAAGTCTCTAAGACTCAATGTTATAGACAAGTTACTGATATGCAGGAGTATTAAAAAAAGAGCCCAGGAGGTATACACATTGAAGAATTAATATATCCAAACCCAACTTCTAACCCATACACCCCTAAATAAGGAAAATAAATAGACAAATAAATGTGATTGCTATCAGCTTTCCAAGGAAAACAAGAATGAAGTGTATGGAAGCATGCAAAAAAGAGTCAATGAGAAATTCTTATTGAAATGATTCCTCTTCCCTATGCTAGACTGTAGAAAGAAGCTAACATTGAGTGTAGCTCATTAACAATAGAGTTGAAATTCAAGTGACATATAATTCTTAATTCTCGGAAAGGTAATGTAATGTCTTCAAGGGCCTTTAGTGCCTTGAGTTAGCAGAGGAGAGACGTGTAATCTTTCTTGAATTGTCAACAAATATAAAAACTGAGTCCCAAAGGAAATATGGTTTGTAGAAGAAATACACTTGTGTGTATGTGTATGTGTATATGTTGTCTTCCCCAGGTAAAAATGTAAGCTCTTTGATGTGAGTAACTATTTTTTCTCGGTGTCCTCATCACCAAACGCATAGTAGGTATTTACTAAATATTTGTTGGTTGGTTACTTGATTTAACATGCATATTAGATCACAAATAAATTGGATATCTATCTTAGGAGGACCTTGGAATGGTAGTGATTGAATCTCTGAGTCCCCAAAGGCCAGAATAAAAATTAAGAATTTAAACTTCACCTAACTGGGAAGGTGACCATAAGTGAAATTACTTAAAATGGCATTTGCATAGGTGTTCTCTGATTGGGAAACTGCTAAATAAATTATAGATATGAATGTAATAGAATATTGTTGGGTAGTAAGGCATGACAAATTCTACGAATTCAGAGAAAAATGGGTAGACTTGAATTAATAGAGTCAGCAAGGGAGAGCTAGGAAAACTGTAAGCACAATTGCTTCAAAAAATATAAATTGAAGATAGCACTAAAAGACAACAAGATTCAAATGAAATGCAATTGTTCATATTGGCTGTAGATGATTGATGTTAAACCATGCTATCTTCTCAGTAAAGAAGTGGTAGGCTCTGTAGAAAAAATATAAAATATGCTCTTAGTGGAGGTTGCTCTCTTGGTACTTTGTTTAATTTGTCCCTCTCCATCCCACCACTAATTTGAAGGAAGGTACTATGTGGGGACTATTAAAAACTGAGTTTGGTGGGGGGAAAATGTATTAATAAAACACAAGTCCTCCTCCATAATATTTCTACATTTTGAAAAGAACAGATGGCAAGCCAGTGATGCCATAATTTCAAGACTTCACTAGGCAAAAATAAAGATTATAAAAAATTCTTTTAGGTCTAAGGGATTCGATATCATATAAAGATAATTAATGGCCAGCTGCCAGAAAGACTTACCTCTTGGTTTTGGAATGCATGCTCTATTTGAAATGCCCTTTCAAGTTCTATTTTCCCCCTGATTAATAATTTAGAGAGTGAATACTTTTTAACCAATGTATTTGAAATGGCTGAATTATCATGAGCTATTTGCAAGAAACATTTATTTAAACTTTGCTGTTTAAATTTCATAAGCTCTACCCATGATCTGGCATCATGGTTAGTTGTTTGTGACTGATATGTATTAAAAAAGGTCTTCCCACTTGTAACACAGAATGAATACAGACAGTTCTTCAATCAATAGTGTCATGCTTACTTCAGTCATAGACATGGGGGCAGAGTGATAGGAGGGGGTAGGGAAGAGCCTTAGTCATCCAAGGAGAGGCTGCATAAGATTTGTCCACAGGAAGGGACTCTAGGAAAACAAAAGAGAAAAAAAGCTACTTTGATCCATTCCATCTGGTTTGACTCATGACTATAAGGTCCTTATGATAAGAAGTAGAGCTTGAAGTGGCTCCCAAATGTGTAATGTTATAGCATTCAAAGGTTGGAAGGGTCGATTGAATCAATCAATCACCCTTCCCCTTTTAAAGTAACAAACAAAATACTATAGAACTAATACATTTGTCAGGTGAGAACACCTCTATTGAATCTCTAAGGCATTGAACTATGCGTAAGCAATCTAGTTAATCAAATTGAGAAGAAATATAATGTTTTTAGCCTTTGGAAGACATGCATAGGTCACACCCTACAGATTTTGTATAAATTAGCAAACCTCCTCAGAAGCCAAGCATTCCAAAGGCAAGCCAAGACATAGCAAGCAGTTCTCACTATGACCCAAAGATGGAATAACTTAAGAGGAGGAGTGGATGAGCTTCAGCATCCCCTCTTTCTGCCTTTGAAAAGGCAAAGACTTTGGACTTCTTACAAATAACTAGCAGACTCCCTGGAATAGCAGTGGCAGGCAGTGGTGTCTGCTTCAAGAGATGAACACGTATGGGACACACTGAGGAAAGTCAGCTTTAGGACTCTGCTAGAACCATAGCAGAAAGCCAATAGCTGTGGGAAAGTTTGTGAGGGCTCCTAGAAGGGAAAAAAAGGACTTTGAGTAACCCAGAGCTGTGAGTTTACCCTTTTGCCACGTAAGGTCAAGTTCGATCCCAGTCTTCCCTGGACTCTGCATGTATTTGTTAGAAAATGTCACAGATAGTCAAAGGACATTTCATACCAACTCTTCTTATTTTACAGGCTTCATCAATATTCATTTCTAAAAGCTAATTTATATCAGCTGATCATTAGTGAGGAACCCCATCAATGTTGGTTTTGGGGGGGGGTGGGAAGGACAAAAGAAATCTTAGAGCCCTGAGGAAGAGTAAAAGCTGGCTGTGTTTTTGAAACCTGGCTTCTTAGTCCAAGTGGAAAGTTTGGGATAAAATGGAATTATAGATTAGAGCTGGAGGGATCTCAAAAGGCATTAAATCTACCTTCCTAATTTTACAGCTGTGGAAACTTAGGCCTAGAGAAGAAAAGTGGATGCTAGCTATTAAGATCTAGAGAGGGAATAAGTAGTCAGGCTACAAAGAGGGAGATTCTAAAGGAAAAGAGCAGCTCGAGTGAAGTTTGGCAATACCTGTGAAAGGAGTAAAATAACATGGGTGGTATTAAAGGATCTGAAAGTTATCCTTTGTCCTAAAAATATCTCCCCTACTGCCCGCACTATGGTATTTGAAAAAGGCCACATTGCTCAGTCCTTTGATTAGTGGTCCTGCCATTCTCCACTAAAAGCAAAGGTGATCTATTAACTGCTATCTGCCATGAATATTTAAGTATTAAAATAGTTTGTTCATTGCAATGTGGGATGTGGAAATCTTAGGACAGAACTTAGCAAAGTTTGGACAGAGGCTAAGAGGATAGGGAAAATCTAGAGAATGAGGAAAGGCATACTGAAATTCAAGGTACTGGGCATTCAAAGACAAAAATGAAATCATCCCTCTGCTTAAGGAACTTGCATTGTTTTAGGTAAAGTGAACTGGTAAAGTGAGGGACTCTGGTAAGCCAGCAAGAAGTAGGAAAACAGGCTCAGATTCAATCTAGCTCAGACTCAACCTGGCTAAAATTGTTTTGGCCCATTTGTCAATAAAAGTGTCATGAAATGATGAGATTTCTTAAGAGTCTACCCATTACGGCAAATCTTTAATAATTTTTTTTTTTTACTTTGGCTGAGAGAAGGCTTGGGTCAAATTCTTTCAGGCAGGATCGAGCATGTTGGTATTTTGGGGTCCCAAGCATCCCTAAAAATATCAACATATGGTTCCTTGACCCAGAAAAACTTCCAGTTTCAAGTTCTTCTCCAGATGAGACTGGAAGGTTTGTAAGCTTCCCCCTCTCCTTATCCCCTTCTGGCCCTCCAAGTACCTTGGAGGTACTTTTTGGGCCTGACCTCTCAGGTTCCATTAGGTCAGACAGCTAGGAGGCTGTCTTGTACTTAGCCTGGTGCTCTCAGGTTCCAAGTCTAGTAATTATGTTGGAGGCCATGGACCTGGGCACATCTTCTGAAGCATGGAGGACAAGGACATTTGCCCCATCCAGAAGTGTATGCCTGACTCTTTCAATTCTCTCGGTGCTAGGGAATTGGGAAAACTTCAGTTAGAATCATACTGTCACCAAGAAGAAAAATGGAGACAAATTTCCATTTCTACATTTCCAGAGTCTTCATCAAGCCCTCTTAGAATCCTGTCCTCAGGACAGATTGTAAGATGCTTGACCCCCTAGGAATAAATGCTGTTCCAGCTCTTGAGTTGGGTTGGGACTATTGAAAGAGTGAAGATAAGGGAAAGAGAGATAATATGGTAATTTGCCTGTTAGAAGGCCTAAGAAATGCATTTCAAAGCAAATAAATTTTCAAAAAGTAGCCAAAGTACTCAGAGAGAGAAGGAAAACCTTGCCCCTTTCCAAGACTGATTAATAGAAGCTATTAAGTATATGAATTTAGATCTTGACTCTATGGAAGGATCTAATCCTTAGCATGTATTTCATTAGTCAGTCTTCCCCAGATATTAGGAAGAAATTGCAGAAAATGGCAATGGGACCCCAAACAACTACTGGAGATGGCCTTTGGAGTCTTAAACAACAGAAAGTAGCAGAGGAAAGAGAACACAGGGAAAGGGCTAGAGACAGAAAACATGCTTAATTCTTGGCTGCTGTCATGGCCAGGCAAAGATCCACGGAGTGCCCATCCAGGGCTCCCCATTGGAGGAAGCTCAGTGACTTGGGCAATGGGGAAACCTGCTTTCAGTGCCGCAAGGTGGGTCACTGGTCCAAAGAATGCCCCTCCAGGGCACCCCATCAGAGAGAGCCCCAGGAACTGACGCTCCTGGGACCATGTCCATGCGACCAGGAGGGACATCGGAGGAAGGATCGTCCCCGAGGTTGGAAAAGTGGTAGAGCCGCACCCCCACCCCACATACACCCTGTCCTCCAGTCCTCTCAAGACTGGGAATAACGGGGGAGCCTGAGGCTTGTCAGTGCTCCCATTTTCTCCACCTTTCTTGCCAAACCTTGGGCAAAAATTGAAGCTGAAGGTAAAGTTACCCACTTTATCATGACTATATTCTCTTTTTTAACCAATTACTCTGGCCCTACCCACCCCTTGACACATCAGGTCATGGGCATTGAAAGGGAAATTAAGGGCTGTCTCCAGACATACTCCCTCCCTTGCCTACCTAAGGATCTGTTGTTTGAATACTCCTTCCTTATGTTCTCTCTCCAAAGTTGCTAGCTCTCTGTTGTTAAAGACTCCAGAGGCCCCCCTTGTTGGGAAGGGACCTGAGGGTGAGATTGGGGATCCAACTTTCTCTCATTAAGTCTCCCATCTCCCTTTTCCCTCTGCTTACCAGACCTCCCCATGTTGCCCCAGAGGTGTGGGAGACAATTGAGTCAATTGTTTGGGATCAGGGAATTCCTCGGTGAGCTACTTCTGCCACCCCAGCTATATTTCACTTGCAAGATCCCAAAGTATTCCCTCATGGCCTTCAATATTGAATTAAGCCCAAGGCCTGGGAGATACTACAACCATTAGTTGCTACTCAAGGCCCTGACTCACTCCCTCTAGAGTGGGACCCCAATTAGCCTAAAGCTTTTGAAATGCTGAAAGCTAAATTGACCACCGCACCAGCATTAGCTCTACCCAATCTAGCAAAACCTTTCACTCTCTATGTTGACGAAAGGAGAGGATAGGCTTTGGGAATCCTAACCCAGTCCTTAGGACATGATCCCAGGCCAGTTTCCTATTTTTCAAAATAATTAGACTCTGTAGCTGCTACAGCCATTGTAATTGAGGAAGCTTCTAAACTTCTAGTTGGCCAACCTCTAGAAGTTCTGACACCCAATCAAGTTCACATCCTGGTAGCAGAGGGCCACCACTGGCTGGCTGGCCACAGGCTCACCAAATATCAAGTCTTGCTCTTAGATACCCCTGACCTAATTCTTTGGGTTTGCTACACACTCTTGAACCCCTGTAACAACAATGTTGCTACCAGTTGCTGCGGGAGGGAAAAACCCAACAAGACCAGCAACAAAAAGGCTGCTAGCACAGATTCTTTGATATGCTTTTCTAAGGAAAGCAACTTTAAGGGGTTAACACTCTCGGTTTAATTAAACATACATATATCACTGACTTAGTTCCAGGAGAAAAGATCAGCCCCTTGAACTTCAGAGCAAATACAAACAAAAATTACAGGAATCAGCGGACACACCTTGTCTGATCAAATCATAATTCATAGTTACTAGAAAAGCACCAATCATCTGTCTGTGTTATCAAAGCCAGACTTGTCACCCTTTCAATGAGTGTACCCCCAAAACAAAATGCCAACCTCAGATCTTATATACCTGTCTCAGGGCCTTGGGGGCTTAAGGCTCACCATTTAACTCTTGAATTCCCAGTACCACATCATATACAATTCAATGACTCTCCATTGTCTTAGTGCTGAGAAGCTCTCCAAGACAAAAAAGATGCCACTTTACCTGCCCATTTCAAACAAAGGGCAGACTCGTTAAAGTCACTTTAGAGAAGTACAATAAAAAACCCTGCCGTGATTACCACTACAACCATGAAGCAGTGTGGTACATAGAACAAGTGGTTAGGGGTACTAGGTACTAAATAGTCAGTCTCTACCACACCATAGAGGCCAAATCCCTGCCCCCTGGGTTATGCCAGGGAAATTGTCCTTTCTCTATACTCCTATACTGCCTGTTTGGTCCTTGTCTGCTTAACTTTCTTGCCAGGTTTGTCTCTTCCAGGGTCCAAGCCATCAACTTCCAGATGACTGCTCAGACCCCCTTGAATGGGACCCATCGAGGCAGGGATAGCTCTACACCCCCTTCCATCAGGAAGCAGTTTTGGAAGCTGAGACCTTCACCCATTACCCCAAAAGATTTTAGTTCCATTTGTTGGAAAGGGCAATGAACGGGTATAGGCACTCTCCGTCATTATCTAGGCCCAAATCTCTGTTATCCTTAACTTAGCCTAGTCCTCCATTGTCTGTTATCTCTAAGCAGCCTTCAGCTGCTTCCTACCCTTGATCCTGTCAAAATATCTATGACCAAATCTGTTACCCTTAAAGTAGCCTAGCCCTCCATCCTCTGTTACCTCTGGATTGCCTCCAGCAGGCAACTTCCCCTCCTTGATCCCTTCAAAACCCCATTTTCTTGATTCCTGGGATCTGACCTCTAGTTACCTCAGCTACTGGCCACTCCCATCAAGACCCTCCCTAAACCCCTCTTCCCATTGCTCCAGACTACTGGACCACCCCTAGATCCTTCCCACAGTCTTTCTGTATATAAGTCTCATCTTGCCTCCATGAAGGTGCTCAGATTCAGTCTAGCTCAGACTCAACCTGGTTAAGATTGTTCTGGACCGCTTGTCAATACAAGTGTCATGAAATGGTGAGATTTCTTAAGAGTCTACCCAATAAGGAGAATCTTTAATGAAAGTTGTTTTCCTTTGGCTGGAAAAAAAACAAAACAAAAAAAGAAGTTGGAAAACATTGATGTCTAAGAGAACATGAATGGTGAGATGGAGAAGGGAGGGAAGGAAATAAGCATTTATTACACATCTACTACGTGTCAGGCACTATGCTAAGCACTTTACAAATATTATCTCATGTGATCCTCCCAACAATCCTGAGGGGTAGATGCTGTTATTATTCCCATGTTACATTTAAGGAAACTGAGGCAGACAGAGGTTAAATGACTTACCCAGGGTCACCCAACTAGCAAGTATTTGAAGCTGGATTTAAACTCAAGTCTCCCTAACTCCAGGCCCAGAGCTCTCTGAACCACTCATCCTGTGTGACAGGGGCCATAGAAAGGCGAGATAAAGAAAATTTTGTCAGGACCAATCTCTGTCTCAAGATTTTTACATTTGTAAGAAACTGAAGTATTCTACTTGTAGAATTACTATGGAATATCTGTGTGAGTAGTTGTGTACATGTATACACATACACATACTATATACACACTTATACATATATACACACATATATACGTTGAGTATATATGAGTATATATATGTGTGTGTGTGTGTGTGTGTGTATCACCTATATGTTTCAAGTATATATCTATATATACTGCAGGGTATACATTATATATAAAGTATATATAATGTATCACAGGCATCTTAACATACATTCATATGTATGTACACATGTACATAAGGTAGGCTGATGAGCTGACATCAGAACTTATAATGTGCTTTATTTAAAAGCAGGAACCAACATATACAGTAGTTTCAGAACACAGCATTGAGATCAAGATTTTTCACTAGTGATCATTGTGTGAAAACATCACACATTTAGGAAAATTGATTTCAACACTATGAATGTTATATTGAACAATACACAGACTTTCTGGGTCTTTGTCTCCTTAAGTGTGTGATAATACATGAAAGATTTGAAGTTAAGCCTTAGTAGATATATCCTGGGGAGTTCCATGAATCGCAAAGAGGTTAAGTGACTTGCTCAAGGTCACACAGCTAGTATTAAGGGTAAGATTACAACTCAGTTCTTCTTGCTCTGGACCTAAGTACTCTTTTAACTACATGTTTTCCTTAAATTTAATGTGATAAAGGGAAATATACAGTTGCTAAAGCCTGCAAGGACAATTAGAAAAATAAATTAAGTATCTAATAGCTAACATTCAAGGGATCCATTATATTCCTACATTCAGCTCCTTTCCAAGCTTTACATTTTAACAGTCTGATGTGAAAACAATTGTAATAATAACTGGCATTCCTATACTTCATTTTGAAATGGAATCAGGGAAATCTATGATTTCATTGGTTTTATAGATCATAAGTCATCAGTAACAATCTTAGAGAATTTCTTGTGGTTCAGATAAATGTGCGTGTATTTTATATATATGTATATATATACACATATGTATATATATAAAATATACATATACATACATATATATACATATATATGTGTGTGTTCTGTCTCTACATATGTATGCATATATACATACATATGTATATACAGAGTAAGACAGAAAGAAAGAGAGAGAAAGAAAGAAAG
>CM053626.1:197288010-197307614 GCA_028646595.1 Phalanger gymnotis | reverse complement strand
AAACAAACAAAAAAAGAAACTATCCTTTGCTTCAAAACTTCTCATATTCTGGAGTTTTTTGTCTGGGATGAAAATTTGGAGAAAATGTTTTTTAGGGCATCTCCCTTCCCGTTACACCGAAGCTGACCTCTTATTTACAAATAAAAAGTTTGTAATATTACAGAAGGTTTAATTCAAAGGAGGACATAGCTTACCTTTTGATAAGTATTACACATATTTGCCCTTTATACATTTTATAGTCCATCCAAATTGATTTTTCTCCCATTCTTTAATTATAAGATGCTCTTTCCAGTCTCCGTGCCTCTGTCTAGGTTGTACCCCCAACCCTCATTCATAGAATGTATTCTTTCTCACCTCTATGCTTTGGAATCCCTAGTATTCTTCTAAAAGCAGCTTTTCAAGCACTATCTCCTACATAAGGTCTTTGTTGGTATGTTGAGCTGCTAGTATATACAACATACACCTTTGTGAATATTTTGTGTATGTATATATGTATGTACATTCACGTAGGCATATATTTATGTACATATATCCATATACATGTATATGCACGTGTATACACACACACACACATATATATATGTATATTAATGCATGCATATTGTTTCCCCTAGTATAATCCTTGAAGATTGGGCAGTTTAATTTTCATGATTTTATATCCATTGCTGGATTCAAAGGCTGACACATAATAGGTAATTAATAAGCACTTATTGATTGAATAATATTGGAAAGGATGCTCAATTTGTGGTCAATAATCTTGAGCTTGAATCTCAGTTCTGTTCCTTACAACTGTGTGTCTCAGAAAATTAACCTATCTCGGGCTCAGTTTCCTTATCTGCAAAATGAGGGTACTGGACAAGACAATCTTTAAAGCCCTCTTGATTCTAAATTTTTTAAATTTTATGACCCTAGAAATGATTGGTTATTAATCTTAAGTATATATGCAAATTTCCAGTCATTCACCACTCTAAATATCATGGTTCCTCTGGTGGACAGCCAATCTTTTGCCCTCTTTCCTGTTCCTCCACTCCCAAGTCCTGTCTTTGCCGTTTTTTTGTAAGCCAGAGAGGGCACTGAGGATAAATATGGATGGAGGAAATATAAAGGTGGCTTTTTCTTTCCAAATTCCTTCTTCTTCTCACAGCATTATCCATTTCCATAGCTCATTGAGCCTTACATTCCAGGCAAAGACCAGCCTGTAATTTTTTTCTCTTTTTTTTACTTTTCTGTGGTTTTGCTGCCATTCCATCAATAGAAGAAAAGCACAGGAACTCCAGTGCGCTCTTCTTTTCAGCACCATAGCTCTCTGTTCTATTACTTCCTTTTCTGTCCCATCCTCCAAAGAGCACCTTCCCTTCTGCCAAATCAAAGGAAGTAGATGAGGAAAAGGGTCCACCATCAAGTGAACAGATTATTTTATCCCTCTTGTTAACGAAAACACTTGTCTTTGTTTCCTTAAACATTAAGAAACAGATAATTAGGAAAATAAAACATTCATAATTGGAAATGAAAACTGGGAGAAAAATGAAGCACTCCTTTAAAAATTATTCAGCTTCTTCTTAATAATGCAGGTTTTTCTTGAGCAATGGAGGTAAATGTGTGTATATGTGTGTATGCATATGTGTATACATGTATGTATATATACATACATATACAAATATACACACATATGTGTGTATATGTGTGTGTATTTCCTTATGGTTTCATACATTTGTGAGACAAGAATACATTAACTGTATACGAGCATTTGACTTCTGGCTGACCTTATCTGTGGTTTATTGACAGTTTTGAAATTATTCTTTTTCATTTAAAAAAATGATCTTGGCTAAGCTAAAGCAAGAGCTCTTTCTATACCTGTCAGGTTTTAAAATAATTTTTCAGCAGGCTTCTCAAAGGTAGCCACTTGATAGGAATAACAATCTTCTATACTTTAAAGCACCTAATACCCTCCTCATATACTCAGTTCCCTGCCAGGGTTCATTGACTTTAGCAAAAATAAACAATTGTATGAGCTGCAATTTATGTGAATCATGTAAAGAGCTTGAGATTGCATTGGTGTCAAAGATCAAAGTTCATGTGGTCATGGGATAATAGATTTAGAGTTGGAGCCTCAGAAACCATCTAGTTCAACCACCTGATTTAATAAAGAAGGCAATTAAATCCTGGTGAGTTTAAGTTACTTATCTAAGATCACACATGTGATAAACATCAGATGCAGGATTTGAACCTAGGGTCCACCTTTATCTATAATTTAACCTTATACAGTTTCTGGATGCTAAGAGAAAGGTGACTTGCTCATATCTCAAAGATAGTGAGTGCCAAAGGCAGAAATTGATTCCATGTCTTCCTGACCATAAGTCTATTTTACAAACAACTGAATCAACACAAGAAGATTGTCTTGTAGTTGACAATGTAAGGGGAAATACAAAGTCTTTCCTATGGCAAATAAAGCCTTTTATCACCTACTGCCTTCTACTCTGCCTACTTCTTAAAGTCATCTTACACTTAACTACTGTCCATACATTCTAGCATCCAGATACACTGGTCAGCTTGCTGTTCCTATCACAAGATATTCCAACTCCCATGCTCATGCCTTTGCATAGGCTGTCCCCCATGTCTAGAATATTCTCTAGCCTCACCTCCACTTCTTAGTTTGGTTCCTTCAACTCTCAGTTCAAATTCTGTATTTTTCTTGATCTCTTCTGCTGCCAATGTCTTTTCTCTGAGATTACCTTCCATTTACTCTGTATTTATCTTTCATGTCATATTGTTTCTCCCATCAAATGATGAGTTTCTTGAGCGCAGGGATTATTAGTACTTTTCTTTGTATGCCTACTATTTATTTTTTATATGCCCCACATTTAGCAAAGTATCTTGTACATGGTAAGTGCTTAGTAAATTATTTTTGATTGATTGAGATAATAGAATTAAATTTCAAAAGGATGAACTTTGGTTAGCTAGAGGGAAAAAAAGAGGAAAGAGAAGAAGCAACGTGATGGCCTGGAAAGGAAGATGACCTATGTCTCTCATTTCTTGCCTTTGTCAAATAACATGAATGCCACAATGGGAAAATCATTTAACCTCAGGGTAACCCAGGGAGCTCTCCAAAAACCCTAAGGTAAAATAACTATTAACATTTGTGCCAAGTGTTTTCACATGTGAAGGTCTTTCTTATTACAGGGAATGTGTGTGTGAGTGTGTGTGTGTGTGTGTGTGTGTGTGTGTGTGAGAGAGAGAGAGAGAGAGAGAGAGAGAGAGAGAGAGAGAGAAAATAGCTTTATAGTGTGGGCTTTTACTATATACAATAACATGAATATGAAATTACTAAATCTCTTTAGGAACAGGACAAATAACATCCATCTGGATTAACTTAGGTGAAACCTTTGTAGATGCAGAATAGCCTAAATGACCTTTGATGTCCTCTCAACCCATTTTTTCCTGCAGTTTTCTAATTATGTATTTTACCCTCATTCTGGGATAAAATATTTGTATACATTATTGATCAGACTTTATGTTTTAATAATTAAATGAAATTCTTCTGCATACTCTAAGGTTATACAGTATCTTAAAATGACTGGGCTAAATATGCATCAATAGATATTTCTAATTTATTGGAATGTATCTCTAATGTAGTTGTTTACATTACTTACTGGTCTTCATACCTTGGTGTTCAAATACAGTCTTATCTGGACTTTGATTGGGAGTATGATTAACATTTTCTGAGCCCTCAATAATAATGACAGTGTGCCATTTCCTCTAAGCAAGCTGAAAAGAGTTGCTAAAATCATATTCACTTTCCTTATTACTGAATGATTCTTTGCTAATTGAGCTGCGTATTTTAGCCAAGTGTTTATATGCTTTGCTAATAGACTTGCACATAATCCCTCGCTTCCCATTCCTTCAAACGTATTAGACTAAATTGAATGTTCAGTGACCTGCTGGGTGATTAGAATCACTGCAGATACCACATTTCTGGAATTGTCATCATTGTACTAAAGGATGGTAAAGATAATGTGTTGTCTTTAAAACACTGGCATTTTTTGCTTAGAGAACATATTATTTTTAAAACATTGACATTCAGAGGTAGTATGACATAATGAATAATGAGTCAACCTCTTGTCCTGAAATGCTTGGCTTTGTGTGCCATCACTGACTCTGTGACCCTGGGCAAGTCTCTTTATCTCTCTGTCACCTAAGCAACTCTTCAAGACTATAAATTGCATAGTGGAAGCAAATATGTATATGTGAAAGGAGTTTCCTCATAAGGGAATCGGCTGTACCCAGCAATGTGCTAGAGCCAATTTGAACCATATCTTGAGAGTTGGTTATTAAATTTTCAGTATTAGCATGTTTTGTTGATAGACTAAGCATAAGAAAGTGATGAAAAAATGTTAATAATACAGATTAATCTTAGAAGTATATTATATGTATATATTTCTCCCCTTTAGTGGATGAGTTATTAAATATTTACTAGCATATCATTGTCTTTACCATTGAAGTACAGGTCCAATACCCATTTTTTTTTTAAGTTAAGAACCTGGGTAGTGTTTTGCATGATACCACAGCAAATCATTATAATTTGCAACCATCTTACCTTAGAAAATTCACCCTTCAATATTTATTAAGTATCTACTATAGTCATTATATGATGCTAGGTGTTTTATCTAAGCAGGGAGTTGTGTGCAAAAAAAACAAACAAACCCCAAAACCAAGATGGATGACTTTATGTGAGTAACTAACATTCCATTAGGTGAATTATATCTTTAATCCCTTAACTAGTTCCCATGACACCTGAAAGACAATGGAATTACACAAAAGCCAACTTACTCCCTGTCACTTGTATCCCAGAAGGATGTACTTAACGGTATTTTATTCATCATCATCATCATCATCAATTACAAACATTTATGTGGTACTTAAGTGTCTCAAATACTTCCTTGTAACTACCCTAAACGGGAAGTAGTGATAGCATTGGCCTCATTTTATAAATAAGGAAACAGATCACAAAAGATAAATGTCTTATCTAATATCACATAGTTAATGAAAGTTATAATTATCATTGACTGATCCAGTTCAGAATCATAATTAGTACTTTTGGTGTCTTGGAGAAATAGTAAGAAAGATAACCTAAGATTAATTTTTAAAGAATGATAATTCATTTGAAGAAGGGCCTGAGAGGTTTACAAACTCTGGAAATAGGGACCTGCGGGGAGAGGTGGGACAAAGCTCCTCCATGTTGTGATAATATCAGGAATGGAGCAAAGTGGAGCCAGACCAAGGAAAAATATGGCCACTGGAAAGATGACAAGATGATAGTGCAATATAGTGGAACAAAAGCACTAGATCCAGTAATTTTCAATTTCATGTTCAATCATCGGTTTTTTTTTTTTACATTCGACAATTTTACTTAAATGCTTGTTTTATTCCTTAAGTTCAGAATAAAATAAATAAATGAAGTAAAAATGAAAACAAACAAAACACAGATCCAGGATCAGAATATCTGGGTTCAAATCTTGCTTCTGACTTTCTTACCTCTGGGAACTTAGGCAAATAAATCATTACTGCCCGGGGCTTCAGTTTTATTCAATTAGTTTCATCATCTTGTATAATGAAAGGATTAGACTATGTGACCTCTAAGTCCTTCCAGATTTACTTATATATTCTCATTTTAAGTAAATATTCGTCATTACTAGGCACTTAATCTAATTGCTTCTACCTCTTGGATGAATACAAACATTTCCAGCACTGGTATCCAAAGCCCTTTCTGTCCTGATCTAGGTAATTTCTGCTTTGAATCAATTCAATAAAAATATGAAGGCCATTCATAGGAATCAGGATACCAAGACAGATATGGATAGAGATACAGATAGGAACCAAACTTGCAATTTCATTTATATTGGGAATTCCTGGGTCAGGAAACTCTACCAATAAAGACTGGATACAATTTCTGCTGTTTATAGTCTCAAAGACTTGGCTAGAACACTGAATGGTTAAGTAAATGGTAAATTTCTAAGTTTGCTCAGAGACATAACTAGTATTTATTAGAGATGAGACTTGAACTCAGGTCATTTTGGCTCCATAGCCAGCTCTTTGTCTTTTCTATTATTGATATTGTTGACCTGAAAGTTTGGTTAAAAGAAGCAAGCAGGCTAGTATAGTAGTAAGGCAAAATTCATGACCTCAGAGAGACCCATGGACATGCCTGAGTACTTTGGAATCTCACAGTATAAGGAGTTCTCTAGGTAGAAGGCAGAGGAAGTATAACATTTATTTAGACTCCAGAGGATCAAATCTGAGGACCAATGCCCCCAATTTGATATAGTAGCAATAATATTCCAAAACTAGTAAGCCCATCTCACTGTAGTAACAAGGAAATTATAACAAAATATTATAGAAAGGAACCAAGCCATACTTGTAACTTCCCCTGCTGCTAGGGCCTTCCTATAAAAGATCACTTATGAATCCTAACTCTTGGCTGAGCACTGTTGACTCCCAGTTCCTTGATTTTCACAACCCCTTCTTGTTCAGCACTCTCCAATCTGTCCTCTCTCTCTCAATGCTGGCTCTCTGCTTCTGAATTCTGCTGCTCTCTGCTCAGCTGCTCCCAGTTCTGCTGCTCCCAGTTCTTATCTTAGCAACTCCCCTTAGAGCTTCACCCTGTTGAAAACTAGCAAACTAGTTTGCTAACTAGCCTGGGGCCTCAATCTAGGTAGTGAGAGGCCTGTCTCTTATCAGGCCTCCCTTTGTTGGCCCCACCTGAAGCCTATTCAATGGGCATGGAAGATCTTTCACTTACGGATTGGCACAGCTAGGTAGCATATAAATTCATATTGTTTATTCCATCAAAGCTACTTGAAGCTAGCAAACCTGCATTTATGAAGAGCCAGAATGTGAAATCTGACTGTCTGATAAAAGAATGACAATCCTTTGTATGTATTAGAACAAGTCCAATTCAGGGTCTCTATGTCATGCAAATTAATGATCTCCATATATGTTTAACTATATTACGATAAAGGAATCTTAATTGAATAGGTGGTAAATACAATAAGATAAGAGTGTTGACAAAGTGTCAATTGAAATTGTGACCCAGGATATCTGTGATTTCTTTACCATTAACATGCCATAACATAGTATATGTCAATAAAATATTAAGATAAGAAAAAGTCCCATTATTGAAGATAGTATCTCAGGTTAAGAGTCTCATCTTTAGTGGCCATAAACAGAAAAGGAAAAATGCTCTTAAATCAGCCCCATCTGGCCTTGTTGACATAGGAAGAGGTATTCTCTGAGTTTACTCAGAGAAGGTAATTTGTTAGGTCAAGGGGCTTCTTTTGATTGATTAATTCAGGCTCTGACCCTTATTGAGGTTCATATGATCTGAAATGATTATCAAGATTAATCTTGGCTCCTCCATAATTCTTATAGGTGAGCTTATTATCTTATCTAGACAGGGAACCTGTTTACCATCCCACTTCCTTCCAATCTCTCCACCATATCCTTTTCTACCCTGCCTGCCTTTCTATCATTCCTTTATGGGTTGTCTTCCTTTTTACAATATGAACTCATTGGGGGAGGAGACAGTATTCTGTATATGTATATGTATGTGTATCCAAAAAAGACTAGATAGATAAAGATAGCGTATATATACACATACATACACACATATATTCACACACATACATACATACTATATCTAGGTATAATGAAAAATGACTTCCATAAAATCTAATGAAAACAGAGTAACTGCATTTTACTTTCCAAATTTGTTCAGGTAAGTGTTAAGTAAACATTTTCAGATCTATATGAAAGGATAATCTTAAATGAAAAGTATAAGACAAAGCAATATGGACTTAACCACGAATATTCAATGTCCTATCTGTGCCCATATCCTAACTATTAGCTTACATCATTGATGTTCAAAGAGAAACCATTTTATATCTATTCTATTAAAGTATTAGGCTAATATTACAAATTCATATCTGATTTTTTTCTCACTCATTCTTTTATTTGCAAGGAGTCAGATAGTCAATTTACTACTTTCTCATTTGCCTTGAGTAAATATTCACCTAAAGCAACTAAATTAGGTACCATATGTGAAGCTAATATAGGAACTGAGTAGAATCTATTGCCAGTTCTGAGGTTTTAAGGTAACCTTTGAAATATCACATCAAATACTATTGATTGTTTTGTTATAGTGGAAAGAGACATGGACTTAAACACAAATAACTTTGGTTTGATTCCTGATTTGGGCACTTACTAGCTGTGTGACTCCAGGTAAATCGCTTAAACTCTCTGCTTCCATCAAACGCACAGCATTGCAAGGAAAGCACTTTATCAATTATAAGGTGATACATAAATGTGAATTGTTACTAATGATATTGAAATTATACCCAAATATAACTCAAGAAAGGGTCTTTGCCATAATCAGCTGAATTTTATTATCCCAGAGGGGAACCAAGGCTGGATTTGTTAATGTTTTGAAGACTAGAAGATCAGTAGGAGAGGAAGGAATAGACTTTTTAAAAACTCTGTTGCTCAACCAGGTGTATAGAGTTCTTATGCCTCACAGATTCTGCTTTGATGCTTTTCATATTTTCCCTGAAGTTATTTCTCTAGGATGTCTAGCTAGAGCTATTTAATATTTAATTAAAGCAGCATATAAATATGAATTGCTATTGTTCCTTGCTTTGTACTAAAAGAAAGAGTTCTTTAGCTGGAGACAATGAAATCATGAAAAAAATGTCAATACATTTCAATCTAATTGGTGTCTTTGGTAATCCTATGTATTTTGTTTTAGGTATTTAGAAATATTTAGGCATTTAGAAATATTAGGTATTTAGAAATATTCACCAAGCTACCAAAAGGCTACCTGGCACACAAAACAGTTTAATAAAGTCTGCCTAGAGGAAAGCTTTTCCCCATTAGATATGAATTTAAAAGATTACATAGACCAGAGATTACACTGTATGTGCAGGCATGGAGAGGTTTTGGTCTACATCACTGAAATAAAAGTCTAAATCAATGAGGTCGCAGATCAGAGAATTTGAGAATTATCATCATCTTCATCATCATCATCATCATCATCATCATCAAGCCTGTTGTCAGCTTGAACTTTCCTTTTTGATAAGATTTAAAATGAAATGGACAAATGGACAAATCCAATAGCACATACCTATTTTCAACCTTTGCTGTTGTTCTGTGTAATGAGATATATTTGCTCTAAAATTATATTTGTAAATGTTTAACATGTTTCTTGTGTGTTTCAAGAGCAACTACCAATAATCTTCCTTCTTTGTGAAGAGGAATTATTGATATCACTGTACCTGCTGCCATGGTAAAATGACATGATCTAGTAAAAACATTTCGGAATGAGAAATCTGAAGAGATTTTTTGAGAGATACACAGTTATGTAAAGAACATGAAAGGTAGATCCTCTCATAAATGGAAGGCAATATGGAGGAGTCAGCAGAACAATGCCATTCCCTAAACCCCAGGGACCAAAAACTACAGTCTGTAGAAGACTCAGAGACACATAGTTTCGAGACAGATTCTAAAGGAGGGATGCCTCTGATTAAAGCCTACAGGATAGCCTAAGGCAAATAATTTGTTGTTTTGAAAGCTGCCTATAACTGCCCTTGAAGGTGAGACAAAGAAACTTGTTTTCTCTAAAGTTAGCTTTGTAAAGGAAATAAATCAAGGTGTTTCTTCTCTGTTTGCCTAGGACATTTTCCCATTCTCCATATTTAACCTAGCAGAACAAACTAGGTTGGAGAAAAACTCAAAACATAAAGATTTAACCAACTTACAGTGAAATAAAGGCTACTTTAAAATGGAGTGATTCTTTTTACCTTCACATTCCTTCATTTTGTGTTTTCAAGTAAATACAATTTAAAAAGAGACTTTTGCAGTTAGATTTAGGAGTGAAAGCAAAAGAGCAAAAGAGAGAAAGAAGCAATAATAACTAGATGGATATGGATGTTAGCAATTAATATGGAAATATTTGTTCCCAGAGATTTGATTTTAAATTGTCTTTTTAGCTTAGATTTCTGAAAAACTTATTCCTACTTAGATGGTAATAAGCTCACATTAAAACTAAACTTCTAATATACTTTAATTGTCCTGAACTCAATCTTGCTATGTAAGAATCAGGGTAACTTTTATTAAAAAGCTTCTTTCTTGCTATTAGTTTACATTGTAATGTCATACACACAGATATACATATATACACTCATATACATAAATGCATATATGTATTATGCAATTATATATGTGACACACACCTATGTGTGTATACAAACATATCTATGATACACATACAATGCCTTTCTCAAAGCTTAGTTCTTTTTTTCTTTATCTTCTTTACCTATTTTCATGTGACATGCCACATCTTATTCCTAATCCATTACTAATGCTAATAATCACAAAATTCCTAAATACTAACAATCACAGAAATTAAAATAATAACACTGTGGAACTTGATGCAGGAAATCAATAAGTGAGAGTTTACAGGAAAGTGATAGCAGTTTCATTGGAAGGTTAATGACTCTTATTAAGGTAAATAAAAAGTTTCTTAGTGTGTTTGAGTTTGTAGGGGGTCATAAATATCAGCCTCTGGAGGTACAAGTTCTTTTTTAATACGATCTCTGGATCCAAGGTTGAAGGTACTGACATTTAGAAATAGTGCTGCTCACTTTTCCCTAGATGGCTTTCTGGTCGTCTGTTGCTTCTTGGTGGTCTTTAAGGGCATAAGCCGGAGAATGAAAGTCTTTACACCAATTATTTCTAGCAATTGAACACCAATAGCATAAGAAGGTGTAAAGTTGGCTTATTGTTTTAATATTTTGACTTGTTTCTAAATGTTTTGTGACTAGCAGATGCAAATGGGCCAAAATTTTTCAACTTACAATATATTCCATAGTATAAGGCAAATAATTCTTTTCTAGGTATGTATCAAATTATTATCTAGTTATTGTACAATGATTCAAAGATG
The DNA here is from genome assembly GCA_028646595.1 of Phalanger gymnotis. Lineage (NCBI taxonomy): Eukaryota > Metazoa > Chordata > Mammalia > Diprotodontia > Phalangeridae > Phalanger > Phalanger gymnotis. Next base: position 197,296,624 of record CM053626.1, on the reverse strand, counting down.
ATCACTAAATACAATAACCAATGTCTTTAAAGTAATCGGAAACTTTTATTCCAAACCTGATTATTATGTTTCTCTACTTTATTCTCAGCTATAGATCCATGAAAGTATCTCCCTCTGTCTCTGTCCTTCTGTTTTTTTGTTTCTGTCTATGTCTCTGTCCTTCTGTCTTTCTGTTTCTGTCTCTCCCTGTCACCATCTCTGTCTTTCTCCTTTTCATTTTATCTCCTCTCTCTTTTCTCTTTCCCTCTTTCTTGGTATCTTCCTTACTCTTATGTAAATAACTGAATTGGAAAAAAAAAGAGAAGAGAAAAGAATCAGATAACTTTGGAAGACTAAAATTTTCTTGCTAAAATGTTTGGCTCCTAGTAAAGTTGACCATGTAATTTCATTTCATTTTCTCACGTAAGAAAACACAGTAAAAGACAATCAAAACAAATTAACTTGCTTTGTGTTACACTCTCATGCAGACAATAGATAATGAGGGTCCAGAGTTGGTCTAGGTGCTTTTTTTTTTTCCCCTTGGATGCTTCTATATGACAGTCACAGAGATTTTTCTATTTGTGTTTGTCTTTAATAAAGAGATAGCTATATAGAAAAGGCAAATATAATGTAAAGCCAATCAGTAAGTGAAAGATCTTTCCCATCCATTGAATAGGCCTCAGTTGAGGCCAACAAAGAGAGGCCTGATTAGAGGCAGGCCCACACCTTTGTGATGTCAATCATGGATTAAAACCCTTCCCACTCACTCAATGGACCTCTGATAGGGTCAATTAAGGGAAGTTTAATTAGAGGTTTGCTTGTAGGCAGTTCTAATCCCTTTACTTACTAGGCACTAAGCCTCAGGCCCACACCCTTTTGCCAAATGGACATGAAGCCCTCTGGCCCCAAAAAAGTGTGCATTCACCCAGAAGGTAGCCATTGAGAACTGGGAATTGAGAATTCAGAAGTCAGAAGACAAGCCAATATTCATAATTCAGTCCAAGGAGAATTAGATGACAGAGCTACAGAAAGAATGTGGAGTGGAGAGTGAAAACCAGGAAGTTGCAGAGACCAGAGAACTGAGGGGGAAGAGAATACAGACAATCAGACAGTTAGGATTCTTGAGTGATTGTTTATGGGAAGGCCCTAGCAGGGAGGAAAGTTACAGGATGAATTGGTTACTTGCTATAACACTGTGTTATAATTTCCTTGTTGCTACATTGAGGTGGGCTTACTGGTTTTGGAATATAATTACTGCTATAACGAATTAGAGGTATTGGTCCTTGGATTTGATCCTCTGGAGTCTAAATAAATGTTATACTTCCTCTGCCTTCTACCTGGAGAGTTTCTCATACTTTGCCATTCCAAACCATACAAGCCTGTTTATGGTTATCCTCGAGGTCATGAATCTTGCCTTACTGATACACATGAACACAAAAACACTGACAATTGGACTTAAAATCTTCCTTACGATAAAAAAAAAATACTGTAGACAATTGAAGGCAGTAGTCAATCTTTCTTTTTATCTTTCAATTGTGATGTTTAGTTTTTATAGCTCTTCCTTTCTCTTAAATGCACTTACAAATCTTAAGAGAATAATCATATATATGCTACATTCCCTCAAGGGAAACAAAAAAAAATAATACTTAAATAGACATGAACAGCAAAAAGCAAGCAGGGAAAGACAAAGGAGAGGATTACATTGTATCCAACTTCCAGCTGTGTCATTGTTAAGAGGCTTCTGCCAAAATGGTAGTTTGGCAGGTTAAATAAAAGTCCAGAGACACAGAAAGAAGGGAGGAAAAGATAAAAAAAAATCTTGCTGAAGTGAAAGAACATTGTAAACGACAATCTCACACTCTAAAGTGGGCTTAAGACAAAGCATTTAATTCAGGCAAACCCTCTAACAATCTTCAATGGAGGTGATTAGCTAGAAGTCAATCAATCATTCAATAGTTCAGCAGAAGTGATTAAATGGAATTTCTCTTATAGAATCTCATTTTGAAAAGCATGCTGGTTTTTTTCCGCTTTTTCGGAGAAGGCAGAGCCAAGATCTTAGAGAGAAGCCAGAAAGTTATCTGAGCTCTCCCTAATTTCCTTTAGAACCAATGTTAAATTAAGCTTCTAAATGGATTCTGGAGTGACAGATCCCACAAAGAGAGGTAGTGAAACAATTTTCCAGCTTAAGAAAACTTAGAAGAACTTCAGGAAAAGTCTGTCTCAATTGTTTAAAAGGCAAGCACAGCCCAGCACAGATAGTGTACAGGCAAGCCAGTGGGAGGCTCTTAGCCTCATTAGAGATCAGCAACCAAAGCTCCTGGGTCCTAGCTCAGCAGGCAAGCAGTGAGCTCTCCAGCCCCAGCACAGAAGGCAAATTCTGAGCCCTGAATCTAAGACAACAGATGGGACTAGGCCAGGTCACCCCCAGCATAGTGGGAAAGCCACAAGCACCAGAGGCCTTTTGATGGAAAGCCAGTGACCAGGCCCCTGATTCCAGCGTAAGAAACCTGGTATAGTGCCTTCTATGCCCCAGGAGCAGAGCTCAATGTAAAAAAAAGTCATAAATAGGTTGAAAAATGAGTACAAAACAGCAAAGAATCTTGCCCATAGAAAGTTACAATGGTGATAGGGAAGATCAAAACAAACTCTGAAGAGGACAGTGTCAAAATGTCTACATGTGAAGCCTCAAAAAGAAATACTAATTGGTCTCAAGCCCAAAAAGTCTTCTTGGAAGAGTTCCAATGAGATCTTAAAAAATCAAGTAAGAGAGGTAGAAGAAAAGTTGGGAAAAGAAACAAGAGTTATTCAGGAGAATTATGAAAAAAAGTTTACAGCTTGGAAAAGGAAGCACAAAAATTGAATAAAGAAAACTCCTTAAAAATAGAATTGGAGGCAAGATTGTGGCTTGAAGACAAGGCCTCACTTAAGCTCTCTCCCAAATCCCTCCAAATACTTGTAACAATGACTCTAAACAAATTCTAGAGCTACAGAACCCACAAAATAATAGAGGGAAACAAATCTCCAACCCAAATCAGGGTCTATCACATGGTGCTGGGAGCAGAGCGCAGCCCAATGTGGGCTGTGCCAGGACAGATTAGGCCAGAGCAGACTGGGAGAAGGAGGCCTCAGGGCCCTGAATCCTTGAGCTGAGGCAGTTAGCAGACTTCTTAACCCACCAATGCCAAAGACAAATTAGCAGATCAGTGGGAAAACTGCTGGATCTGGGTGAGGAAAGTGTGTTGTCAGCCACAGCCCCAGGGTGGCAGAGGTGGCTGCAGCTGAGGTGGCAGCACCAGCAGTGGGGGCTGCTTCCACAGTTTCAGGCCCACAGACAGTGAAGGGAATCAAATGGCTGATCAGAGTGGAGGTGCAGATATCACTTTGGTGGAGTTGAGGCAAGGTTCTTTGGCTTTGCCCTGCTTAGATCTGGGTAGTGGCCCTGGTTGGTGGTTCTTGGGGGAGGAAGAGTGCTGGTGTGGTGTATGTGGAGAAGAAGTCCTCCCGGTGGTTACAGGGCAGAAAGGAGTGCCTGCACTCACAGACCAGAGCACAGGCCAGGAGAGGAACATCCTACCACCTCAGAATAGAAGTAGCTCTGAAAAAAGCAGCATGAAACCCCTGAATATTGGGACAAAGCACTCTCCACTGTGAAAGCAGTCATACCCTGACAAAAACTCAAAAGTCATGTAATTGGCTGGAAAAATGAGCAGGCAGTGTAAAAGTATTTAGACTATAGAATATAACTTTAATGACAAAGAAAATCAAAACATACATCCAGAAGAAATCAACAAGGTCAAAGATCCTACATCAAAAGCCTCCAAGAAAAAATATAAATTGCTCTCAGGCCATGCAAGATCTCAAAAAAGATTTGGAAAATCAACTAAGTAGGGAAAAATTTGGAAAAGAAATGAGAGTGATGCAAAAAAATCATGAGAAACAAGTCAACTTACTAAAGGAGACCCAAAAAATACTGAAGAAAATAACACCTTAAAAAATACACTAACTTAAATGGCAAAAGAACTCCAAACCACCAATGAGGAGAAGAATGCCTTAAAAGGCAGAATTAGCCAAATGGAAAAGGAGGTACAAAAGACTGCTGAAGAAAATATTACCTTAAAAATGAGAATGGAGCAAGTGGAAGCTGGTGACTTTATGAGAAATCAAGATAATATAGAACAGAACCAAAAGAATGAAAAAAAAAGAAGACAATGTGAAATATTTCATTGGAAAAGCCACTGACCTAGAGAGTAGATCCAGGAGACATAATTTTAAAATCACTGAAGTACCTGAAAGCCATGATCAAAAAAAGAGCCTAGACATCATCTTTCAAGAAATTATCAAGGAAAAGTGCCCTGAGATTCTAGAAGCACAGGTTAAAATAGAAATTGAAAGAATCCACTGATACCTCTCAAAAAAGATCCCAAAAAAGAAAACTCCTAGGAATATTATTGCAAAATTACAGAGTTCCCGGGTCAAGGAGAAAATATTGCAAGCAGCCAGAAAGAAACAATTTCAGTATTGTGGAAACACAATCAGGATAACACAAGATCCAGCAGCTTCTACATTAAGAGATCGAAGGGCTTGGAATATAATACTGTGGAGGTCAAAGGAGCTAGGATTAAAATCAAGAAACACACACCCAGAAAACTGAGTATAATACTTCAGGGCAAAATGTGGATTTTCAATATAATAGAAGACTTTCAAGCATTCTTGATGAAAAGACCAGAGCTGAACAGAAAATTTGACTTTTAAATGCATGAATTGAGAGAAGCATGAAAAGGTAAACAAGAAAGAGAAATCGTAAGGGACTTACTGAGGTTGAATTGTTTTGTTTACATTCCTACATGGAAAGATGATATTTGTAACTCATGAGACCTTTCTCAGTATCAGGGTAGTTGAAACGAATAAACATAAATATAGATAGAGGGCACAGGGTGAGTTGAATATAAAGGGATGATATCTAAAAAAAATAAAATTAAGGGGTGAGAGAGGAATATATTGGCAGAAGGAGAAAGGCAGAGATAGAATAGGGTAAATTATCTCAAATAAAAGTGGCAATGTAAAGCAGTTATAATGGAAGGGAAGAGGGGACAGATGAAAGGGAATGAGTGAATCTTGCTGTCATTGGATTTGACTTAAGGAGGGAATAACATACACACTCAATTGGGTATCTTACCCTACAGGAAAGTAGTGGGGAAGAGGCTGGGAGGTGTGATAGAAGGGAGGGCAGATTGGGAGAGGAAGTAGTCAAAAGCAAACACTTTTGAAAAGGGACCAGGTCAAAGGAGAAAATTGAATAAAGGGGGACAGGATAGGATGGAGGGAAATATATATATAGTTAGTCTTTCACAACATGACTATTATGGAAGTGGTTTGCAAAATGATACATGTATGGCTTATGTTGAATTTCTTGCCTTCTCAAAGAAGGTGGGTGGGGGTGGAAGAAGCGAGAGAATTTGGAATTCAAAGTTCTAAAAACAATTGTCTTGTTTTTAAAGTTATTTTTACAAGCAGCTGGGAAATAAGATATGCCAGCAATGGGGTGTAGAAATCTATCTCGCCCTACAAGAAAGTAAGGGGAAAGGGGACAGGGGGCAGGGGGAGTGGAGTGATAGAAGGGAAAGCAGACTGGAGAAAGGGGCAAACAGAATTTATGCCATCTTAGGATGGGGGGAGTATAGAAATGGGGAGAAAATTTGTAAGTCAAAATCTTGTGGAAATCAATGTTGAAAACTAAAAATATTAAATAAAAATAAATAAAGGAAAAAATGAAAAAAATACAATTGACAAAATAGGAGTGAAAAAATCCCCTGAGGCAGGGAAGGCGGGGGGAACCAACTCCTTTAAAAGTCAATTTGGCCAATAGGAAAGGATGTACAAAAGCTAACTTAAGAAAACAATTTATTAAAAATTAGAATTGGGCCAAATGGAAGCTAATGACTATGAGACATCAAGAATCAGTAAAAACAAAATAAAAAGAATGAAAAAATTGAAGAAAATGTAAAATGCCTCATTGGAAAAACAACTGACCTGGAAAATTGATCCAGAAGAGATAATCTAAGAATTATTGGACTACCTGAAGGCCATGATAAAAAAAAATAAGGGACTGAAAGCATCATTTAAAAAATTATGAAGGATAACTGCCCTGATATCATAGAAGCAGAGAGTAAAATAATCATTGAAAAAATCCACCAATCACTTCTTGAAAGAGATCCCAAAATGAAAACTCCAGAGAATATTATGGCCCAATTCCAGAACTATTGGGTGAAGGAGAAAATACTCCAAGCAGACAGAAAGGAACAATTCAAATATCAAGGAGCCACAGTCAGGATTACACAGGACTTAGCAGCTTCTATATTAAAGAATCAGAGGGCTTGGAATATGATATTCTAGGAGGCAAAGGAGCTTGGATTACAACAAAGGATCAACTACCCAGCAAAACTGAGCGTAATCTTTCAGGAGTAAAAATAGACATTCAATGAAATAGAGGATTTTCAAATTTTCTTGATGAAAAGACGTGAGGTGAACAGAAAATTCAATCTTCAAATATAAGACTCAAGAGAAACAGAAAAAAAAGATAAACGGGAAAGAAAAATGCTATTTGATAAGATTTAAACTGTTTTCTCTACACAGGAAGATGATACTTGTAACCTGAGAACTGTATCTCTACTAGGGTAGTTAGAGGGAGCATACATAAGCAAAGGGTATGGGTATAAGTTGCCTTTGATGTATTGATATTTAAAAAAAGGGTGAAAAAAGGATTGTATTGGGAGAAGAGGAAAGGTAGAGGCAGAATAAGGTAAATTACATTGCATGAAAAGTTGCAAAAGATCCACTGCAGTAGGGGAAAGGATGGTGGGGGTGAGCATTGTTTGAACCTTACTCTTGTGAGAATTGGCTCAATAAGGAAATAATATACACACTTAGTTGGGTATAGAAATTTATCTTATCCTATTAGGAAGTAGGAGGGGAAAAGGGAAAGGGAAAAAAAAGAAAAAAAGGGGGCTCATAGAAGGGAGGGCAGATAAGGGGAGGCGGTAGACAGGAGCAAAGCACTGTTGAAGAGGGAAAGGGTGAAAGGAGACAGAGGACAGACAAGAGGGAGAATAGGATGCAGGGAAATACACAGGTACTAATCATAACTGTGAATGTGAATAGGATGAACTCTTCCCTAAACTGGAAGCAGATAGCAGAGTCGATCTAAAAACAGAATCCTATAATATGCTGTTTATAAGAAATATATTTGAAGCAGAGATAAATATAGAATAAAGGTAAAAAGCTGGAGAAGCTGGAAAACTTAAGTGTAAAAAAAAAGCAGGGATAGCAATCCTGATCTCAGACAAAGCAAAAGCAAAAATAGATCTAATTAAAAGAGATAAGGAAGGAAACTATATCTTGCTAAAAGGTAAGATAGGACATGAAGTAATATCAATACTAAGCATATATGAATGAAGTGGAATAGCATCCAAATACTCTGAGGAGAAGTTAAGTGAATTATAGGAAGAAATAGACAGCAAACTATACTCGTGGGGGACCTCAATCTCCCCTTCTCAGAACTAGATACATCCAACCACAAAATAAGAAAGAAATTAAGAAATTTGATAGAATTTTAGAAAAAAAAACAGATAGGATAGACAGCTGGATAAAACCGAATGGAGATAGAAAGGAATATACATTTTTGTCAGTGGTATATGGCACCTACACAAAAATTGGTCATGTACCAGGGTATAAAAACCTCACAATTGAATATAGAAAAAGAAAAAAAACATTAAATGCATCATTTTTAGATCATGATGCAATGAAAGTCACATATAATAAAGGGCCGTGGAAAAAGAAGCTAAAAAATAATTAGAAGCTAAATAATCTACTACAAAAGAATGAATGGGGCAAACAAATCATAGAAAGAATCAATAATTTTAACAAAGAGAATGACAAAAAAGAGACAACATACCAAACTTATAGGACACAGACATAGCAGTTCTTAGGGGAAATTTTATATCTCTGAATGCTTACATTAATAACATAGAGAAAGCAGAGATCAATGAATTGAGGACACCACTAAAAAAGCTAGGAAAAGAACAAATTTAAAATCCTCAATTAAATAAAAAATTAAGAATTCTGAAAATTATAGGAGATTAATTAAATTGAAATTAAGAAAACTATTGAGAGGAAGTGCATGAAAACAGCGTCTTACCAGAGCTCTCTCACAAGATCTGTCAGATTCCTATAAAAAAGTGAATTTGAGCAGATTTGAGAGAGTTAGAAACCGCGAGAAGTCTGAGTGAAGCAAATTTCCCAGCCAGGAGAGTCTGGAAGGCAGAAGGAACGAATCTGTGGGCTAGAAGAGCACTCAGCGTGAGCAGAGCTGCCCCAGATGGGACCAAAGCAGAAGTGGCTGGCTGGGAAAGCCACGTGGGAGACAGGCTGGGAGAAAGCCAGGCGCCCAAAACCAGTGGAGATCCCCAGGCCTCCCAACACAGGACAGCACTCTGTGGAAGCAACGAGAGGCAGCGCTACGCCACCGATCGTGAGATACCAGCTCCTGCGGCTTGCAGCCCAAAGGTTTCAAATGCTTTTTGAACTTCCAGGAGACAAAATGGCCAGGTAAACGGCTCTAATCCCTCCCCTCCCCACC
>CM053626.1:197274479-197287510 GCA_028646595.1 Phalanger gymnotis | reverse complement strand
AAATGAAATTGAATACTCTCAATAAAATACTGAACATGCTGAGACCAAAAAAAAAAAAAACTCTTTGTGAAGTTGTGAGCTTTCATAGGTTCAAACTGTATTAAGTCCTTTGCAACAACTCTATCTCCCTACATAAGTACATGTTGTATGGCTTTAGTGAAATGTAAGATTCTTGAGGACAGGAACTATTTTAATAGATTTAGTATGGATATGTTTTGGTTTCATTGTGTGTGGTTGTTGTTTATCCTTCCTTCTTGAATAAGACCATGAAATCAGGAAGATGATGCCATGACTTGCAAATGAATTGGATTTAAGTGAGGGAGGTCTGTGCAAAGTCACCAGTCTCACGTTCTCCTCCAGAGCCATCTGGGTCCAGTGGCCAGATATAGGTCAGGACATAAATTAGACTTTTACCATGTCCCTCCCAATCCCAAAGAACTATCCTTTAGTATACACACACACATGTATACACACATTTATGTGTACATGTATGTGTATGTGTCTATATGTGTGTATGTATATATGAATACATATCTAAATATCTATATATCCATCCACGTACACACGCACACGCATATATATGTATATGTATATATATATACATATATATAAATATATATACGTCATTTTCTTTTTTTTAGTGTGTATGTATGAATGAAGATTGGAGATACCTATTGGTCACTCTCCTGGAGCACAGAGCTAGCAGCCATGGTGATTCAGGGGATTCCAAGGAAGGAGTACTATGGAGATGAGTGATGGAAACTTTTCTGCATATGTTCTATGGATGCCTAGGTCAGGTTAGGTTCTATTCTTCTTGAGTTTACCATACCTGGAAAAGATCAAGACCAAAGGGAATTAAGTAGAATAGGGGTAAAAAGGTCAATGAGATTCTATAATATACAAGTCTATGATCTAATCTAGGTACTGGAGAGGGTGGAATGTAATCCATCTTTCCATCCTGTTCAGATGTTCCTGTGGAGGGCAGAGTTCAAATTAGGAGGACATCCCCCATCCCAACGGTAAGAGGTGAGACTAAATCTCAGACCTTACCTATCTCTACTCATATGGCTGTCATTCTTGTCTTAACTTTTTTTTTCCTTTTTATGTCTCTACTCCAAGCTAGGTGGCAAGAGATTACTCAGCCTCAGACATCTCACACAAAAAAATTTCAAATGTAATTATTTATATTAGTATAATTTGTACGCTTGTTTCTGTTAAACATTCGTTACTTAAACTACAAGCCCTGCTAGGTTAAAGCTTCATTCTATCCGCCACTACCCTTACTACCATCATGCACTGGTGATCACCCTATAGACATTCCCAAAACAAAGACACGGTGCTGTGAAAATAGAAATGGGCTGGGGAGAGGTTTGCCAGAGGCTTGAAACCTAGGTACCTTCTTTTAGTATCCCAGTGCTTTGAGGCTTTGGCTGAAAACATCCTGCCAAAGGGTCAAAGGGTCAAAAAAACCGAAGTCTAAGACCAGGCTAGCTCTTAGAGTGATCGAGTCAACTACAGGCAGTGACTCATTTATCTCATAAGCAAAAAACAAAGCCCCAGAACCTTTTTAACCTCTGCAGTTTGAGGAACTTACCACATGTACTTATGATTGAACAAAAATAAAATTCTGGGCCTGCAGATGACCTCTAGTCACCAGATTAGAGACGAGAATCTATAGCTAGTTCTACTCTACCTAATTAAATGGCTGCTGGGTTCCCTCACATGTGTATTCTCATTAAATAGGAAAGATATTCATAGAGAATACTATTAAAATGTTCCCCTTTATTTAGAAAAAAAGATATCACACTATAAAGAATCAGAAATCAAGTTATAAGAAGAGGAAAACACTTAGGAGTAAACAATGCTGGCCTTTGGAAGAAAGAAAAAAGGAAAGGCGGGGAGAAAAGGAAGGAAAGACAGAAGGAAGGAAGGAAGGAAGAAAGAAGGAATGAAGAAAGAAAAAAGAAAAAGAAATAAGGAGAGAGAAAATCACATTTACCATTGTTTCAGCAGTTTATCAGAATAGTTTCAGTTCAGTTACTCCAGGCTGGATTCTCTCAATGACCAGAGTAATGAGCAAAGAGAAGACAGCCTCTGACTACTTCAACATTTAAAGTCAATTCTCAAGCAAGGCATGCTCCATTTGCTGTTCATCACAGCTTCTACAGTCGTTCCCTCTCTCCTGCATTGGTCATATTTCCAACTTCCGAGGAGATCAAAAATCTACCCAGGTCAGCTCATACCGTATAATAGATCTCATCTGGGAAATGGAATCTTATCCTGAGAAATGCTATCTTCCTCTTTGCAATTTTAAACATTTCCTAGGCCTTCAGTGATAAATGTGCCTAAAAGTCAACAAGTTTAGGATTTGTCTGAATTGTCTATTACCTTCTAAATGATTAATATCTCACCCCTTGGCATTTAGCCATAGAAGGTCTGGAGTCACATTGTAGCTTCTTCAGGGAGGCATGATCACTACCAGGCCACCTTGATGTAAGCAACCCTCTAGGACTACAAGTTACAAAGGAGTTGTGGTTATATACCTTCGGAGCAGTTTCTACCCCAGGCATTGACCACATTGATGAAATGTAGTAACAGAGTATAGTAGTTTTGGGAAGGCAACTAGGTGGTGCATTGGATAGAATTTTGGGCCTACAGTCAGGAAGACTCATCTTCCTCAATTTGTATCCGGTCTCACACATTTATGAGTTGTGTGACATTGGGCAAGCCATTTAGCCCTGTTTTCCTCAGTTTCTTCATCTGCAAAATAATCCGGAGAGTGAAATGGCAAACCACTAAAGCATCTTTGCCAAGAAAACCCCAAATGGGGTCATGAAGGGTTGGACATGACTAAAATTACTGAACAACAATAACAGTGTTCAGAAGCTTGTTTTGCGTGGAGGAAGATAAAAAATGAGAAAATTTTGCATTTTGAAAACTTCTAACAGTTCTGACAGAAGTATATTATGTTGCATAGTTTTTCATTTAGTGGTATTCTTAGCTTGATGTCTCTGCTTTTCTGAGTTGTTATTAAGGGGTCACTCCACTCCCCATCTGCAGTTCTCTCTGGAGTCAGTAGCCCCTGGTATCCAGTCACCCTCCTTCCCTTCTCTGTTTCACCTTTTTTGTGATGTCTTTCCCCATAAGATTATAAGCTTTTGAGGGCAGGAACTGTTTTTTTTTTCTTATTTATATCCCCAGTGCTTAGCATAATTACTGGCATATAGCAGGCCCTTATAATTGTTTACAAAATAGAATTTACAGTAACTTCACATTCTCTGGACGTATTTTTTATCCACCAATGATTACATGTTCCATTTTAGGGGATTGAACTGGCCATCTGAAGACTTGGGCTGTAGCCCCAGCTATACCAGCAACTAGCTATAAGTTTTGCACAAGTTACCTTAAAATCCTTGTGCTTCATTTTTTTTAATCCTAAAATGATGCTGTGGGATAAAATGATTTAAGGTTCCCTTCCAGTTCTAGCCTCTTCTATTAAGCAGAGCAGTTGTCAACCTTTCTATTGACAAATTATATCTGGTGCTGCTTGGCTCAGAGGTGTATGGAGGTGGGTCCATGGAAATTATAGGGCAGGAAATTACTAGTTTCATTAAATAGAGTCTGAATGCTTTCCATTTTCCTTTGTTGAGTTAATTAAAATAAATAATTAAAATGAAGCATTCCCCATTGACCTTCAAAGTGTGACAATCCAAAACAGCTACTCTTCTTATGTGTCATAAACACTATAATAATATCTCATTATATAGAACATAATGAACCCTCGTATTTTGTTATGAAATGACATTATATCCACAATAAAATATAACAGAGGGCTTGTGTAACTGATCCATTTAGTCCAACTAGAAACATTCCACTTATTAAATCACTTCTCTTGATTGCTCTTCACTTGACAACTCTGGGTTACACTTAAACCTACTGCAATTTCCTGGGAAGTCTATAGATACAGAAATCTGACTAATTTGTTATCATTTAATTCATAAAAGAATTCAAGTAGCAATGATTCATCCTCTAGTAAATATAGAAGGGCTTTTGTATATTAAAATTTGCAACTTTTAGTTTTTTAAAAAAATAAAAAAAATCGTTTGCATAGAGTGTCTTCGTTCCTTAATGGAGGAAACTGAAAGATATTTAGGGTTTCCTGAACACAACAGCTCTGGAAAATCGAAGATATGATCATGTGTGGACAAATATCACCCCTCACATACTTTTCGTATTTTTGGAGGCATACACGGGTCTAAGACGTAAGGCAGAGGTAGTTACTCCAAATAAATAAGCATTCAATGACTGACAATCTAGTCGGGTTGGGACAGAAACTAACTGTATAAAAAGGAAAGGATGGGTCATTTTTTTTGTTTTTTTTTTTTTCTTTAAAAAATCCTTTTCTTTTTTTCTTCTTTTCTCATTTTTTTCTCATTTTATTTTTAATTTTATCAATTTGAGAAACATAAAAAAGAGAATTTGCATATATGTAGAAGAACAGAAAAGGAACTACATATGCAACTATAAATTTTATTACATTCATCTCGTTTTGGGGAGAGTATATAATAAAATTAGTACTGTTAAATTCATCCTACTTTTCTGTTTTCCCCTTTAAACTTCCTTCTGCTCCCTTCTATATGATTTAAAAGATGCCTCAGACAATGAGGTGGTGCAGTGAATAGAGCACCAGAACTGAAGTTAGGAGGACCTAGCTCTGTGACCCTGGGCAAGTCACTCAACCCTGATTGCCTCAAAAAAAAAAAAAAGATTCCTCAATAAACCTCTTATTTTCTTGTTTTTTTTCTTTTAGTTACCGCTATTAGTAGCTTCTCCCTCACAATGCATTCATATATGCATGTATACAAAATACAAATATGTGTATATATGCTTGCATATGTGTATATATACATATATATGTTTATATAGGTGTATATATATGTATATGTATATATACATGCACACATACACACACACACACACACACACACACACATTCCAAGAAAACAAATCCACTTGTTTGTTTGTCACGGCCAAAAATACATGGATTGTTCTGTAGGAGATGAGGAATACTGAACATTATAGAAGAATTATTGGTCATAGTTCTTAAGTCTTTCCAACTTAACTTTCTTTATAATGTTGTTATTCTCTAAGTTTATCTCCTGGTTCTATACACTTTACTTTGAGTGGGTTAATACAAAGCTTCTTGAGTTTCTCAGAAATGATCACTTTCATCCTATCTTATAGTACAATATTATTCCAATAAATATGCTATAGTTTGTTCAACCATTTGATAATTGAAAATACCACCTTTGTTTCCAGTTCTTCACTAGAAGAGAAAGAGCTGGTGGGAATATTTCTGTACTCCTACATCTTTTTTCCCACTCTCTTTGATTTCTTTGTTATACAGACCTAAGTGATTTTACTAGTATGTCAAAGGAAATGCATTTTAATAACTTTTCAGCATAGTTCCAAATTTCTTTTCAGAATAGTGGGACCTATTCATAGCTTGGATAGTCCTTTTACAAGGAGACATCGAGACCCTTTTTTTCAATATTCCACCTGTCTCAGGTGTGGTTATCTTGTTCTTGTACAAAGTAAAGATATTTCAGCAAATCTAGATTTTTTTTTGTTGAAGAGCTGTGTGTCTTTCTGAAGTAGTTAGTTAGGGCTCACATCAGAAAAGAAATTCCAATGTGCCTTATGAAAAAAATATCCAAAAAGGCCAAAGAGATCATCAGATCACTGGAAACGGAGGTAAAAGTAAGATGAGAAGTCACTGAACTTGGGTTCAGAGAATCTAGATTTAAATCTCAGCTCTACTAGATTTTTTGTGTGTCTTAGAAAAACAACTTCTCTCACCCTCAGTTTTATCCTCTGCAAAATGAAGAGGTTGGACTAAGTTATAAGTATCTTCTCTTGTAGATTTATATCCTGTTACTGTACTACAGTAGGGAGAAAGCCTTGGGCCAGAAGTCATGGGAAAAGCAACTGACAACATGAAAGTTATTGCAATCAGTAAAAGCTTGAACTGCTGACATGGATAACATAATGGTTTTGCCTTCGTCGTTATTAAAAGTTACTTTTTAAGTATCTTTTTAGCCAGAGTACTTAGGAGTTGTAAAGTATTATATTTTTTAGTAGGATGTATTTCTCAGGATCTGAGCATGGACTTCAGTATTCTTCCCCCCAAAAAAGATTTCTACTTCTGGTATTATAAATTATTCATTTATCATGAAACAAAATTAATATTTAACCTAGTAAAGTGAGTATATGAAAAAAATGGAGTTTGAATCCAGACTCAATTACTTACTACCTATTTAACCTTGGGCAAGCCACTTCATCTCTTGGTCTCAGTGTCTTCTTGTGTAAAAATAGAAGGTTGGATTAGATTACCTTTTAGGACTTTTCTAGCTCTAATGCCTAGTATTAACTCAAATATTCAGACTACTCAATAAATGCTTGTTTGTGACCTGAAATTCTGTCTCTTGTGATTTATTAGCATGAAGGCCTCAATTGGTCAGATAATTGGAAGTGTTGCTTATTAGTTCAACATAATATCAGAATGAAGCCATGAATCCAAGAGTCATACTGTTTACTTGCCAATAAGAGACTAGACATACTAAAATTGCAAGCAAAGCTCCAAACCAGTGAGTTCCTACCCATAATGGGGAGTCATTAGGACTAACCAGTCTTTGGAAGTGCTGAATTATTCAACATTCAGCTATGCTACAGTTAAAATGAGGGTGAAATCCTTTTATATTAGTTCAATTCTGCTCTACTTGAATTTTACAATTAATGAGATTTTGCTCATAGGCACTAAAACATAAACATATAAACAAAACCACAGATGGAGAAAATTTTTAATATATTTCCATAGCAATTTCAAACTTATGGGGCAGAGCTATTGAATTACTAGGACTCCAGTAGAGGCATAGTATTTACATAAATATACCATATAAGGACAAAGGATGGAAAGTTCATTTTCTAATATGGGAGATTCCATTCCATTCAACAATCATCTCTTAAGCACCTAATCAATGCAATGCATAATGGCAGGTTCTGGGGATACAAGATAAAAACAGAACAGGACTCTCTCTACTCTCAAAGAGTAGAATAGTTTACTGGAAGGGCTCATTGAGAAGGTTGCCTTAGACCCGAGCCGTGAAATCTGAGTAAGTTTTCACATGTTTGAGGTGGCAGTACAAATAGAACAATGTGAAGAAAGGCACATATATTTGTAAGAAGGTGCCATATATATAAGAGGTGGCAAGGAAACTAGCTTGGCAGAAGCATGGTGCACAGGAAGTTTGTATTAAGTTTGTATTAAGGTAAAAAGGTAGGAAAGCATTAGTCTCTGAATGAATGAATCAATAAATGAATGAATAAAAAAATTTACTAAGTACTTACTGGAGCAATTAGGTGGTACAACAAACAGATAGAGTAGATAGAGTACCAGTGGAGTCAGGAAGACTCACTTTGTGAGTTCTAATCTGGTCTCAGACACTTCCCAGCTGTGTGATCCTGGGCAAGTCACTTAATCCTGTTTGCCTCGATTTCTCATCTGTAAAATGAACTGGAGAAGGAAATGGCAAATCACTCAAATATCTTTGCCAAGAAATAGGGTCACTGAATCAAAAAGTATTCAACAACAACAACAAAAAGCACTAAATATTTGCCAAGAACTATATTTATTTCTAAGGATTCAATTGCAAAAAAAAAAGTCAGACTCTTAAGAAATCACTACTCTGATTGGAACAGACAAAAACATTTTTGAGAGTTCGTTTTCAAAGAAGAAGAAATTTTCTAAGGTTTTAGCAACATGTCAAATAGCAAGGTCCAAGATTACTTAGGATATATCAGCAGATTAGTTGTCTGTGACTGGTTGACTGGAAGGCACACTCACAGGGCAAATGGTAAGACCTTGCAGACTTTAAAACTCTGTGACAAGGCATATGGTAAGACCTGGTGGTTTTTCAAATCACCAGAAATGAATTTGTTGATTCCTCACTAATACAAATATGTGAGTAGCCACATTATTCTTTCCGCTTGCCCACATGAATTATGTCTGGGTAGCCCTGGTTCAGGAGGTATAAAAGAAAGGCAAGTAAAAAGGGTACTCCAGATGGCAGTTATGGATGACTTTTAAGCCATGTTAAAGGATTTAAACTATATTTAGTAGTGAATATGAAATCATGGAAGAATATTGAGGAGAGAAATTACATGCATATGTAGAAGATGAAAATAACTTTATTCTAAAGTATGAAGGGGAGAAGATAAAGAATGAGAGGCAGAGGCAGGGAGAATTAGAAGGTGGTTTCAGCAGGCAAAATGGGTAGTAATGACATCCATTAATGGCAGCAGTAATAGAAAAAAGGAGACAGGCTAGAAAAAGTTCAGTTGCAGAGTTAGAATCAATAAGGCTTATTAACTGATTAGAAATGAGGAATAAAGGAGAGAGAGTCAAAGATAACACAAAAAGTTTTAAGCATTAGTACTATCTAGAGGGAGAAATAGTGATTACAAAACCCCAGCATGGCTTCAAGAACAGTATAAGCCCTTAAAGTTTCTAAACTGGTATTTCAGCAGAATTCTGTAGATAAAGTTTATGTAGGTTTTAGCAAAGACTGGTAAAATAGTGCATGCTATATTTGTGGGGGAAATGGAGTGGCTTGTATCAGGCTATAAAATATTTAGACAGATTCAGAATTGGTGAAATAGATGGACTGAAAGGGTAGCCATTAGTGGTTCAAAGTTGATTTGGTTGGGTGTCACCAGGAGAGTTCCTGAGGATTTGTGCTTGGCCTTGTATGTGTAATGATTTTATCATCGATTTAAATAAAGTCATAAATGGTCTCTTGATCAAATTTGAAGATGATATAAAACAGGGAGTGATAACTAATATACTTCATGACATGGAGTAAATGACCAAAAGCTCTTGGCCAGCTGGATCTAATGAGATGAAATTCTGTAGGCATAAAATCACAGTCTTATATTATGATTCGAATGATCAAATTAACAAACAAAAGATGAATAAGGCACAATTCCATAATGATTTGTCTAAAAAAAAGGTCTAGGGGAGGGGTTAGTGGATTGCAGGATCAATATGAGTCAGCAGTGTAAATATAATCTTAAACTGTCTTCAGAGAAGTGTGATACCCAAGAGTAAGCCAATAATCCTGCTGAGCTCTGGTCAGAATACATCTGGAGTACTATGTTCAATTCTGGGTGCCAGCATTTAGGAGTGCAAGCAGGATGGTGAGAGGCCTTCAGTTCATATTATATGTTGATATGTTGAAGGAATTGTGGATGCTTAGCTTGGTCAAGATAGACTCTAGGTATAATTGATAATTGTCTTCAAGTACTCATGGAGCCATCATGTTGGAGAAGGATGTTTGTTTTGCTTTATATTACAGGGCAAAACTAGGATCAAAAGACATGACTTACAAAGAAGAAGATTTAAGACTGATGATGGTGATCCAATAGTGGAATGTACTACCTCTAGAGGTTTTGGGTTCCTCTTTAATAAAGATCTTCGAGGAAAAGTTAGATGGCCACTTATTGTACATGTTGTATTGGTGATTATTTTTGATTATGGAGTAGGCTAGCTGGCTGTTAAATTCTCTCCTAATTTCCAAAATCTGCTATCCTGAGATTGGGCAAATGGTGATGCTACTAACAAAATTCAGGGAGTTAGGAGCAAAAAGCAAATTTAGAGGGAAAATGAGGAATATTATTTTGAACATAATGAACTTGATATTTCACTGGTACGTGCCAGGAATTGCAGCGCAGAAATGAAGTTTGGAGAGTCATTCGGGTAGAAGAGATCCATGAGTCTGTGAGAAAATATGAAGTTGTTAAAGTAGAGATCACTAAGAGAGAAGAGAGAACAGAATAATGAGGATATATATCCAAATGAATTGGGAAAAGAAAAAAATAGTCAAATAGAGGAAAATTGACCAGAGGGGTAGGAGGAAAACCAGAACAAAATAGTGCCACAGAAACCAAGTAGAAAGACATAAATGACACTGACAGGAGGAACTTCCAGGACCCAAGATGGTGGAATAAGCAGTGAATTGTGGTAACTCTTTAATATTCACCTTCAATAATCATAAAATAGCACCCCGAAATGAATCCTGCAATAGATGAAACAATTGTTTAGCTCACAAAATTAGGAAGATCAGCAAGAAAGCTTTGTCTCACTCCGGTAAACAGGGAGTGCATTTGAGTTCTAACAAACCAATGGGAGAGCCTGAACCATAGTGTGGGGGAGCCAGCAAATGTCAACACCAGGACCTCCCACATGCCTTAGCATAGACAGGGTAACAGGCAGACTCCAGCTCTAAGAACCACCACATGCTTCAGCGTAGCCCCAGGCAAACAGGCATCCTCCAGCAAGACAAGAAAGTAGGCCAGAACTCCATGTGCTTCAGTGTAGCCCCAGGGAAATGCAGAAAAACCCCACCAGGCCTTAGCACACACCAAAAATCATTACTAGGACTCTAACTCAGCACCAGTTAAACTGCCAGACCCTTATGGCCTCCAGCAGCACCAGCCAACGAGTCCTTCACTGCAGCACCAAATACCAGGGTCCACTGGGGGCATCAGGGCAACATCATTGCAGCACCAGGTAAATAGCCAGGCCTGTACCAGTGGCCCAAGAAGCCTGAGAAACCTTGGGGTGCAGAGCTAAAATTTAAAAGAAAGGAAAAAGGCTAAAAAAAGAAAAGATGAACAACAAACAACCACAAAAGAATCTGACCATAGAAAGTTATTATGATGACAGGGAAAACCAAAACACAAACTCAAAAGAGGATAACAATGTCAAAACACTTATAGAAAAAGCCACAAAGAAAAACAGGAAGTAATCTTAAGCTCAGAAAAAAAAAAACTCGTGGAAGAGCTCAAAAAGGAGCTTAAAAGTCATATAGGGGAAATAGAAGAAAAAACAGGAAAAGAGAGTGGTACAACAGAATTATGAAAAAAAAGTCAACAGCTTGGAAAACTGCTTAAAAAGTAGATTGGCCAAATGGAAAAGGTGATATGAAAATCCACTGAAGAAAACAACTCCTTAATTGGTCAAATGGAAAAGAAACTACCAAAGCTAAATGAGGAAAACAACACCTTAGCTTTTTACTGGTTCTGCTGTTCCAGGATTTGTTTTTTGGTGCTACTTTATGGTTGTTTGGAGGTGAATATGGGAGAGTTGCAGTGATTTTATTGCTTACTCTGGCAAGTAGAAACTAGTGACTCTTGTTATTGTTTCTGTTTGTTGTTTGTTCTCAAAGATGACCATGACATCAGGGAGGTTATGACATGACGTGCAAATAAATAAGATTTAAGTGAGAAAAGGCTGTGCAAAGTCACCAGCCTTACTTTCTCCTTCAGAGCCATCTTGGTCCAGTGGAGATATATAGATCAGGACAATTGGAGATGGTCCAGAATGCAATAGGGGACCTTAGAATCAATAAAAAAAATCAAAACAAAGAAAAAAATTAAGAAAATGTAAAATGCCTCATGGGAAAAACAACTGATATGGAAAATAGATCCAGTAGAGATAATATCAAAATCATTGTACTACCTGAAAGCCATAATCAAAAAGAGGACCTGGACACCATCTTTCAAGAAATTATCAAGGAAAGCTGCCCTTATGCCTGGAACCAGAGGGCAAAATGGGCCTTGAAAGAATCTACGAATCACCTCAGGAAAGAGATCCCAAAATAAAAACTCCAACGAACATTATAGCCAAATTTCTGAACTCAAGGAACTCAAATTTCTGAACTCAAGGAAAAAATACTACAAGTGGCCAGAAAGAAACAATTCAACTATCAGGGAGTCACAATCAGAATTATGCAGGACTTGGCAGCTGGAGGTCATGGAACAAGAAATTCTGGAAGGCAAAGGAGATAGGTCCTAGGACTACAACCAAGAATCACTTACCCAGGAGAATTAAGCATAATACATCAAGTAAAAAAATGGACATTCAGTGAAATGGAAGGATTTCCAGCTTTCATAAGGAGAAGACCAGAAGGAACCAAAAAATTGACCTCTAATATCAAGACACAAGGGATGTATAAACAGGTAAAAAAAAAAGGAAAAGAAAATATAAGAGATTCAATAGAGCTAAACTACATCTCACATGGAAAGATGATACTTGTAATTCTTAAAAAATATGTCACTAATGATATAGCTAGAAGGAATATACATAGACAGAGGGGACAAGCATAAGGTGAATTTGAGAGAATGACATAAAAATTGAGGGCTGAAAAAGAGGAGTACAATGAATGCAGAAGAAATAGAGAGGTAGAATGGGGTAAATTATTTCACATGAAGAGGCACAAAAGACCAATTACAGTGGAGGAAAAAATGGGAGGGTAAGCAATGAGCATCACTTGAACCTTACTCTCATCAGACTTGGCTCAAAGAGCCAACAATCATTTTAATATAGAAGTCTATCTTACCTGATAAGGAAGTAGGAGGGAAGGAGATCAAGCAAAATGAGGGGGAGTGGGGACTGACAGAAGGGAGGGCAGATAAGGGAGGGGTGGTAGTGTGCTGACAAGCAAAATGATCTTTGTTTTCTTTGAGTAACTCAGCATATTTTCTTACATCTTGCTAAGTGTTATACCCCAGGCCCACAGCCCTGTTGGGTGTGGAACCTATGTGGATGTGAGCCTCCCAGGATCCTGGGGGGAGTGGCTAGGACTGGAGCCAATAGAAGCCTGTGGTGGGAGGAGCTTGCTGAGCGGTTGGAGCAGATCTAAGAGGCAGTTGGTGAGACAGTTGGTGACAGGAGTTAAGAGCTGAAGGACAGAGGAAGCAGTTAGCTAGCTGAAACACAGCTTGGAGAGTGTGGCAGAAGCGGTGGTGACAGCAGCAGAGACAGCTACAGCCGAAGCTGAAGAAAAAGCTGAAGCTGAAGCAGGAGCTGTGGAAGCAGAGCTGACCTGAAAGTAGAGCCGACCTGTGTGTGGACCGAGGAGAGCCAAGCAAGAACTTGAGGGCAGTTTGTGATCTTCTTACTAGCATGAATA
>CM053626.1:197232207-197267693 GCA_028646595.1 Phalanger gymnotis | reverse complement strand
AACCACCAACTGTATCCCAGTCCCCAGCAGCTTCTCCCACTAACCTACTCTGTTGTCCTTGGTGTTTGTGGGTTGAGAAGTCTGGTAACTGCTGCAGCTTGCTGATTCAGGGTGCTATGGCATGCTCCATCTGGCTCCTGGTCTGGTTGGTCTGTGCCGCCCACGCTGGGCTCCCCTCTGCTCCCAGCTCTGTGAGAGATAGACCTTACCCAGAGACCATCCAGGATGTCCTGGGCTAGAGCCCTGCTTGCCTTATGCTATTTTGTGGGTTCTGCAGTTCTAGAATTGGTTCAGAGCCATTTTTTATAGGTTTTTGGAGGGACTTGGCAGGGAGCTCACTCTAGTCCCTGCTTTCCAGCTGCCATCTTGGCTCCACCCCCAAAAAGAGATTTTCTTAGCATTAATTCTAGTTGGTTGGTGTTTGCCTTTATTGCCTTCGCTGTTAAAATCCTTAAACATTCTTCTTTTTACAAAAGTATCTGGAAGAAATGAATTCAGAGGCTAGAATTTAAGTATGTTATATGTTAATTTCTAGATCCAATGCGACTTTTAGTAAGTCCCTCTATTTTATCAGAAAATAACATAAAAATGAATTACAAACATGAACTTCACTTGGAGTTACATCTCCATGGCACCAAGAGAACTGAATGAAAAGTTTAGTCACTCATTTGGTCATTCATTTTTGCTCAAAGCTTCAAACATCTGGATGTGCTCGGCATTGTATAGACATAGCTTTGTAAATCAGCATGTCTCAGGAGTGTTATAATAATGTTGCTGGAAACTGGCCAATTTTCATTCTCGCCACCACACTCTCAAAACATTCCTGTTATTTAATTAAACAGAATTTCTGCCAAAATGTTATTGGCATAGATAAAATTATTTTTCTAAGCTTAGAGGTTCTTTTTAGATTAATTAAAAAATAAATAGAATAGGTTTTATTGAAATAACTAAAAATAAATAAGTTATTCAAGTATTTGTTGCTTCTTAGTACCCAATCATCTTAGAAAAAAAAACAAATTAATAACTAGGTTAGACCAACGGCGCTTGGAGCCAAAGAATCTCTGAGAGGGAAGAGTGCTCAGAAGCCATCTAGTTTAATTCTCACAAAAGCAATTCTTTACTTTGTATAATAAATTGGACAAGTGGTCACTCACCTTTTACTGGAAGGCCATAAGACTTCTGGTGAAGGGTATCTAGTAGATCCTGAAGCAATTAATTTCATTTTTGAAAATCATTTATTTTTAGGAAAATATTCCTTATATAGAAATTAATTTGGGCTCCTTGTCTCAAGTGTCTTTATATACTAATCCCTTCCATTCTGTAAGCAATTGTGTAACAACAAATGTTGCTTAGCAGCTACCGTGCCTGTGTAAGACCAATAACACCAGTACACAGAAGGGCTGCCAACAAAGGTTCTTTGATCTGCTTTTCTAAGGAAAGCAATTTTAAGGGGTTAACAATCTCAGCTTAATTAAACATACATATATCATTCACTTAATTCAGGAGGAAAAGTCAGCACTCTGAACTTCAGAGAAAATACAAACCGAAATTACAAGCATACATTATATAAACAGAGCAAATAACCCAAACCAGTCTATCCATAGCAATACACAGTTACCAGAGAAGCACCAACATCTGGGTTTTCAAAGCCAGGGGCACTGCTTGAATGGCTTGCCCAGAGTCTCATTACTCTTTCAATAGGTGTACCTCCAAAAGTCAAACACTAACCTTCCAGTACACATATGCTGTTCAGGATCCTGAGGGCTCAGCCTGCCATTTAAAATGTGGGAAATCACTAACACCAGGGTGTGGGAAACTTATTCAATCACTAGTACCACATCATATACATTGTTTCCAATCAATAACTCCTGATTGCCTTAATGCCAAGAAACACTCCAAAACAACAACAAAAAAAATCCCACTTTACCTGCCCCATTCAAACAAAGATGAGACTCATTAAAGGCACTTGGTTGCCTTGACAATCAAAAAGAGAACAGCAAAAAAGTTCTGCCCTAATTACCATTACAAATTGCTAAGCCAATTTACCTGACCATGTTCCACTCACTCACCAACAACCTATACTCTATTGAATCCTTATTACCTTCACATCAGATGTAATATAATTTAATGTAATTAACCAACAGCATCTATATAACAGCCTTTATTTGGCACTCAAATTCTTTATAACTTAGTCTCTTCCTACTTTTCTGGTCTTTTTCAACTTAAAGCTTCTTCGTAATCCACAGGATTCAGGTACGCTGGTGTCTTTGCTGTTTCTGGAGCACCATACTCTATTGTCCATCTGTATCCCTTTGCGCTGAATTTTCTTTGTATATGTATATGGAACACTTTTCCTCTTCACCTATACTTTTTAGGTTACTTGACTTTCTTCAAAATTCAGTTTTAGGGAGAAAACCCAGCTGCCGTATAACTACTACATCAAAACCCTGACATATGTATCATCTGAATTGTGTTCAAGAAATCCATTGCAAAGTTATTAAGATTTATTTGACCCCCAAACTGGGGGTCAGCTAGAAAATGAGGACAATACAAATGGTGACTTCCTGAAAAAAAGTCAATAAATCTACCCAGCAAAGATAACATCAAGATATCCACTCAGAAAATACTAATACATCCATTCATAATATCCAATAAGAGATGTCCAGGAACAAGTGTAGGACGTAGCCTCTGTGTATAGGAAGCAAGAGTAGACTTACCCTGATAAAATCTCAAAGTCACAAAAACTCCTCCAAGTGGGTACCTTGTAAGTACTAGAGAGCAGTGGTTGCCAGCCTGGTGTTTTATGTTGTCACAGACCTCAGAACTGGATACTGTATACCCAGGAGCTCTGAGATTGAAAACACTGTTCTGAGATGCCAGACAGAGGCTTAAAAATCTAACACTAATGAATCTCAAAGATTGGGGTAGGGAAAGGCTAACCCCAAAAGGTGAAAGTCACTGAAAACATTCAGGTGACCTGAATAAGTCCAAATAGGGTCAACTATTCTCCCCCCTCCCCCCAAAAAAAAGCATAGCAGGGGGTGGAGGGAACTGGCTTGAATATCAACTCTCAATTCAGATACTGAAATTCAAGAGATGAATAAGGCAAAGAAAATACTGACCAGTATGTTTTTTTTAAATAAAAGTCAAGAGGCCACCCAAAAGGAAAAAGTAACTATGTTACGAATACAAGTAGACTGAGAGAAAAAATAACAAATGTTCTACAAAGACTACATGAATATATAGAAATTATGCGAGAATGAAAAATGAAACTAAAACTCTTGGGGAAAGAATTGAAAGAAGAATAAATAGCTTAGAAACAAAAGTTGTAAACTTTATTCAAGGAATGGAAATCTTACCCATATGTAAATTAGTATATGTCAAATAAAAGTTAATGATTCCATGAGGCAGTAAGGAATATGTAAATACAATCAAAAGCTTGAAAAAAAGAAGAAAATAAAAGATGTTTTACATTAGAAACAACTTAACTGGAAAACAGGTAAAGGAGAAATAATTTAAGGACCTTAATAATTATGATTTGGAAAAGAAAAAATTCTGGCCAAGATAATTCAAGAAACTACACATGAAAATTATGCAAATCATTTATAAGGAGAGAATAAAGTGAAGACAGAAGGAACACACCAATCACCTCTTAAAAGAAACCCCAAAAGCTGTGATAATCAATTACAGATAACACAACTCTTCTCAGTGACACAATGATCTAGGAAAAGTACAAAGGACTCATGAAGAAAAATGCTATCCATATCCAAATAAAGAAGTGAGGGACTCTAAAGGCAGATTGAAGCATATTTTTTTCACTTATTTCAATCTTTCTTGTGTTGTTTATCTGTTTCTTCTTTCACAACTGTGACTAATATGGAAATTTTTTACATGAAAGCACATGTATAAAATATATGAAACTGCCTACCATTTTCAGAAGAGGGGAGGGGAGGAGAGAGGCAGAAAAATCTGGAACTCAAAATCTTGTAAAAATGAATGCTAAAAATTTTCTTGACATGTAACTGGGGGTAAAATAAAATACTATTAAACTTTAAAAGGAATACTATTAAACTTCCCAAAGGAAAAGTCCCAGGACTTGTGTAGCTAAATTCCATAGCTCCCACGTTAAAAAATAATGCATCAGCTATCCAAAATGAAGGTACTTATGTAGCAAGGGACAATATTCAGTCTCACGTAAAACCTGGAAGCTATTATTAAAAATGAGAGGAGATAGTGAAAACAATATTCCAAAAAAGCAAAAGATTTAGGCATACAACCAAGAATAACTTATCCTGTAAAGGTGGGTGTAATCCTAGATCGGCAAAATAGATGTTTAATGGAATAGAGCGACTTAAAGCAGTTCTGAAAAAAAGGCCACAGCTGCATAGAAACTTCAAAATACAATAACAAGAGTCCAGAGAAAGCTAGAAAAGTAAATTAATTTGAATAATTGAAGTATGTGTATGACACTGCAGTCTTAACATTCTAACAGATTAAAAAAAAAAACTGTCCCTTCAGAGAAAGTCTGTAGAGTGAAAAACAGAGGTCTTAAGGGTTGATTTGTTCTGTTCAGAGAATTTGAAGAATAGAAAAATGCAGGGTAAAAGCAAGACGGGAGTAGAAGAAGGGGGTGGGACATAACTATTTTACTTCATTCAGATGCATTGAAAAGAAGTGTATGAACATGGAATTAGGGGTGGGGAGAATAAGCATGGGAGGAAACTCACTCTTAATGAAATAGTCAAATAGTTGACCATGTCCATACAATTTGTTTTAGAAACTCATCAAATCTAACAGGAAAAAAAGTAAAGATAGGGAAAGAAGAGCTGTAAGCAGAACAAACTTCTTTATCTTAAATGGGGTGGGGAGAGGGAGTAAGAAAGGAAACAAAAAAAAAAACCTTACTTTAGATCACCTTTCAACTGGTAAATGGATAAACAAATTGTATTCTATGAATTTATCAGAAAACTTTTACATTATAAAAATGACAAAGGAGAATATTTGAGAGAATCTTGCATCATATGAACTGACACAGAGTAAGTTTTGAAGAACCAAAATATAATTTTTGTAACAATGGCAACAATGTAAAGAAAAATAACTTGGAAAGACTTAAGAACTATGATCAATGCAATGACCAAGGACCTGAGATGAAACATGTTACCCACCTCATGACAGAGAGGTGATGAGATGATGGACTTAAGGGACAGAGAGAGGCGTACATTTTGTACATGACTACCATATAGCTTTATTTTGCTTAGCCATGCTCATTAGTTACAAGGCTATTTTTTTGTTGTTTTCATTCTTTCTTTTGGCTAATTTAGGGAGGGGATTAAGGAGAGAGAGACTTAGATGCCAAAAAGAGGATTATTCTAACATTTTCAAAAGCACAATTCTCTGCTACCACAGAAAGAGTTCACATAAATATTTTAGTGCATAAGTGTTTTTTTTTTTCCTTTTTATTTGATCTCTGGGGAATAGACTTAGTAGTGATGTCATTAGGTCAAAGAGTTTGCACATTTTATTAACAATTTGAGTATAGTTATCTAGTTATCTTTGAAAAGAGGCTATCAGAAAATTTTATTGAAAATATCCCCAGTTAACTGTTTCCCATCTTAATTTAGCTATATTGATTTTGTTTGTGCAATAACTCTAAAATAGTATCTAGTAAATAATAATATTAGTAATAGTAAAATAGTGGTAAGTATGCTCTGGCTCATTACCCTAAAGCCCAGTTGGCTACATTTCTCTCTAAGGTTTCTAAGAGTTCATTCTTGGGTTTCTGGCTATCTCTCTGGTAATGCGCTAGAATGGAGCCCCAACTAGTTGGATCCGCTTTAACTGTTAGCTGCCAGTGAATAGTGCTACAATTCACCTTAACTACTTAAAATAAATTAGCTTTTTAAAAAGGGATATTTATTTCAAATATATAATAATAGCAAAAGTACAAACATTTCCCCCCCACCTTGGGGGCACAATTTCACTTATCCTACCTTAGCCCCTGAGAAGAGAAGGCTAAAACTTAACTGAGTCTCTACATGGCATCAACACGAACGAGTTTACATCCAGATGTGAAATGACTATCTAATGAATCCTCTTATCAACTGCTGGTTGTGTAGGCCCTGAAAATCACTCTTGAAGTTTATCCGTTATCCTTTAGAGCACTGAAGGTAAGGCGGATGCAACACCCCCCTAAAAAAACAATAAAAAAACCCATCATGGATTGTGACTCCAGGATTCCTGGAAGCTCGCTCTCCCAAACTTTTGAAAGCCACAAGGTCCAAGGCTCCAGATTAAGCTCATTCATTTAATGAGAAAGAACAAATGGCTAAGGCAGGCAAAGAATCAAGGCTCCTTTTCATGAGGCCAATAAAAGGAGAAGGCCCAAAGTCTCTCCTTAAAGTAGAGTGGTGTCTCAGCAGACACCAAAAGAGCAGTCAAAGATATCAAGGACTCCAGTGAAAAGTGGCAAAACTCTGGTTGCTAGTCATTTTGCAGGCATCCCCAGTTCTTCCTATGCAGTCAATAAAGAGAGGATGACATATATAAGATGCTCAGCAAACAACAAACAGGACGACTTGAATGCTTCAAGGTCTTTCAAAGCACTTCCATTATATATAATAACAAGTATAATTTTTTGAGTTCTTTGAGGTTTGCAAACTGAGGTAGTACTATTATTATCTGAATTTTACAAATGAGAAACTGAGGGAGATATAGGTGAAGTGTCTTGCTCAGGGTCACATAACCAGGAAGGGTCTGAGACAGGATTTGAACTAATGATTTTTTCTAATTCTGCCCAGGATTCTCTCCATCATCACATTATCATGGTACTCCCAGAAGCAGGCCTTCCAGTGTCTCCTACTTGGTAACTTTACAATAGTAGAGAATAATGATACACTTTGCACACGTGCCGCTTTCCTGATATGTTTTCTCCATTTGAAAAACTTGCTGTTATGTATGCAATCAAATTTTTGCATTTTATCTTCTGTCATCATCTCTATCCCTTGTTTCTTTATGATCTCTTCCATTATCCATACTTCAAAAGGTAATTTGTTTCTCTTTCCCTTTTTTATGACCTTTTATATGTAAGTTATGTATCTTTTTGGAGCTTATCTTGGTATAATGGCATGAGGTGTTGGTCTAAACCTAATTTCTGCAAAACTTCTTTCCATTTTTTAAGGTTTGTCGAACTGAGTTCTTACCAAGATCTTTGAGTTTGTTAAATACAAAACTACTGATTTCAGTTATTTCTGTTTGTTGTATACTTAATTTGTTCCACTGACCAAGCTATACCAAATCATTTCGATAATCACTGCTTTGTAAAAAACACTTTGAGAACTGGTACCTCTAGCCTCTCTTCCTTCACTCTTTTTTTTTCCTTATTTTTGTTGAGCTGGTTGACCTTTTTTTTTTCATTTTCATGAATACATGAATGGTTTGACAAAGAATGGTATATGAATGCAACAGTGGACTACTTACTCTTCTATTTAAAATGATGAAATGGATGAATTTCAAAGAAACCTGTAAAGATTTTGTGAACTGAGGTAGAATGATGGGAATGTATCGAAGAGAAGAGGTTATACTCCAGCAATATTTTAAAAAATGAAAACCTTAAAAAGACTGAAGAACTCTTCTCATTGCAATGACCATTAAGTAAAAATTCAGAGGACCAAAATAAAGAGTTCTATCCACCTCCTAAAGAAAAGGTGATGCATTTGGTGAAGAATGAGGCACAATCTTTAACAGGGGCAATAAAGTAATTTGACTTTGGTTGAGCAGTCAAGGCAGAAGCCTTCAGCTCAAAGGGTCTATCTCTCCCCCTGCCCCAGAGATGGGAGGGAGAGAGAATAATTCAATTTAACTAAAAAGTTTATTTAAATATTCATAGAAGAAAACAGAAGCAAGTTCAGGAAGCACAGACAAACAGGAAGATTGCAAAAATAAATTTTAGAATTTAATATATACTTTTTAATTTATTCAGTATTCAGTATTTTCCCCAGTTACATGTAAAAACAACTTATGCCATTTGTTTTTAAAATCTCGAATTTCAAATTTATTTCCTTCCTCCCTTCCCACCCCCACTCCCATTGAGAAGGCAAGAATTTTATATAGGTTATACATGTGTAGTCATGCAAAACATATCCGTAATAGTCATGTGAAAGAAAACAGACAAAAATACTCAAGAAAAATAAAGAGTTAAAAAACAATATGCTTCAATCTCTATTCAGAGACCATCAGATCAGGATGATAGGATGAGGATGGATAGAATTTTTCATCATAAATCTTCCAGAGTTGTCTTGGATTCTTGTATTGCTGAGAATAGCTAAGTAATTCACAGCTGATTATCTCACAATATTGCTGGGTTGTTTGTTTTTTTTTTGTATACAGTACATTTCACTTTGCATCAGCTCATGCAAGTCTTCCCAGGTTTTTCCGAGAGCCTTCTGCTTATCATTTCTTATGGTACACTAGTATTCCATCATAATCATATCTCACAATTTGTTCAGCCATTCCCCAACTGATGGGTATACTCTCAGTTTCCAAATCTTTATTCCCAGGAAAGGGCTGCTACAAAAGTTTTCTGCATATAAGTCCTTTTCCTTTTTGTTTTTTTATCTCTTTTGGGATACAGACCTAGTAATAGTATTGCTAAGTCAAAGGGTATGCATAGTTTTATAGTCCTTTGGGCATAGCTTCAAATTGCTCTACAGAATGGTTGAATCAGTTCACAACTCCACAGACAGTGCATTAATGTCTCATTTTTTCTGTATGCCTTCCAACATTGGTCATTTACCTTTTCTATCCTATCAGCGAATCTGATAGGTAAGAGGTAGTACCTCAGAATTGTTTCAATTTGCATTTCTCCAATCAATGGCAAGTTAGAATATTTTTCAAATGGCTATAGATAGCTATGATTACTTCACTGAAAACTGATTATATCTTTTGATCATATATCAATTGGAAAATGGCTCTTAATTTTGTAAATTGGACTCAGTTCTCTATATGTTTGAGAAGTGAAAACTTCATCAGAGAAACTTGCTTCATAATGTTTTTTTTTTCCACAGTTAATATTGCTAACTCTATTTCCCTCCATTCTTCTCTTATCCATCCATTTATTCTGTTATCTTTCTCCTTTCACTCTACCTCCTAAAATGTGTTTTGCTTCTAACTACCTCTTCCCCCAATCTACTCTCTTTTCTATCACCCCTCCCCTTCTTTAATCCTGTTTCCCTCTTACTTTCCTGCAGGGTAAGATAGATTTCTATACCCAATTGAGTGAACATGTCATTTGTTCTTTGAGCCAGTTCTGATGAGAAAAAGGTTCACTCGCTCCCCCTCGTCTCTCCCCTCTTCTCCTCCACTGTAAAAGCTCTTTCCTGCCTCTTTTATTTGAGATCATTTAGCCCATTCTACCTCTCCCTTTCTCTTTCTCCTAGTACATTCCTCTCTCAATCCTTAATTTTATTTTTTTTAGATATCATTCTATCATATTCAACTCACACACATGCCCTCTGTCTATATATACTACTTCTAACTACCCTAATAATTAGAAAGGTCTTACAAATTACAAACATCATCTTTTGATGTAGGAAAGTAAACAGTTTAGCCTTATTAAGCCCTTATGATTTCCCTTTCCTGTGCACCTTTTTATGCTTCCCTTGAGTCTTATATTTGAAAGTCAAATATATACTTTTTTTTAAAAAGAAAACAAGAAGGATGAAATTAAGAGTCATAGCTTCAAAGAGAATGCTCATTTAGGGTTCTGGAATTTCTTTTTAAAGGAAACTATTAACCCTACTCCACACTTGCAAAAGTGAATGACAATTGTGCGGGACAAAAACTAACTCTCCCCCCAAATTAAATTAAACTCAGAGGCTACTCAAGTAGAAAGTAGAAAGTTATTTTATTACGACCCTGTGGGGAAAGGGCAATCTCTGAACTGATAGGAAATTGGTAGGGAGGGGCAGGGTACAGGTGGTGGAACTTGAGCTTTATACCCTAAGGTAAACAACTCCCCACATCACCATTGGCCTTACTCTCATTGGTGGAGTCCAGGCTCACAATCTCTTGAGAACTCTAACCCAGGTACAAGGAACAAGGGAATGCTAATTGAGCCAATACCAATTTTTAAGGACAGTTTTATCCTTATTTGGTGAGGCTTGTGTTGAGGTGGTAGTGAGGAGGAAGTGGGTCCAACTTCTCTAAGTTCTGGATTCCTATAGGTCAGGTGATTCCTTAGTAACTCCCCCGAGACATAGGCCTAGCTGTCAGTCAGAAGCCCTGAGCCAGGCTGATTCCATGAGAGGGCTTCACCATCCCACTCCCAATGATATGAAATACTGCTTATACTATCAAATCAACTAATATGATATGTTTTAAGTCCTTGTTTCTTTTTAAAGATCTTGTTAAAGATGAGGGGGAGTGAGTGAACCTTTTTCTCATCAGAATTGGCTCAAAGAATGAATGACATACACACTCAATTGAGTATAGAAATCTATCTTACCCTGTAGAGGGTACTCTACGGAGGGAATGAATATATTTTGAACAACAGCGACAAAAGATCCAGATCTAATCTTACCTTCTTCAGTAGGTTTTGCTGGTTCTCTAGCTGCTAATGCCTTCCCTCTCAGATTACCTTTCATCTGTTATGAATATATTGTGTCTGTACCTGTTTATTTATACATCATCTCCTTCTGTAAAACGTGATCTCCAAGAGGACAAAGACTTTTTTCTGTTAGCCCAGTACTTAGTATAATAGCTCTAGACACATCAGAAGCATTTAGTAAATGATCATTGATGACTAATTTCACCTCTTCAACTTCTTCCTATTGCTTCTGGTTCTGTACTGTATGTCCAAGGAGAACAAAATTAATTTCTTTTACATACGACAATCCTTCAAACATTTGATTGCAAGGGAGTTGTGAAATTCAGATGATATAATGGATATAAAGCACTTTGCAAACCTTAAAGTGTCATATAAATGCCAATTATTGTTATATTTTTTAATTTAGGGCAGAGGAAGAGGAAAGGAAAGAGGAAGGAAGAGAGAAGGAGGGAGAGGAGAGACAAAAGAAGAGGAAGAGAGAGAAAGGAAAGGAAAATGAGAGGTAAAGAGTAGAGAGAAAGACAGAGTCAGAAAGAGACATATAGAGACTGAGAGAGTGATACACAGAGACTAACTAATGGTGTACAAGCTGGTAAAAAAAAAAACTATTGGTTCAGCTTGCCCTGTCAGTAAGGCTAACTCAGTAAAAGAAAGGTAAATATATTTTATTACACACCATGGCAGCAAGCAGTTGGGTGTGTCATCATGAATTTTAAACTGCACTGCTTTTATAGACAGGAGTAAACAATTTCTACATAAAGACAAAAGCGTGTTCATTGGTACAGTATCATGAGGAGATGGGTTTTGTGCTGCCGCAGCTAGTCCCCCATGCCTAAGTATGCATTACCAGGTTATTTCCAAATTGCCATCCCCTTACAGTCTGGCTGTACCCAAAATCTAAGCAAGGCATAACCGTGGGGTCACTCAGGCAGATTCTGCACAAGTGGAAGACTTTGACACAACTAATGCATCAACAGAAACTGAAATCATCTGCAATGCTCAACACTCATAATTTCCCACTTCTGCAAAAGAAAGGAAGTACATTTTCTCCTGTTTCTAGGACAAGTCCAATCACCATATTAATAAATGTTTACTTGGTTTGAATTAAATTATCTGTAGTAGGTTTGGGAAGAAGTCAGGGACATTTGATTGGGATTTCAGAACATAAATCATGTCTAAGACCTGTCTTCAGGCCTGATGTCATAGTCTTTCCATAACTTGTATTCTGAGAATCATCAGACTTTCTTGAACACATATACTAAAGAGAATCAGAGTCAGGAAATATTCTAATGATGACTGAGTACTTTGTGATATATACTGTCAAGAACTTTTAATGGAAAATTAAATTCACTTCTGTTACCTCTGGCATAGGTATACTTAAATAGCTATCGTATTAGATTGCCTGAGATGGAGATGTCTTTTTTGATTGTGACAATCTATTCTGACATTCAATCTAAAAAGAAACCCTCCTCATGATGGGGAGACAGAAAATTCACCCTGCAAAGAAAGGTTTGGCTTGAACATGCAGAATGTATTTTGATAGCATGTGCAGCTAGCTTCTCATTCACACAAAAATCATATAACCCTGTCATTAGCTCCTTTTCTTGTTAGAAATTAATGTTGAGATTTATCTAGCAGAGTTGGGACATAACTTGGTTTCTTTTTATGAGTCCTTAATACCCCTCTGCTTCAAGAGAATATTTCTGCCTGGTCCTCTAGACAAATAATGAAAACACCAAGAAGCAAAATGTGCTATGTGCATTGCCTATTAACTGGTCCCAAGAATTGAGTAAATGTAGCGTACCTGGATAAGCTAAAATGCACTTTCTAACTTCCATGATGACCTGTCACTCTAAATACTGTATTTCAGTAGCTTTTATCAGGAGCATTCTTTCCCCCTCAAGGCTTTCCAAATGAGACTCACATTTCACATGGTCTCCGAGGCAATTTTCTATGATTTCTCACAAACCCTGAGCTCCAAACATTATTAAGATTTTTCCATATACATTACAAACCTCTCTGCAGCCCAACCGTGAATCATCATAATTTGGTTATGCCAAATCCGTAGGTGATCGAAACAATAAAAAGGAAATCAAGAAAAGCTCATGCTGAGTTTTAGCAAATGATTTCTGACCAGCTTGACAGCTCTATGAAGTTTTAAGGAGTGTGTTCATTCTCTTCCAAAGTATACACACTCTGGTTCATTATCTCAAGCTATGGACATGCCCTCCCCAGCAGGCAGATGCATTGCCTCTTTTCTTCTGTGCCTACATCTTCTTAATGGAAATGGATGTAAATTCTTCTATGTTTACTTCGGAGATCATTCTTAGAGCCCCAGTCCCCTTCTTATTTACTGGATCCTCTGCAAAATTATCTGTGAGAAAAACACTTTATAAACTAAAAAGCTACCTGAAACATGACATTCCATTTTTATTTTCCTCCTTAAGGCTTGTTTATTACAGATTTGGGAAGGTGGCTTGCCACCCATATCATAGAATGTTTCAAAATCAAATATATATGTTACCAATTAAGACAAAACTACTGAGTCCCCTCCTCCTCCAACAAACCTGAATTCACACTCTTTGATTATGATCTTTTGAAAGGCAGCATCATATAATACAAAGAGTAATGGTTTTGAAATCAAGCAACTCACATTCAAATCCCATCTTTGACACTCAGCAGACAGCTAAATGGCACAATACATTGTGTTGGACCTGGAAACAGAAAGGTTTAAATCCCGCCTCAGGTGCTTACTAGCTCTGACCCTAGGCAAGCCATATAGCCTCTGTTAACCTCAGTTTCTTCATCTGTAAAATAAAGGGAATGATAGCACCTATCCCCCAGAGTCGTGAGAATAAATAAATTAACTTTTGTAAAGTGTTTTGCAAACCTTAGGGAACAATATCCATGTGGTTTTTTTTCCCTCTATCTATATAGCCTAGAGGAAGTCATTTCACTACTTTGAACCTCTGATCTCTCTTCTATGCAATCAAGAAGTTGACCTAGATAGTCTCAAAAGTCCCTTCTAGCTCTAAATATGAGCCTACGATCAGATGAAAGAAAATGAGGTTATCATTACATTTTCATTGTACTTCCAGAAATATGTTACAAAAATGAACGAATGGTGAATGCAAAACAAACTAGAAGGAACAGTTATTTCCTCAGTGTAAGGAAATTATTCCACCAACCAAAGATTACAATCCATCAATTATTTAGGGAATAAGTCCTAGAGAGTTGCCGGAGGCTCAAAGAGGTTAAATAACTCTCTGAGGGTCACATGAGTAACGAATGTCAGATGTTGGCTATGAGTGCAGGTATTCCTGGCTCTAATCAACTATGGCAGCCTGTCTCCTAACTGCTGAAACTCATGATAATCAAAAGTGTTACCATGGAGGAAATTGTAAAAGGAAAAAAAAAATGACTGTCTACTCTAAGTGTCATCATACTCAATAAGACCCTTATCCATACTTCCCTACTCTTATTGACATAGCTAAGAAGAGAATAAAAATATTGCCTAAATATAGGGCTTAGAGAAATGTGGACAATAGGTTCCTATTGCTGGATTTAGATCTAAGGAAACTCTTCCATCTCTGTCCCTTACTTTTCAAATTGATCTCTTGCAATCCTCCCCTTCTCTTCCCATTCCCTACTACTAGCTTCTGGAATTCCAAGACACTAGTGGTCAGCATAGTTTGCCCACAACCCGATGTCAGCATCCAAAGCTCCATTAATTTCAAATGAACAACTCTTTCCAAAGGCAGTGACATTGATGAAGTTGGTTTCCCAGTAAAAGCTATATTGAAACTTGGGGAGAGATTAGTATAAACATCCTTAGTTTGCACAATTTAACAATCTGCTCTGACAGGCAGTAGCCACTGGGGTGTTCTCATGCCTAGAGCCTTCCACTCAAGTCACTCATATGGATATCCTCCTGACTCCCTAACTGTTGTGATTGATGCACAGGATTCTGCCATACTCCTCAGTAGTGACTGGAGCCAATAAGTTCTTCTTCCCTGCTAATCCTTTATTTAATTCTCTTTGAATAGTGATGGAGTCTTGTTCCCCAAGGTGGGGATGAGATGAAGTAGGGATGTGTAAAAGAATACAGAAACAGAATGGAAAAGCATTGTCCTTCATGACCAGAATAAAGATTACGTATCTTGTGGTCAGATTTTACTCCTTGAATCATTTCTCCCAGCTCTTCAGCATGCTCTTGGCCACTGACCTGCATCACTGAGTGAGTCTATGCTCATGGGATGCAAACTAATGTTAATCATTTTTAATGGCATTCTGGGACAAGTGTAATTAGGAAGGTAAATTTTGCACAAAATAAAATCATATGTTGGAATTTGAAGTTAAATGTAAATGACACTTTGATTACTTATCACTTTTGACAAATTGAGCCATTATTCTTCTAAACTTCCCATTCCCTTCCTTGAGAAGCTTCTTTTTTTTTTCAATGAAAAATGTGATTTTAATGTCAAGGACCTATCATGTACAAAACCATTTGATTGTTATTCTCTTCCTTTCATTTTTTGAAGAGGACCAGTGACATCACAGGGTGATGTCTTGACTCATGGGTGAATTGGAATTAAGTGAAGCAGAATTGCACAAAGTTATCAGCCCCACTCTCTTCTGGAGTCATCAAAGTCCAATGGCAAGACACTTACCCTTTGGTAAGTACTACAAGAAAGAAAATATTTCCCTTTTATATTTTTTACATAAATACATATTCATAGACTAAAACAAGCATTTCCATAATATACTACAATAAAAAGATCATTGTACATGAAACTGAAAATCTACTAAATACAACTTGATATCTCTTTCAAATAAAAAACAAAATTGTCATGTAAATTTCTTTCTTTTTTTTTCCTATCCTCCCATAAAAGACCAGGAAAATACAAGATTTTTTTTGTTGTTGTTTCTTTGTTTGTATTCTGTGTCATTCAGCTCCACAGTCAAGTTGGAGGCACAACACACATAGGAATAATTAAAATGAAAAATCATGTGTAAGTGGATGGGGTCCTGACCAATGAGAATCCCAGGAGGATGGGAATCAGAACATTATGCTACTGGAGGAAGTGAGAAGAGAGAGGAGGTGAGAGATTTGAGAGGTATCACAGAAGTAGAATAAACAAGAATTGACAACTAATTGAATATAAAAGAAAAGTGAGAGGAAAAACCTAATCCTAAAGTTTCAAGCATATGTAACATGCACATAAATTGTATTCTTATGTATCTAAATGATGGTAGTAAAGATGCTATTACTGCTGTTGATAATGATGATGATGATGATGGTGATGATGATGATGGTGATGGGGATGATGGTGATGGGGATGACCATATTTTCCTTTAATGAAAGGCAGAGTAACTGAATGGACAGAAAGAAAGCTGTTCTCAAAGCCAGAAAGACCTAGATTCATCCACCAGTGGCCAGACCTCCAAGTGCTTCAACCCAGCCCTGGGCAAATAGGTAGATGCCAATCTTTCAGGTGCCTATGCAAACAGGCAGCCACCAACATTGAGTCCCCACCGCCGCTCAGTGTAGCCCTGGGCAAACAGGCAGCCTCCAGGGACTACACTACTTTGTGTTTCAGTGCAGCCCTAGGGAAATACAGAAACACTCCATCGGACTCAGCACACACCAGACACCACCACTAGGACCCCAACTTAGCACCAGGTAAGCCGCCAGGCCTCATGGCCTCCAGCAGTGCCAGGTACCCCCCACTGCACCCCCTCAATGCAACACCACACATGAGGGTCCCTCATGGGCCTCAGGGCAACATCCCTGCAGCACCAGGTAAAGATCCAGGGACTATAGCCCCTGACCCAAAGAGCCTGAGACAGTGTCCCTTCCACCCTCAGGATCAGAGATCAAATTTAAAGGAAAGGGAAAAGGAAAAAAAAATGAGCAAACAAAAATAGCAAAAGTATCTGACCATAGAAAGTTATTACACTAATACTGTTCAACACCTCTTCTGCAACTTAGACATTTGCCAAGAGCATGGAGAAGTTGAATAACTTAGCCTGTGTCAAACAGCCAGTATATATTCAGGAGACACCGGAGAAGTTGCAAAAAATGCACATGGGCTTGCAAGTTCCTGCAACTCCCCATTTTCATGTCATTTGTCTTGGGAGGAACTTTCAACCATTTGTCTTAGGAGAATAGGGGAGATAGGAGGAAAGACAGACACATGGACAATACATGGACACACAGAAAGACATGGAGAGACACAAAGAGACAGAGATGTTCCTGTGTTGTTAACTTTTGCCACTCTGCCCACAAAACCGACTACTTCTGGCAGGGCCATGTAGATGGCAGTTATTGCCAGCTATTGTGGCTACAATTTCCTCTAAGATTTGAAGAAAGAGAACTGAGATCATACTGGAAGCCAGGGAAGTTAAACTGGAACCAGAATGAAAAAATGAATCTAAACCAAGTGGTGAATCAAGACACCTGAAAACCCCAGTAGCTGCAGGGAAGTTCTTGAAACTGGTCCAACCATGGACATTCCCTCAAGGTTCTCCTTTGTCTTCTTTGTTCTAATCATGGACCAGAGGTTGAGCTTTGGCTGATAGAAGTGATTCCATTGTCTCCCTTCCATGAAGAGAGTCAGGAATATGGTCAGGCTTTGGCCCTATTGAAGAATCCTTGTCCTATATCTTTTCCATTTTATTTTATATTAAATAAACTCGGTAGCTACATAATGTGAATTTTTGTGTAATATGGGACTGGACTTTGAAATTTCTTAGTAGTGTAGTAGTGGCAGAGCTATGTAGATTTGTCTGATATGTGTATGTGCACACACACACACGTACATCCATGTGAATATTGAATATATACTCAACACATACATAAACATATGTATACACGTGTGCATAATATATTAAGTATTGTCAACAGGAAATCACAACTTCAGGAGACTCATGTGAAAACCAGGTTTATTACAAGAAAAATGAATACACATATAGAATCCAAAGCGTTCCTAGACTTTGCAGAAGTTTACATTTTTTTCTAATAGCAGGACAAAGGGAGGAGGAGATACTAGGAAGGGGCATGAAACAGGAGGGGGAATGGTGTAGCCAAGGTGGGAAAAAAAGACAAGACCATTCCCCATGGGGAAGACCAAGATGATGGCAAAAGCCTTCTCTTGGGAACTGTTAGACTGTGAAAACAGGAGGGTCTGCTTATCTGCAAAGGACATCAGCTGCACAAGCATTATCCCAGCCTGTCTTGCCTACCAGGAACACACAGGATGTCCAGCTTGGGATGCAAAAACAAATTATGTCGGCTCAGGGGGTGCTTTGTACTTGACACATTCAGAGTCTCCTGTATGCTCTGGGTCCAGCGTTTCTGGAAATTATGACAACTCAAAAAGACAAGTTCAGGGGACCCTTAACAACCCTATACCATATATTAATATGTAGTATATATTATATAAACTATATATTAATATACTATAGACATATGTGTATATATGCACATATGTATACATGTATGTGTGTAGAATGTATTAAGTATATATGTAAATATATATTTAAATCAGAGACATCTATATCGATCTGCCACCACTACATATTTAGAAAATTTCAAAGTTCAGTCCCATACATTTATATTACAAAAATTCATATTATGTAACTACCTAGTTTAATATAAAAGAAAAATGGAAAAGATACGGGAGTGGTTTGACGTTTCTTTCTCCAGATCATTTTACAGATAAGGAAACTGAGGCAAACAGGGTTAAGTGACTTGCCCAGGATCACACAGCTAGTAAGTGTTTGAGGCTAGATTTGAACTCACAAAGATGAGTCTTCCTGACTCTGGGTCCAGCACTCTATTAAGACTAAAAATCAGAAATGTTTGCATTCAAGTTGCACCTCAAACATCTACTCATTGTGTGACCCTGGGTAAGTCATTAGCACTTCAATGTTTGGACAACTCTCCAAATTACTCTTCTTTATTGGTAGAGAGGGTTTGTTCACTGGGGAGGTCCCTATACCCATCGAATCACAAAGCTGGTTCATTCATTTAACTCCTTCTATATGAGGGATATTTTTCTAGTTACTAATGGAGAAGTACACAGATGGATTAAGACACGGTGTCTACTCTCAAAGAACAAACAGAGCAGTAGAGATTACGG
Source organism: Phalanger gymnotis (assembly GCA_028646595.1). Lineage (NCBI taxonomy): Eukaryota > Metazoa > Chordata > Mammalia > Diprotodontia > Phalangeridae > Phalanger > Phalanger gymnotis. The sequence continues at coordinate 197,248,946 of CM053626.1, read as the reverse complement.
AGCAGTCCACATAATGATAGTACAAAATAATCCTTTAGGCAAATGAATGAAAGAAGTGCAAACAGAGTGTTCTTCAAGATCTGGATAGAAGGGAAGAAAAAACAAAGGAGAAAAAGAAGGTTCAAATCTATTCCTAAGTAAATGAGCTATGTCAGAAAGAAGTGAAACATTACTACCACAGGGGGCCAGCCCATAAAACTCCTTGTGGACCCCTACCAACCATGCTTTGTTATCCAGTAATTTAGATACCCAAGATGCACGGCGTTTCCAGGTAAAAGTCTCTATTTCAAAAATAATAATTAAAACTCTTGGATTTTAGGAAGAAGAGAAACAAGAATTTCTTCAATTTCTAGGAGTAATTAACTAATATGTCAGGAATAGAACTTATCAAGTATCATGACCTTTCATTTTCTGACCAAAGCAGATTGTAAAATTTAGTATAGAAAGCCTCTCACTGAGGCTTCTTAGCTGAGAAAAGGATAGTATGGTTAGTCCAGTTTTATGAGTGAAAAAAGCCAGGTATGAAAAAAATTAAATTATTTGCCCAAGGACACTCAGTAAAGGATTGATGTCTTTGGGAGAATTTTTTTTTCCTTCCCTAACTCTAACTTTCAACACAATAAAAGATCATCTTAAAAGGAGCCTTGGTTTACAAGATAAACTGCAACTGATAGAATCCAATGATAATAATATCCAATTTAAGGCAGATGTAATCTACACAAGTAACTTCTTTGCTTTCACTTGTCTCAAGTAAAACAAAGATATCTCAAGATCTTCTTTTTTCTTACTGTATCCCTGTAAGAGAAAGATATAGACAATAAAAGGATGATTAAAACATGGTTTCCAAGCAGATGAAGTTGTAATAATTTTAGAGCCAAATGGTAAGAACAGATTCTTCTGTCAGGGTGCTAAAAAAACCAACTTGGTAAATATTTCAGAAGCTTCCTGTAATCATATTTTTCTAACATTCAGGATTCATATTGTGTGTAAGTCTGATTTACAATGCCTTCAAGGCATAAGAAGTAATATCAAATTGACATTTAAATATTATGAAATCAAATGACAAATATCTCCATCCATTAGAGAGATAATTATGTGAATTCAAAGAGAGCCTGGAATGAAATGTGATGTAATCATCTGAGTCCTCAAGTCACTTTGGCAGGCTTACTTTTTCTAGAAGATAGGACAGGAGACACCTTCTAAGAACTGCCACTCAATAAATGTATGTTGTATTAAACTCTAGAGTTAACTTCTTTGATTTCTGTCTTTCATGTGTTGTGTGAAAGATTGTACATTATAGTAAAGATGAAAATACTTATATTTGAAGGCATTTTAAATTTTTAAAACATTTTTATTACTATGCTTGGGAGAATGAACATTATAAAGAATAGAAAGAGGACTGCCTATGATATTCTTAATATCACACATATGTATATATATGATATTAAGAATTTCATATATGAATACATACCTTTTAGTTTTAAATGCATGTTACACACATATGTAGATACACATATATGTATGTTTGTGTGTGTGTGTATTTTTAACAATGTAATTCTATTCTTGCCCTACTTGGCTCTTCCCTTCTGACCTTCCTTCTGCTGTCTGCTTATATATTTTAATGATTCATTGATGCACTTTCCTTTTTTTCTTTTTCTTCCTCTTTTCTTCTGTTGCACTGCTCCTATCCTCAGCTCCTCTTCTCATAACTTTCAGCCTAGATAAAAATAAAAGCCCTTATTTGAAACAAATAACCACAGCATACAGCATAACAGCCTCCATTGCCTATGTCTGAAAATGTATTTCTCATTTTGCAGCTTTCCTATCCCCTCTCTCCTAAGAAATGGGAAGCATGCCTTAGCATGAGTCTTCTGGTATTAAGATCTTTCAGTTTATGGATCAGAATTCCCAGACTATCAAAATTGTTTCCTTTTACAATGTTGTAGTACTTGTCTGGTATGGTAGAAAGTCATGCATCCCAGGACTGAAGCTGGAGGACTTGGGTACTCCCTTGTCCAGTTTTGTCCTGGCTTCAATGCTCTGGTGTTGCCTGTCTCCTACATTGGCGTATTAGTTTCCTCATGGCTCTAATTCTTGTCCCATCTCAAATTTCTGAGAAACAGTTCTATTTTTGGCTCTAATCTAAGGTGTCCTCCAGAGCTTAGATGGAAGGCATGGGATAGAAAATATAAAGACTACCCAGAACACAAAAATGAATCTGGTATGGGACAGGTATTTTTTTTTAATTCCACACACAGAAAAGGTGATGCTAAACAGTAAAGAAGCATTCTATGGGAATCTATATTCAGGTCTTCTCAGGACATTTGCACCAAGACTGCTCATTGGTTACTTTCACCATCATGGAAGCTCAATGCCGGCCATATCTCTGTTGTTATTTTAGGTGGTTTCTCTCAGCCAGTGACTCTTTTCCTCTCATTCAGTTTGCAGTTGCCGCTTTCTAACATTGTAACTGTTCTAGTACTTTAATACTTGGCAGTTTGATTGCTTAGGAACACAGGCAGGATGGATGCTAGCTTACTTTCAAGGTCTCACAAGGCCTTATGGCTTCTAAAAATCCATTTTCATATAGGGCCAGGCCAGTGGAGGGAAGGGAAATATCTGACTCATCTTCCAATGCTAAAAGTTTCTTTCATCTGGAGGCCAGCAGGAAGGAGAGGGCTGAGTAGTGAAATTCAGCTCAGCAGAAAATTAAAAGTACCATTATGGCCAATAGTAAGCAATTAAAGGATATGTCAAGCTGCTTTGAAGTAGGGTGGGGTAGAAGGAGGACCTCTCCATCATGCTGCTCCAACGTGGCCTTACGCTATGCTTTGGGGTAGCTACCCAGGTTCAACCATTCTCCCAACATCATCAGTGCCCTGGTTGTCTTTTTTGTGCAATTCTTGATTGGATAGAGGAGTTTGGTTTAATTTATTTTAAATCTTCTTAATCATAGCACTATTTGGGAAACTTTTAGATAATTATATAGGCTACATGGGAGAACTGAGCTCTTCTACGACTTTTTACTTTGGCATCTTAACCAGAAATCCTCACAGTTGAATGTTAAATTGAATGTAGATTTCCTTTCCCCCTCAGTTGTATGAAGTGTCAGCATTAATCATAAGAAAAAGATGGTTTAAGGATGCTAAACATTGGGACTGAAGTTACTATAGTCTAGCAGGAAAATCCAATCAGATTTTAAATATATTTTAAGACAATTCTAAATTTAGTCATTTAAAAATAAAAAAAATGTCATTTAAGTAGGATTGATTATATACTGCAAGAATTGGAAAGTCTTTTGCCAGGGCGATTCTCAATCAATCAAGCAGCATGCATTTGTTAAAGGTCTCTTATGTGCCAGTTACTACACTAGACACTGTTAAAACAGACAAAAGCAATAATACACCCCCTGCCCTGAAAGACTTTCCTACTGCTGCAGGGATACAACAGACATTTAAAAATATATATACACAATATCCACAGAGCAAATATCAGGACAGGCAAAAGAGACATCCGGTTAGCAGAGAGAGCACAGACATGATTCAGAAGAAAGACATATACAGATTTACTTTTCCCTACCTCTATAATAATAAAGATTTATGCCATAAAAATAGCATCAATAGCAGAAGAGGTGAGAGTCAGGTACTTCACTATAACACAACACAATGCACGTACACTTGTATATGTGTGTGTATGTGTGTGCATGCATGGCAAGCATGTATGCGATGCCTGCATTGTACTTGGGCATTTGGGTATGTACTTACAAAATGCATAGATGCATGTGTGCATATATAGTATGTAAAATATATGTACATTTTATATATGTATGTATATTTGAGAATGTACATATACACCCTTATATATGCTTTTATATACTTATATAAACATGTGTGTAGGTAGACACATATACATATATATCTATTCCAATATATCTGAATATAATTTCAATATATGCCTTACAGGATAATTGTGAGAAAAGAGCTTGATGAACCTTAATTTACTTATAGAAATAAAATCTGGCATATAAGATTGACAAATGGAAAATAAAATGCTACATACATAGTAAGCCACTGGCTTTTACCTGAGCCTGTTTAATTTAGCTTACCGTGATTAGTTCCATGTCTTGATTCTTGGGTCCCAGTTTATGACCAGTCTTTGCAAATCTCCCTGATGAAATAAGACACTGAATTTCAGTCCCCTGTTACTTAGTACAGGCAGATTTCCACAAATGACATAGTACTCAGAAAAAGTGTGCCCTTGCTTTATTGGCTAATGCTCTTTGAGATTCTTTTAGTTATTTTGACTGTAGTGATGTTCTCACTGGTGCAAAAGAAGGACAAAAAGATGTCATAGATAAATAACTATAATACATATGATAATTGTTAAATGAAAGGTAACACAAAATATCAGGAGTTTTCCAAAGAGGAAGAAATCACTTTCACCTGGAAATATATTGAAAAATATCATATTCAAATACAATTCAATACTATATGAATGGCACATAATCCAAATAGTATATTAAGAATATTTAGGGTAGGGAAAGGGCCTGTGGTTGTTATTTCCTTGGTACACAGGACTCCCAGGTGATGATAACCTTTCTGCCAATGCACATCTGCATCATCTCTGCAATTTACAGTCTTAGAGAATTTCCTGGATTACTAAGATATTAAATGACTTGCTGTAACAACACTGCTGCTTGCAGCTGCTGTGGAGGTATAAGGCAATAACATCAACACACAGGAAGGCTGCTAGCACAGGTTTTAATCTGCTTTTCTAAGGAAAGCAACTTTAAGGGGTTTGCATTCTCACATTAGTTAAAGATACATATATCATTCACTTAGTTCAGGAGAAATAGTCAGCAACCTGAATTTCACAGAAAACACAAACAGAAATTACAAGCAGAAATTATATAAACAGAGCAAATAACACAAATCAGCAGACAGGGCTTCTAACTGTCTGTCCATAGCAATACATATATAGTTACCAGAGAGAAGCACCAACATCTTTTCAAAGCCAGGGGGCTCCTAAATGGTTACCCTGAGTCTCCCCTGGCCAAATCACAAGGATATTCTATTAATGAGTGAGCCTCCAAAGCAAAATGCTAACCTCCAAATATATTTACACACACACACACACACACACATGCATACTTTTTCAGGCTCCAAGGGCATCACAACTATGTGACTCAAACTCACGTGACTTAGGCTTTCTTGTGACTTAAGCTTGTCATCAGAGACTCTTGATTCAATCACAGACTCTTGATTCAAACAAAAGCAAGACTCAATCAAAGGTACTTAGTTGCCTTAGTGCTGAGAAACACTCCAAAAGAAAAAAAAATAGCAAAAAGTCCCACTTTGTTTGCCATTATACTTGTCCAGACTCAAACAGCCAGAATGTGTAAAAGGCAAGTTTTTAGGCCACATCTTTCTGGCTCCTAGTTCAACTCCTCCATGTAATTAGGAATATTACTTGAATAAAAGATAAAATGAATGAATCAGAAGGAATTTGTTAAGCATTCACCATGTGCCAAGTTCTAGCTAAATGGTGGATATGTGTATGCATATTCTTTTTTTAAAAAATCTAAATTGAACAAATATCAAATAAAATGAATACTTCCATATATGTTGAAGAACTCTAAAGGAAGATTATACATGAAATTGTGAATCATTATTATCTATGGCTTACTTTCCTTTTAAAATATATTAAAAATTTTAATATAACTTTAAAAGCTATGCTATTTGTGATTTCTTCAGAACTACTTTTTCTTCTTTGCATTAAAAACCAAACATTTCAATGGCACATTTTATTTCACTTTTTCTTTTGTTTTGGTGATCCTTAGCCTCCACCTTTTCCTTCCTGCCCCCCAATATTGGGGGAGGGAGAAGAAAATTAAACCTTTATAACAAATATTTAAAAATCAAGCAAAATTTGACCATACAAACAAAAAAAAGCAAGACAGTTTTTTTTGCCCTCAAGGAGCTTGCATTCTGATGGGAGACACAAAAGACATAGGGAAGACTAGTCAGTTTGGTGGAAAAGCCAGCATAGTCAGTCAGTAAAGCCAAAGAAAATTAGATTGACACACACTTGGCAGAAAGGAAGAACTGTATTCATTATGATTCCGGAACTGGAGTTGAACGGCTACTTATAATGGAGGTAAGGGGATTGATGAGAAGGAGTTGAGGAGTTGAGAAATTGAAAAGGAGTAAGAGGGGATACTAACAATAATAGTTACTTACCATAATAGCAAGAACAGTTAAGAAGCTATGATGGTTGTTCAGGTGAGAATAAATTAGGACTTGAACCAAGGTCGTTTCAGTGATAGTGGAAAGCAATGGACAAATGAATGAGGAGGCAGAGAAGCTACAGGATGGGAGATTTCTGAAATCTCATCCATGAAAGAGAATAGAAGTGAAAACAAAATGAAGCAAGAGAAAACAATAGGAAGCCAGCCCAACATGGATGATAATAGGATACCCTATGAAGAAAGAGTTGTAGACAGAGTTTATTTGCATCAGTATTACTTTAGCCTAATAAACCAGTCAATTAATGTTCAAGTTCAAAATATAAGATATTAAAAACCATTGCACCAAAAAGGCTCTCCTTTATGAGAGGCACTGGTTGAAGGATACATAGGTAGAAATCAGCAGTTCTGCAGTCTAATCCTGCTAGCTCTGAAGTGGCAGTCCCATTCAGTATTATCAGTTCCAGGACTCAGTTTCCTGCCATCTGACATGATAAAATCCATTTACATATGGCAAATCCAATCTGGCATGGAAAAATTAAAATCTAATTTTCTACTGGTTTCACTGGGACAAAAGGAATCCATCATCCTCCATAAATCATTTCTTACAGTAATCATTGGTTCATCTCCAAGGGTCCCTTGATACTGAATTGCAAGTCATCATTCTAACTCCATGCTAGACCTCTTTTTATACCATAGTACACCCCCATGGTGTGATCCCTAGATCAATAGATAGGTAATTAACTTTTCTATTCTTTGTTCTGGAAAGCAGAGGACATATGCATAATTGCTAGGTTATACACAATAACGGTATACACACAAACATATATATATATATATATATACATATATATATATACACACCTATATGTATGCATACATGCATAGGCTTGTCTCTCTGTGTGTATACTATGTGGTATAGCAGTTCATCTTCACCCCAATCATTGTCTACTCTATTTCTGTTGTGGATGCTCTAGCCTACAAATTGGACCAATAGACATTAGCATGGAAGGCTCTAAATCACTCAGCTCTGCACTCCCTGGGACCATGTGCCCTTACATTTATCCTAGTCATTTTCTGCCCTGCAACAAGCATGAATTTAAGTCAAGGAGAATGTATCCAGCCCTTTCTGTGTTCCAGTACTGTGCTAAATGCTAGGGATACAAAGGCAGGCAAAAACATAGCCCTTAGCAGTTTGCATTTAATGAGTGTTCCATATAATGGATGGGACACAATGAAAGCAAGTAAACACAAACAGGATTTATAGAGGGTAAATTGGAAGTAATCTCAGTGGAAAGCACTAGCAGTGTTGGAGTGGGGGGAAGTAACGAAAAAAAAAGCTTTTTAGAAGAGGCAGGTTTTGTGCTGAGTGAATTCTCCCCAGTAATTAAATAGACCCAAGAATTGCTTCTGGAATATATTACTGAATTACCTTTATGTTTCACTAACTATTTCTGTCACTTTCCAGGCTACAAGATACTGGAGTGGCATGCCATTTCCTTCTCCAGATCACGTTATATAAAAGGAAACTAAGGGAAAGAGGTTTAAATGACTTGCCCAGGGTCACACAGCTATTATGTGTTTAGAGTCTTTGCAACTTCAGGGCAGCACTCTATCCACTGGCCCACCTAGCTGCGCTTAGAACATTCTAAAACCACCTAAATCAGAACCATAATCACTCAAAAGAATTCTGCCCAAATATTTTCCTTGTGTTTTAAAAATGTGTATTAGCCACACTATAATAAGTATGGACAGCTCATAGATCTGAGTCATCAGAATCACAGAATTAGGATTGTCAGAAGCAAGGAAGCATGCTACAGGGAAAAACAAAGCCTTGGTTCTAGAAGTAGAGGATCAGGGTTCAAATAATGTCACTAATACTATCTTGGGCAAGTCACTCAAACTCCCCAAGCCTCAGTTTCCTCTCTAGCAAATGTAGGGATTAAACTATACAGGGTGTTCCTAAAGTCTGGACACATAGGCAAAAATGCATATTTTCAAGAAATGAAATGAATGAAATTCCCAAAACATTTTATTTAATTGGAATATTAACAAATAACAGTCAATATGATCTCCATCACTTGCGATGAAAAGGTTGATACGCTTTGCAAGATTCACATGAACTCGATGCAATAATTCCATATCACCGTCAATTTTAGCACATTCACTCTTTATGCATTCGATCAAGTGTTGCATCTGTGATTTTCATTGAGTACACCTTCTCCTTTAGCATACCCAAGAAAAAGAAGTCTAGGGAGCTAAGGTCTGTTAATATTCCAAATATTACAAAATATGCTTTTTTGCCTAAGTGTCTAGACTTTAGGGACACCCTATATAATCTCTGACATCCCTTGTAGCTCTGTTTCTACAATCCTATGACCTAAGCAATCATCCAGTCATCCTTACACCATCAATGAAGTACCTACATCTTACTTAGGCAGACAGTGCAAGCAGACAGTGAACTGATACCAGAATTGAATGTAAGGAAGAGTCCAAGCTGAACTGAATTTGGGAAAGTGAACCCCAGTCTAAATGACCCCAAGCTTTTCTCTTTAACAATAACCTTTCTTTTTAATATCACTGTTCTTCCTGTTATTCTATGAACAAGTTTGTGTGAAATGGAATGGAATTTAACGCAAAGAACAATGGACAAATTCATGGCAGGTGTTAGCAGATTGCAGCATATTATCAATAAAGAATTGTGTAGGACAGAAGAAACACCATATAAGATATTACCAAGGAATTACAGGACAACCTTGACCAATTCAACAATAAATTGTTACCTACTATTTAATCTCTTACCTCTTAACTCCTTTCACTGTTCATGTCATTGCTAAATCTCACCTCTGGATTACTCCTACCATCTGTCTCTTTCATTCCTACTCATGTACTGCTGAAATAAACTAGAAGTCTCACAATGGTGCTGACTGAGTATACTATAAATTCATGTTATTCAATTTCCACTCAGCCCTCATTGAAGTAAGGCAATCTTTTTTAGGCCTTCCTGATTGATTCCCTAACATACTCCTCATAGATATTATTTCGAACCTATTTACTTGTCAAATTTTGTATACCATACTACCTTCACTTTCCCATTCAGTTGAGGACACTACTCTCTGTTGCTTTGGTAGAAAGAATTTCATTGCTGGGAAGTTCCATCTACCAATGGAATCACAAGTCTAGTCCTATCTCTATCCCTGTTTTAGCAATGAATGAAATCAGGGGCCATTACCGCAACAATTTAACACTATCTTTGCCCCTTCCTTGAGTTAATTCCATTTAACAAAGATTTATCGAGGATCTATTTTTTCCAAGCTGTTAAGGGCTGGCCTTACTCCAGCCAGAACCCTCTTAGTTCAGGCCCATTGTTGAGACGCAATGAGGTGCTTACATTTCATTCAATAGTTAGCGAAAGGAAATTCACTTAGTCATAGCATGGAAAGGATATTCAACAAGGGTACTCTATGTACTTAGCTCTGGTAGACATGGGCCCCATCATCTCCAAATAAGAAAGCATCCCCTTAGAAGGGCGAGATATAATCCCTAGTTCTTGCGGATACTTGCCAAGTATGAAGGGTGCCATGCCCATGTGGGTGAGCCTTTTATGCCCTTAAGTGACCAACCAGGAAGGCATATCAATACAGAAAGTAACAGGAAAATGTATCAAGAGATGTACAGTTTGAATGTTGACTTCCACTAGTAAATTACCAAAGACCTTCTAGAGGATGTTACTCCATTGAAAAAAATTCTAAAGGACTTCTACTGCACAATTCTCCTGGCATAAGCAATATTGGGAGGATTAGAAATAAACATAGAGATAGAGGAAGCATAAAGATAGAGAAAAACTTTTAAAAATAATTTAAAATATAATTAAACAATATATTTTATAATTATTACTATTTATAAATCAATACTTATAAATATATGAATATAGATATAGAAATACACTATGGTTAAATATAATTTAAATTTTTTAAAAAAATTAAAAACTAAAAGAAAAGATACAGAACACCATAACTTCTCTCTCTGTTTATCTATAGCTATACATAGTTATATATACCATACATGCATAAATATACATACATATAAATACATACACATATACTTACATATACATATGCATGAGTGTATATGAGTGTGTTTGTCTGTGTATGTATGTATGTATGTGTGTGTGTGTGTGTGTCCTCCAAGAAGGAGTCACAAATCAAGAAAAAGGAAGAAAGGCAAAAAAGAGAAAGAAAAAAAGAAACAGAAATTCCCGGCTTTTCCTCCCACCTTCAAAAGGACTGGCACTCAAAGCTCAATGACCTGGTACATGTAGTCATGCCAAATCTGTGCTAGTAAAAAAGTGTCTCCTGATGCAAGGTGGGGACAATGAACAGCACTGGGAACATTAGGTCAGTAGCACAGAGGATCAGACCACCACGACTGTAGTTAACAGTTCTTCATCACACATTATAATAGTGGATAATAGCTACCATTTACATAATGCTATAAGCTGTGCAAGACTCTTTACACATACTTTTTTTTTCATTTAATCGTCACAACAACCCTGAGTGGCAGCTGATATGATTAGGCCCATTTTGCAGATGAGAAAAGTGAGGCAAGGACAGGTTATGTTACTTGCCCAGGGTCACACTATTAATAAGTGTCTGAGGCAATCTAGGTCCCTCATTTAAACATTTGTTCTAATTAAAACTTTTCCACAGTGGTCCATCCTTTTTTTTCTCACTTTGCTATACCTCTGCTCTTCTCTCTTGTGATTATATTAAACAAAATTAAAAACTTTCCCCCATATCCCATAACTTTTTAAAGAAATGATAATTTTTAGAAAACAGAATCAACTCCAGAAAAAAATGGATTTCCCTCCCTTTATTATGTAGGTAGAGAACAGAAGTTGTTGATTTCCAACACTAATCCTCTTAATATAGCAACTTGAGACTTAGGTGTTTTGTTTTGTTTTTCTATAACTTACAAATCAAGGGCTATTTTATGAACCTCTCTTCACTTAAAAAGCTTAACAATTTAGTAGGATCACAGTAAGAAGGAAAAACTCATATTTGTATTTGCCAAGCACATTTCCCAACTTAGTTCATAAAAATGTCAGGTGTGAGCCTATACTGCACAGTATGTTAGCAAGTAAAGTCTTAATTATGGAGAGAAACTGGGCAATGTATGACAGTAATAAAAGTTATGGTACTGTCAAATAATCTCATTCTGTGTTGATACCAAGAAATTGAAAAATGGCATCAGTTTCCTCAACCTATTTCAGGACCATCTCTAGTGGCCATAGAGTCAAATTAATTCACACTATCCTCATATACTCTCACATCTCCTCCTCTCCCTCATTACATTTTTTTTTCTCTTTGTAAAATTTCCTCAAAATGAACATTTGGAGAATATAAGCTCCTTGAGAGCAGAGATAAAATTATTTTTGTCTTTTTATCTCTAACAACTAGAAGCATATCTTGTAAACAATAAATGCCTACTAAATGCTTGTTGAATTGAATCAAGGGCAACTATGAAAAGTCGACCAACTAACATGTATTAAGAACCCATCTTGTGCCAAACACTGTGCTAATTGTTGGGGACACAAAGAAAGACAAAAATTATTCCAGCTCTAAAGCTCACGATGTAGTGGGTGCAAACAATGTACAAGTGACAAGCAGGATAAATTGGAAATTATCTCAGAGGAAAGGCATTGAGATTAAGGGGGAAGGACTAGGAAAAGATTTTTGCAGAAGGTAGGTTTTTTGTTGCAACTTGGAGGAAATCTGGGAAGCCAGGAAATGGAGATGAGGACAGAGGGAGTTCCTGGCCTGGGGGAGAGCCACTGAAAATACTTGGATTTGGGAAATAGAGTATCATATGAGAAGAACAGCCAAAAATCCATTCTTATTGGATCACAGAGTAAATGGGATGGGGTGGGGTAGGGATAAGGTATAAGAAGACAGGAAAAGCATTAAGAGGTAAGGTTATGAAGACTTGGAATGGCAGAGGATTTTATGGTCTTGGAAACAAAAAAATGAAAGAAAAAATCATACACACACTCTCACTGAAGATAGGAAGTGATGGGAGATAGGAGGAGAGTTATCCTATCTTCATGAGACAAGACAGTTCTATGATTTGCTTGTCCGTATCAGCTTGAAGTATTGTCTCAATCGATCTTTTAGCATTTATTTAGGGCTTGCAGAGAAAAAGCATGGTATGATAGATAGAGGATCTGAGTTTCACTCTTGACTCCAATACTTACTCATTCTGTGACCCATGGTCCATCACTTAATTTCTCTCAGCCTCTGGTTCGCTCATCTATAAAATGGGAATAAAATTGCTCCTCCCTTACAGGGTTATTGTGAGGATCAAATGAAATAACATAGGTAAAGTGTTTTCCATATCTTAAAGTTAGATAAATAGTAGTATCATCATATTCTTTATCATCATCATAATTATTTTAGGATCTTGAGCAACAAATTTAAGCTCTCATTGCCTCTGAGAACTCTCTAAGCCGAACATAGGTCAGATGCTGATTTATTGGCAAAGGAGGTTTCCTCTTTGGGAGTTACATGGATGAAATCACAAGTCTAGATACCTACATCCACGCATAGCACATAGTGCTAGGCACTGGGGATAAAAAGACAAAAATGAAATCATCTCTGATTTTAAGGAGATTATAATTTGCCTCTCAAAAATCCAAGCATGGGGCAGGTAGCCCCATTTGTTATATTCTAAGAAAGGCTATGTGTGTGTGGATAGCCACCAATACAGTTATAGTCTGCTGTATTTAAATAACTGACTTATTTAGAAATGAACCCACACATCAGATATTTTGCCTACACTGAATTCCCTTTGAACACTATAGGGAGCTGAGTGAATTGCTAGCTTTTAAAACTAATGAAAGCTTCAACTGTGTAATCTGCAAAATTCATAAGGCTGATATATGTTCAGAATATAAGATTCAGATTTCATAGGATCTTTAAAACACAGAATCTATGATTTGGCAGGCAAAGCAAGCATTAAAATCACCACATTTTAGGGAGTGCTATATGGGCAGTCTTGGAAGGAAGATGGTATTTATAGGCATGATATCTGCAACAGAAGGTAGAAATAGAGGAAAAAGAATATTTAAAATAACCTCTTCAAGTCTGATCCTGTTTCCTCCTGGGAGGTACATGGGAACTGCTTCCTGCTATACTGCCAGAAACATTCTAGTATAATATTTTGGCACTGAAATTCCCAGAAGTGCCCTGCTGAAAACCTTAGGTATAGTTCACTCATATGTTGTTATGGGAACTCCAGCCCTGAGTGGACCTAGGGGTAGAGCTTACCTTGAGAAAAGAATACTCTGTAGCCTAATGTCTCCATGTCAGGAATAATTTCCCTGTTGCTCATCCTTCAACCTAATGTGAGATTTGGCATTGATGTGCATGTTTCTACTTCTAGCCATTGAGGATCTGAGGAACCATATAAATTACAAGTGGAGAAACTTATGTTTGTACTCATTTTCCATAGCCAACTGTTAGTGTTAAGGAAATAATAGAAACATATGTTCCAATGCCTACTGCTCAATATATTCACATAGTGAAGTTAAAATGTTTGGTTGAAAAATCAATAAAGCTATACTAAGCACAATGTACAGCGAACTAGAGGAATTGCAAGAAGCTGTGATGAATTCACTTAAAAATCAATGTGTATTCAAACCAGATAGGAAAGCCAGAGATAAAAATATAACTTTAAATAGTAACCTAGGGAGAGTTAACCACCATCTGTAGCTTTCACCTTTGCAGGGGGAAATCAATGAAACATACAAACAAATAACAAAAGCTATTCAATATTGGAAGCAACTTTATGGTGCATCTGTAGTAAATTTAAGGATGACTACTATGCAATATTGGCAGCTGTATTAAGGGGCCTTCATACAATGAATGCAATGTTATGCATACAGAGCAAACCAAGAACAATAGCTTTAGACCTCTGCCTGGCAAGGATAAAGGACCTTGGTTGTGCCATGGAAGTATGTCCCAACAGTCAAACACAGAATAGTCAGTTTGCTTAATTGATTCATAGAGTGCAGAAAGTAGAGTCAACATAAATGAGCTCCCTGGTGCTGACCCACGCAACCCTGAGCTATGCTTCCTTGAAACACAGACTCTCACTGATTTATAGTCATTCAGGAAGTCTTCATCACTTTTAGTTAGAGGAGTGGGGAGGAGAGAAGGTTAGCATTTTTATAGTGCATCAAGGCTTGCAAAACACTTCTCATGGTCGTCATCTCATCCTTACAATAAACATCTGAGATAGGTGCTTTTATTTTCCCCATTTTATAAATGAGGAAACTGAGGTTGAGAGAGGTCAGAGTCAGATAATATAGGATTTGCACAGCTAATTTGCATCAGATGATGGGGTTTCTAGAGCCTGGTGGAACTGGATGGTGTGGTTGAGATGAAGGACTTTGGGAAATCTATTCCTAAAAGACCCTAGAACAGCCTTTAGTATGTGAAGAATGGGTGGAGTAGGGATAGAGAAAAATGGTTCTTAGCTCCCCATCTTGGCTTGCTAAACTCTTGTTGGACCTTTGGGCTTCCTGTTGGTATGGTGGGGAGAGGGGGGAAGGGAAGTCCTTCTGAGAATTCCTACTGTACTCTATCAATTGATGTCTGGGAAGCTGCTGAGTGGGGAAGAGAAAGAAGAAAGCATTTTAAAAACAGTGATGCCTGGATCTCTTGTTACTTCCACATGAGGCAAATTCAAATGACATAAATAAAAATCAAAGATTTTACAGACATGGGAAATTAATCCTAGTTCAAGCATCATGGAGTGGGTGTGACTATTAAACAATCAAAATCTAATCCCTATCTTAATAAATGTTTCCAGTTGGTGATTTCAAACATCTGGTAATGTGGTGTGTGAAAAGAGTATTGGAATTGGAGTCAGGAAGATTTGGGTTCAAATTCTTCTCACACATTTATCATTTGTGTCACTCAGAAGATGTAATTTAACTTATCTGAGCTTTGATTTCCTAATCCGTAAGAGAGAGATAATAGTATAATTCAGTATAGTATCATATTGCAAACAAATCATTGCATGCACATATTCCTGCTGATACATACTGGACTTCCCAACAATACTTTGCATGCCAGCCTGTCAACATTTGCTTGTTAAGACAGGTCAGAAGACTTTGACCGCTGACTGGTTACAGCCTTCCTTTTGTGTATTTATTTAGAAAATAATGTAATTACTACAACTTTAACTCTGTTATACAACAGATGAAACATGTATGAACAGTTTTTCAAAAAATTCTTATTTTCTCTTCTTTCCTTATGCTTCCATCACCCCCTTATTTTTATTCAACACCCCCAGTTGTACCTAAGGCTATTACCACCCCCACCCCGATCATTCCAGTGCCCTGCAGGGGGCAGTATCACTAATTTTGGGAACCTCTGAGATATGATAAAGGAGATCACAGTCATGTTGGAATAAGACACATGATGCGTATTGTCTTGTCTTTTACTGGGATTATATTTTTTTCTGAATTAATGAATAAACATTTATTGAATTCCTACTAAGCTCAGTATTGGGGATGGATGACAACCATGGATAGACAGTCTATGGCCAAGTTTGCACTTCGGCAGGGGGTGGGGGAGGAGACAATATATTATTAGAGAGTTCAATTGCTGGGTAAATGAAAAGACTTTTAAAAGTTCTAATTCCTAAAAGTCATAAGAATGCACCAGAGGGGCAGATAGCGTGGCCCAGACAGGCATCTTTAGATAGCAGTCTGGATTAGCTTATGGGTAGTTTAAGGTAAGAGCTGAGCACAGCAGAGTTCAGTTGGATCTGACAGAGATGAGGAATCTGCCTTTCTTTTATTAGTAGTACATGTGAATAATTTCTATAATTGTTTAGAATATGTTTATAATAATTTCTACTCCAATTGGTAGTAAATGTGAACAATTTCTATAATTGTTTATAGCATGTTTGTAGTATGAAATATAGTATTTTGTTCATATTATTGAAGAAAAATTAAAATAGCATGTAGGAAAACAAAGATAGTCATGGAAGACAGCTACAACACAAGAGGGGGAGAAGGGTAAAGAGATTGATTTGGAGATCATATTTCAGGGCTAAAAAGAGTAACACTTTAAATTTCACCCTCCGCAAAATATTAATTGAGTCTTCTCACTTCTTTCTAGTTACTTCTCCAGCTAATCTTTGAGCCTCGGTATTGCCTTCAATTTTCGAACCAGCAGGTACATATTTCCACTCAACATTCACCTCCTGAGTCATAATATCCAGCTTAGCGAATTGGTCTTTGTGGACTACTTCTTTATTTTTACTTGTTTTCCAGCCATTTTCTTTCCAATTGTGAATCCATTCATTCATGCCTTTGGTGACGAGTTGATTATTTGTGTACACAGTGAGTGTGTCCTTATTTTGGGCCTTTGCTTGCTCGATCACTTTGGTAGCTGCTTCTAATGATGCTCTTTGGTTTGTCTGT
>CM053626.1:197207632-197231707 GCA_028646595.1 Phalanger gymnotis | reverse complement strand
GTGGTGGCTGTGGTTCCATGGAGCTAAAGAAGCAGTGGTGGCCTGAGAGGAAACAGGCCAGTAGCAGTGACGGAAGAGGTTTTCTGGGTGCTGGGCCCCTGGGAAGTAACCTCTCCTTCCCCTTCCCTATCCCACTAGTACTCCTGAGGAGAGAGGCAGCAGCTGTGGGAGGAAAACAAGCCTGTGGAAAGTGGGGAGGCCCAGAGCCAGAGCCAGGGCTCCAGTGGAGTAGCCCTGCCCCTGACTGTGAAGTGTATTGTATTCAGACCCCAGGCAGGAGCAGAGAAAGCTCAGAATAGAGCCATGGAACAGGAAGAGAGCTGTCCCCTGAGGGAGGAGGAACCTAGAGCTCAGGATTCAGCCCCAGGGCAAGATAAAAACTTTGCAGCCCAGCAAGAACACAGAGTGTGCTTTCCTGGGGAGTTCCCCTGGGGTCGTTTTTGATTCAGGGCAGGGGAAGTGGTCTATAGTGGGTGGGAAAAGTGCCATGGACCCCTGAGTACCCACCCTGTTGGCTTTGTCACTCAATCACCCCTCAGGACTTGGAAGTGGTGGCTAGAGAGGAGTTAAGAGTGGCACTTGGCTAATTAGAGCATGCCTGCACCTAAGAGTGCCAGGAAGGAGCCTTCAATGGCAATGGCCCCCCCAAGAGACTTTTATTTGGACATTTTCATTTTGGGTTGGTAAAGGAGGAGCTGGTTGCTCAATCCCCAAAGATTTTGAACCCCAAAGGATGAATAGGGTCTGGAGTATGTTATGTAATGTTCTATAATTTTATGTTTGTTTAAGGTTGTGTGGCCACTCTGATAATGAGTTGTTATGCTGCTTTGTATTTTGCAAATGTGATGTGTTTATTTTGCGGGAATTTTGTTGTAGATGTTAATGCTTATCCAGATGTAATGGACATGAAAGATCTTGGAGCTGAATGTAATGTTAATGGGATATAAGAGTTTCAACATCCACTAATAGGCCTAAAGTGTAGCCCTTTGGGAGAGGAACTTGCTTAAAAGACAAGCTTGCTTGTAGGAAGGCTTTCACACCTTTTGGTACTGAGTTAATGAGACACTGAGTCACAGGGTTTATGATGCCTTCTGGTTCTGAGAAGGGTATATATCCCGAAGTGAGCTTTTGCTTTGGGTGTTCACTTATGTGAAGGACCTTTTAATTTCTGATTGAGACTCTGAATAGCCATTTGTTCAGAGTCCTCCTACTATTCAGATGCAGTGATATATGTGAAGTGTATAGCGATATTACTTCGATTCAAAAAGTTAGAGCCCTGCCTGGTGGTCTCTGTGCTAATTTCTCTGCTTGTATTTTCTCTGAGGTTCAGGGTGCTGACCTTTCCCCTGAACTAGTGAATGTAATTAAAAGTAAGATTATTAACCCCTTTAAAGTTGCTTTCCTTTAGAAGCAGATCAAAAAACCTGTGCTAACAGGTCATCCTGGGTATGCTAGAGTGCTTGCTGTTACATCCTCTTATCCCATTCCCCTCAACTTTCTTGTAGGGGGAGATAGATTTTCATATGCAATTGAGTGTGTATGTTATTCCTTTCATTTACCGAAATTGGTGAGAGTAAGGTTCACTAATTCCCTCTCACATCCCCCCTCTTCCCCTTCATTGCAAAAGCTTTTCCTTGCCTCTTTATGTGAAATAATTTACTCAATTCTACCTCTCCCTTTCTCCTTCTCCCAATACATTTCTCTCTCACCTCTTAACTTTATTTTTTAGATATCATCCCTTCATATTCAACTCACCCTGTGCCTTCTGTCTATATATACATATATATTCCCTTCAACTACCCTAACACTAAATAAGAAATATCATCTTTCCATGTAGGAATGTGAACAGTTCAAATTTAATAAGTCCATTTTGGTTTCTCTTTCCTGTTTACCTTTTCATATTTCTCTTGAGTCTTGTATTTGAAAGTCAAATTTTCTATTCAGCACTGGTCTCTTATCAAGAATGCTTGGAAGTCCTTTATCTCATTGAATATCCATTTTTCCCCTGAAGCATTATATTCAGTTTTGCTGGGTGGGTGATTCTTGGTTCTAATCCTAGCTCCCTTGAACTCTGGAATATCATTTTTCAAGGTATTTGTTCCCTTAACATAGAAGATGCTAAATCTTGTGTTATCTTGATTATGTTTCCACAATACTTGAATTGTTTCTTTCTGGCTGCTTATATTATTTTCTCCTTGACCTGGGAACTCTGGAATTTGGCTACAAGATTCCTAGAACTTTTCCTTTTGTGATCTCTTTCAAGAGGTGATCAGTGGATTCTTTCTCTTTCTATTTTATTCTCCAGTTCTAGAATATCAGGGCAATTTTCCTTGATAATTTCTTGAAAGATGATATCTAGGATCTTTTTTGATCATGGCTTTCAGGTAGTCTGACAATTTTTAAATTCTCTCTCCTTTAAATTTTCCAGGTCAGTTATTTTTCCAATGAGATATTTCACATTATCTTCTATTTTTTCAATCTCTGGCTTTTGTTTTATAATTTCTTGATATCTTATAAAATCATTAGCTTCCATTTGCTCCATTCTAATTTTTAAGGAATGATTTTCTTCAGTGACCTTTTGGACCTCCTTTTCCATTTGGCTAATTCTGCTTTTTAAGGTCTTCTTCTCCTCATTGGCTTTTTGGAACTCTTTTGCCATTTGGGTTGGTCTATTTTTTAAGGTCTTATTTTCTTCAGTATTTTTTTAGGCCTCCTTTAACAAGCTGTTGACTTGTTTTTTCATGCTTTTCTTGCATCACTCTCATTTCTCTTCCCAATTTTCCCTCTATTTCTCTTAATTGATTTTCAAATTCCTTTTTGATCTCTTCCATAGCCTCTGACCAATTCATATTTTTCTTGGAGGCTTTGAATGTAGGAGCTTTGACTTTGTTGTCTTCTTCTGGCTGTATGTTTTGATCATCCTTGTTGCCAAAGTAAGATTCTACAATCTGATTTTTTCCCTCTGTTTGCTCATTTTCCCAGAAAATTACCTGACTTTTGAGCTCTTTGTTAAGGCAGGACTCTGCTTCCAGAGTGGAGAGTTCATTGTCCCCAGCTTCAGGGATTTTGTGTAGCTGTTTACAGAGATAATTCTATGGACCTGTAAATTTTCAGCTTTTCCAAGGTGCTGTGATCAAAAGAGAGGTTTAGTCCCCTCCTGGCTTGTGCTCTTACCTGTGAGTGATTTCAAGCACTCTTTTCTGCCTTGGAACTATAAGGAGGATTCCCTCTCCACTGACACCACAAGCTCTACCTTGCCAGCACTCCTCTTCGCCACAGGACAGCCAACCAGGACTGCAATCCAGATCCAAGCAGGGCAAAGCAAGAGCATTCTGCCTCAGTGCTAGCAAAGAGATCCTTGTAATCCCCCTCTCATTGGCCACATGATCCCCCACTGTCTGTGGGCTGAGAGCTCCAGAAGCAGCCACTGCCTGCTTGTCACTGCTGGGACTGGGACTGGACCATGCTCCTCCCTCACACAGGTCTGACAGTTTTCCTCTGACCTTCTAAGTTGTCTTTGGTGTTTTGGGGTTGAGAATTCTGGAAAATGCCACAGCTGCCAGTGATTCAGTTCCCTGAGGCCTGCTCTATCCCCATTTGTGCTGGTGCAGACCACACTGAACTGAGCTCTTCTCTCAGACTGGTGCAACAGACCTTTCCTCTCAACCTCACAGGTTGTCTTGGGCTGCAAATTTGTTTCATTCTGTCATTTTGTGCTACTGTCTTCAGAGGTAGTTCTTGGGGTTTGAAAATTTTTGGTGCTTCCAAATTGGTATGATAACAGGAGAGATATGGTCACTGCTGTCCTAATCATGGCTCTGGTTTTTACCCATTAAGGGACCCTGTCCCCTTGCAGCTGCATGTGCTAGTTCTCCTCTTGTCTATGGACCACGATCAGGGCCCCTGCTCTCCTGAGACCAGAAGGGTTAGTGCTCTTCTCTGCCCTGAAACTGAGACCCAGATCTTTGTATGAATTCTAAAGTTGCCAATCAGTGTCAGCTGTACCTAGTGCCAGCAAAGAGTCCTTTGTAATCTCTTTCCGACCAGCTCTTGACTCCCTTACTACCTCTGGGCAGACAACTCCTGAAGCAGTTGCTTCTGCTGCCACTGTTGCTGTCGTGGCCTCTGCAGTCCACAACAACTGGTGCTGCTGCTGACCTCTAGGCTAGCCCTGAACCCAGAATCACAGACCTCTCCTGCTGATCAACTAAGTTGTCTTAATGTGGAAAAATGTCTCTTTCCAACCTTTTGCTTCCTCTGTCACTCCAAAATTTGATTTGTGGTGTTATTTTAAAGATTATTTGGAAGAGGAGTTGAGCTGAGTTCTTACCTGTACCCAGACATCTTGCCTCCACCCCAACAGAAAGCTTTTTAGTTCATCTTTTGTAACTTAGTAATTTCATAGACTTGTTCTGTAAGTAAGATATTTTCAGTTACAACTGATAAATCCAATGGTGTGTACCAGATATCAGCCTTTATTATCACTCCGTGAGGTATCATTGGCTTCTCTCTGTCACATTATAAAAGAGCACCACTTGCAAAATACTAGTGTACAGGACCCATACTTGTTAAGAGGCTTCATTCCTTTTAACTTTTTGAGATCAGATAATTTAAGATTATCTCAGCAGAGTAGTAGAAAACTGTGAGGTATGGTCATTAAGTCACTATGTGGTTCAGTGGATTGAGAATTTGGACTTGAGGTTAGGAAGATCCGAGTTCAAATAGTGCCTCAAAAAATTTACTACCTGTGTGACCCTGGGAAAGTCATCTAATCTCTCTATGTCTTAGCTTCCTCATCTATAAAATGGGGAAAATAATGGCAGCTACCTTCCAGTATCGTTGTGAGGATCAAATGTGATAAAATATGCAAAGCACTTTGCAAACTTTAAAGTACTATATAAATGCTAGATATTCTTATCTTTCACGCCCATGGCGCTTGCAGCTAAACGTGAAGTTAGTCCATATGGCTGGGTGCTCTGCTCCAGTTCTCAATGTATCTGTATCTATGTATACATTTTGAAAACAAAACAATAGTCCGATTTTTTTTTATTTGTTGACTTGTTGACAAATTGGCAAGTATCTGAGTACGTGGTAGATGATATCCTGCCCTATTGATAGAAAGAAATTTATCTTAAATAGGAGATGGGGTGGCTAATACATGTATATGGGTAGCTGTATGTACACATAGGATATATTTAGGAGAGATTGTATTGCTTTTGCCCAATGTCTATTGCTACATTTTCAAAGAACAGGCACAGTGTGATTTTCAGAGTTCAGTTACAGAAGTATTTTCTGAGCATGAAATTATATATCATTTCCAAGGTAAAAGCAATCATCAGGCCAATACATTGCTGTGTTGATTTAACTTTAGTATCTAAAATAACTTTAGCTCTGATTTTATACTACCAGTGTGAAAAGGAAGACTAAAAGCTTTGTACATATCTGCATCAAGCAGAAAAAAAGTAAATAAACAGTAGAGAGTCAGCAGGGGACAGTGGAAAGAGCATTGGATCGAAAGATGAATGCCATGGATTCAAATCCTGGACTTGCCATTTACTACTTGGAGCAAATCTTTTCATCTCTCTGAGCTTCAGTAAAATGAAAAGGTCAACTAGATGAACTAATGATAAGATTTTAGCTCTAAATCTATGATCCTATTACATTTTTTTCTGTGAAGGATGTTGAATAAGAGTTAGTTTCAGGATTGCAGGATTTAGAGTGGGAAAAGACTTTAGAAATAATGGAATATAGCCTACCCTAACACCTAAATTTATTGATTTTACAATTAAAATAATTTACAAGGTAGTTTGGGGATAAATCCACACACGAGAGAGAATAAAAACACAACAAAAAGCCAAAACCAATTAAAAAAACCCAAAAACTTCGATGCACTTCCATGGCTTTGGGAACACAGTTTGAAGGTGGGGGAAGGGAACTTTTCACCCTCCTCTCTCCCAGCTTAGCTGATGCCATGATAGAGATACTAAAATGTTAATGTATTAACAAGATATTAGTGCCTGGTGATGCCTTTATGTGATGCAAACTGTTCCCTTGAGTAAATAAAAGGGAGAAAACTTATTGTACATATCTTCGAAGACTTTTAAATATGATCTAAGCTATAAGAAGATCTCAGGAATGCATGATGGCCCTTTATAGAGAAAACTGCAAAAGGAAGGAAAGGATTTCGCTACTCTTGCCTCATAACGTCCACAGCATCTGTGTTGCTGAATTGTTTTAGTCATGTCTAGCTCTCTGTGACTTCATTTTGGGCTTTCTTGGCAAAGACGCTGAAGCATTCTGCCATTTCCTTCTCCAACTCATTTACAGATGAGGAAACTGAGGCAAACAAAGTTAAGTGACTTGCCCTAGGTCAAACAGATAGTGCACGAGGCCAGATTTGAACTCAGGTCCTCCTGACTCTAGGACTGGCACTCTATCCCGTGCATCACCTAGTTTGCCACATTGTGTAACCATGACTTAACAAAGAGGTTGACACCGCATCCAGCACTTCAATCGTTTGGTTTTTTTTAGTTAGGAAATTTAGGCTGAGAGTGACTAGCCCAATGACTTAGTTGCCCAGTATCACACAACTACCTAATTATCTGAAGTAGAATTTCAATTGGGTCTTTCAATATTTTCTCTTCTGTGCTGCCTAGCTACCTCCAACATGGTTAATGTTGGTTAGTTTTACTAAGCTACTTCTCTCTCCCACCCCAACTCCTCCTTTATTATTGTTTGTTATTGGAATTGCTGTCTGTATTGGAGAGTGGTGAAGGATATATTTAGAATGAGATGATGCATAAGAAAATCAATAACTACATATATCAATATCTATATACATTTATATATGCATAGATATACGTCTATACATAGATATATAATACAAAGACTTAGAAATCTATGTATCTATCTATATACACATATCTATATGTAGGTATAGACTGATACATATAGACACACTAGACAGATGTATAGACAATAACAACAATAGGGAGAACATTTATATATTGCCTACTACATGTTGGTCACTATGCTAAGAGTTAAACAAATATTATCTTATGCATTTCTTGTAACAATCCTGGGAGATAAGTGTTACTATTATCCCTATTCTCTAGTTAAGGAAATTGAGGCAAACAGAAGTTAAGTGATTTGCCTAAATGCATAGAGCTAGTAAAGTATCTGAGGCTGATTTTGAACTCAGGACTTTCTGAATAAAGTCCTAGGATTCTATCCTATCCACTGTGACGCCTAGCTACATGGATCTATAGCTATATAGCTATAGCTATATAGACACAGACATGTATGATAGATAGATAAAGATGTAAAAATAAGAAGAGGCAGACCTCTGATTAAAGACCTGTTAGAAGGAACTCCTGGTGAGAAAACTTTGTTTTACCAATGGATATTGGCAACTGTTCATCAACATATACTCTTTATTTGCCTAGACTTCGAGCGATTGATTGTGTGGCTTGTATAGAAGTACACATCCAATACCTATCAAAAGTGGGACTTGAATTTAGGTATTTCTAACTATGAGGTTAATTCTTCATCCTCTGTACTATGCTGCCTTTCAAAGAGA
Organism: Phalanger gymnotis; assembly: GCA_028646595.1. Lineage (NCBI taxonomy): Eukaryota > Metazoa > Chordata > Mammalia > Diprotodontia > Phalangeridae > Phalanger > Phalanger gymnotis. Next base: position 197,224,128 of record CM053626.1, on the reverse strand, counting down.
TTAATACAGAAAAAGATTAATAGAGAAAGAAAAAAAAGTTATTCACAGAACATATGGCATTGTCTATAAATATGCAAAATATTTATGATTTGGTACTCATTCTTGAAAAAAGTAATGTAATGATATTTCACAGTTTTCTAATTTTACTGAAGTGTGTTATCTCTATCTATCTGCCTCCAGGAAAGTGTTCTGCCAGTTCCTCATCTTGATATGAAGATGATCTCGAGTTCACTGAGACACTCTCTGCTGGCAAAGCAAAGTTGAGGCAGGTCATGATAAGATAAAAAGATTTTCAAGCTGGTCCTGTGGATGGGCTGTCTTCTGAGTACCAACCTGACTAAATATGGAGTGATTTACCACTAGAAAGTCTACTGCCACCTGGACAATTTTCTTTCCACTTACACATAAATAAGGGCCTAGGAGATCTGCAACAGTAGATGCTGTACCCATACTGATGAAATCACAGATCCTTGAAATATTGAAGTGTGAACAATACTTGAATATTTTATATAAATGAGAACACAACAGTGTTAGAGTATTCAAGCAGTTTCTCATATACAATGCATTTCAAATTTCATAAACATAGTGCTTTTCAAAAATCTTCAGGACTTCACTATTACTCACTGAGGAAAGATTAAACATTTTTGCCTAATGTTTATGTTCACACCAATTCCAGCTCCCTAATAGTTCCTTGCTGGACCATCTCATAGATGTATGATAACTAAATTTATAAAGTATTGTATAAGCATCCCTAAGAGAATATATTTATGTGTGTGTGTGTACGTGTGTGTAACAATAAGTTTATTATACCTATAGAACGGATTGAAATTTGGAGACTGGCTGAAGGTAGTAGACAATTAAATTCAAGTCATGAATAAATAGTGTCATTTTCATTCTCTCTTCATCCTCCTCCTCTTTCTCTTCCTCCTCCTCCCGCCTCCTTTGTCTTCTTTTCTCTCTCCCTGTCTCTTTCTCCCTCTGCCTCTGTCTCTGTGTCTTTCTCTCACTGTCTCTCTGTCTTTGTCTTTCTTTCTGTGTCTCTGTGTGTGTCTCTCTGTCACTCTCTGTCTCTCTCTGTGTCTCTGTCTCTGCCTCTCTCTCTCTCTCTTTCCATCTCTCCATCTCTTTCCTTTTACTCCAATACTGATCTAATGGGATCCAATACTAAACTAATGGGAGTCTGGCCTCAGACCTGTCCATTACACAACTTAAGCAGAAAATCACCTATAACAACTGAGATCACAGATGGTAGACTTGAATATTCCCTTGTCAAATGACAAAAGAAATTAACATTTTTAAATAAATGTTCCAATATTATGCCCTCAGTCCCATTTAACTAATTCTCAAAGATCCCAAACAATCTGCTAGTGGAAATAAATAGATAATACCTTATTCTTACATCAGTTTCTTCCCTAGAGCCTCTAAGGAATGGATATTTATCAGAATACCAGAGATGGAACCTTTCCCATGGAAAAAGGAAAACCTGTGAGTCCAAGTTTGGAGCTGCTATTCCCGTCCAAGTCCCAACACATAAGTGAATATTGCCAGACATTGACTTGAAGGTTTGTAGCTTACTGATTTCCAGTCCTCCTAAAGCCTTCCTTAACTGTAAAGAATATTTTTCAATATCTCTGAGTTTTGTGGAGGGGCTCAATCTTCTTTTCCCTTTCCAAGTGTGGACAATGACTTCCCACAAAATTATTTATTTTGAGAGGCAATTGAAATCAAGTATAAAAAAAAATTTCAAAAGAATTTGACCAAATTTTATTTTAGGGAAAAACAAATAAAGGAATTGGAGAAGTATTAGTTCACACTCGTACCAGAGGGAGTGGGAATGGGAGTGTTTCTGTGATATCTTGCCCAAAAGAGTGAAAATTGCAATCTGAGCTTTGGTATCTTTTGATTGGCATTTTCATTTCCATATCTCTCATTCAGACTTATTACATGTTGTCCTTAAATGGTGGACATAAGTAGAAGTCAATAAGTGTGTGATGACTCTTATGACTAGTAGAAATCAAAAGGATTAGAGCTCCTTAGTGGGAGCCCAGCAGTACCCAGCTAGAGCTGAGCTTAAGAATCCACTTCCCCCTGCAAAAAAAAAAAATTAAAAAACAAAAACAAAAACAAAAAACAAGGAATCCACTTCCCTTCCTAGGTTTTCTGATTTTCCTCTATTGCAGTTAGAGGAAAATCACCTTCACCATTACCATTTGCTTTCCAGCTACAAGGTGCATGGGATCTTTCCATTTGATTTACAGCAGATACTTTCTATACATATATATATATTGTTTCTCCCATTAAAATGTGAGCTCCTTGAACAACAAAGGACAACCATCTTTCTATTTACATCACCAGCTCTTAGCACCAAGCTTTTCATTTTGAAAATGCTTCCCTGCCCCATTCATTTGTTTATTCATTCATTGACTTTCTTAGCAGGAATTATCTATCTGCCCTGTAACTATATAAGATTGGATAAAGTCTTGCTGGGGAGATCAGAAACCTTGAGTTCTGCCCCTCCCCTCCCACCACAACCACCAAAACAGCTTCCTGAAGACCTGACAGTGACATGGCTGTAGGCCTTTGCCAACCAAAAAAATAAAGGAGGGACGCTTGCTTACCTGGACTTGGTACAAACCTAAGTGAACAAGAGTTGAGTTTTGAACTATGCTGAATGTGTGATTTTAGGTGTTTAGGTGGTGAATTTAGAACAGAAGTTCTTAACTTGGAGTTAAATAGATTTCAGGCGATCTAGGACTGTGAATAGGAAAGCTTTGATTAAGCTCTAACTTAACTTCAGCTTTTCTTTCAAACACTTAAAATCATTATCCTGAAAAGGAATCCATAGACTTCACTGGACTGCCTTGGTGATTGTGATATGAAAAAAAATAGTTAAGAATCTTTGCTTTAATGTGAGAAGGCAAATTGCTGGATTTTTTTTCCTTACCAGGTAGTATTGAAAATACAAAAGAATGAAGAAGGTCCCTGAACATCTAGCCTTGGCAATTAATCCTGAAAATGTTAGGGTGAAAAGAGATTTTCTTTTTAGCATGTTTATCAATTCATCCCATAGAGTCAGCAGAGATTGAATAGTGAGACATTTAACAGTAATTAAAGATAAGTTACACTGATCTGAGACCAATGTTTAGCTACACTGGATACATTGGGCTGCTACATAGCGCTGGGCCTGGAGTCAGGAAGACTTCTCTTCCTGAGTTCAAACCTGGCCTCAGATACTAATTTGCTGTGTGACCCTGGACAAGTCACTTAACCCCATTTGAATCAGTTTTCCCATCTGTAAAATGAGCTGGAGAAGGAAATGGCAAACAACTCCAGTATCTTTACCAAGAAAACCCCAAATGGGGTCATGAAGAATCAGACGTAACTGTAATGAACAGCAAGCACCGGATATATGCATGGATAGAGATCCAGATCCTGTGTCTCATATTGAAATATTCTATTTTATGAGACTGGAACTCAAGGAAACAAAATGGGTGCATAGAATCCTCTCATGTTCTTGGAGGACTTTAGAATGGTCCTTCTTTTTTCAACCTCCTACAGAGGTTAGGGAATAGAAGAGAGGAAAAAGTGTGCAGTAGCAAGCTCAAATCACTTGGGGAAGAGCTTAGAGGAAGAAAAACACATGTCTAGTGTGGTTGAGTTTAAATGTCTAGAATTAATAATAATAACAATGATAACAGCAATAATAATAAAAATAATTAGTGTTTATATATACATTAAGGTTTATGAAGCACTTATATATGTTATGTCATCGAATGGTCAAAAACACTTTATAAGACAATTGCTATTATCTCCATTTTACAGATGAGAAAACTGAAGCTCAAAGAGGTTAAATAGTTGGCCCAGGGACTAACAGGGAGCGTGTCTAAGACAGAAATTAAACTCTGTGCTTCTTGATTCCATTCCAGGACTGGATCCACTATCCTAACTCTTACATTTTTGGCCCAGGCTAGAATAAACAAACTAGTAATGAAAGAGAGGATTCTACCAGAACCAAAGTACAAAGTTCAAAGATGGTCATTGATGGCAATAGTCTATTTCCTTTTTTTACTTCAATGAACTTTAGTTTTCTCATTTGTAAAATGGAGGTGCTAACACCTGTAATCCTTAACTCCTAAAGTTGCTTTAAGGATTAAATTAAATAATGCATACAACTAACTTACTAACTAAATAACTATATATATATGTGTGTGTGTGTGTGCATATCAGTCATAGTTATTATTATGACTTATGGAAATCTGTGGGCACTACATGTTCTTCCCAAGCCTGGGGACATATGGGGTTTAATTAGCCATATAGGATAATTTCATTAAAAATTTGCACCCTTTTGTCATGTGGTTTTCTTGGCCAAGATATTGCAGTAGTTTGCCATTTCCTTCTCTAGCTCATTTTACAGATGAGGAAACTGAGACAAACAGTGTTAAGTGACTTGCTAAGGGTCACACAGCTAGTGTCTGAGGTCAGATTTGAATTCGGGTCTTCTTGACTCCAGGCCTGGCACTCTATCCCCTGTGCCACCTACCTGTCCCATGCTTAAGAAGTGAGCTAAATGGAATTTGCTTCTGCGCTGGAACCAGTGCTCTATACTTACCCCTCCTTCCCTGCCTTATCACTGCCTGGTGATTAGGCACTGTTACCTCCAAATCTCATTTATTTACTACCTTAACTTTTATAACGGCTTTTGTCTCTACATAAAGATAAGCTGATTTTCATTGCATTCTGAGTTAGTCTTAGCTATAAATTAGTAGGCCCACACTATGAAGGAAGGCCAAAGGGGAATTCTGGACAAATAGCCCTGAACTTAGTCAAGAGCCTGTATTAAATCTTTCTCTATCTCTAACTCTACTTCCCCTTATCTAAGTCTTCACCCTGCCATTCTTCTCCTTCTCCTTCCCCCACAAAAGGGCTACGTAAGTAAAACAGGTATTTTTGCTTACTGGTTTTGTTTTTCTTTGTTTTGCCATCTGTTTTGGTGATTAAATCACACCAAATTCTGACCCTGCACTTGGGGTTAATGGGCACCTGACCTGAAACATCTGATCTTTAGAGGAAGTGTGATCTGTAGAGTGGAAGGAATGAAGAATTTGGAGGAGACCTAGTTTCTTGTCACACCTTGTCCACTGATATCCTTTGTACTGTTTCTCCTGTGCAATTCATCACTGGTAATAGGTTGCACCTCAGTCTTCCCACCATGCACCACTCCATTATCTTTTGAGTAACCTGCAAGTTTTAAACTGACTCCACACAGTGGATGCCAAAATCAAGAAGAAATCTTTGTCTTTGAGTTGCCATCTTGACATTTTGATTAAGCTCTAGAAACTCAGGATGGGAGTGAACATGGAGCAGAACAATATATAAAAGTATATAAAAGGAGAACCTGGGCAACTCCTGCTATCAGAGTTAACTTGTGACCTCTAGAAGTCATTGTCATTTCCAAGGAATGTGATTAGAGCAATTTTTTCCCCCTCTTCTATCTCAGACTTCTAGCTTTTGTTTCTTTTTTGGAAACAGAATTTTTAGAGCAGAGATCAGCCAAATCCAACTGTGACTGTATTCCAAGAATTAAAGCTGACTTGTGAGTTTTGCAAAGAAACTTTGTAGAGCTTTTAAGTGTTTCCTAGGAACTAAGAGAAGCTCTTTTCAAGAAGAATCCCCAAATATTCCCTTTACAACATGCAATCTGCTGAGGCTAGTTGGTATTATATAGTACCTGGATTTGGGGTACTTTTAAGTCAAGAGTGCAAGTAATATGTATAGTGCTTCTAATAAAAATTTCAAGGAGTGCTCTAAGAAGAAATCTTGCTTAAAAATGATTTTTTTTAAAGTGAAAAGTGTCTAGCCATAAGATTACTGGCAGGAAGTAGGGAGTGAGGGAGTAGAGATAGAACAAAACAATTCTATACTCCCATGTAGTACAAACCTCGAAAACAAATTCCTTAGACACAGGTTATGTGAGAGATGTCGGACTTATTTTTAATGGGTTCTTCTTTTTGAGAGAAATCTGGTTGTATTGTGAAATACTTCTGCTAAACCAGATTATGTATGTAAAATTTGCATTCTGGAAGGACTTGCTCTGAAACAACCCCCAATTCACCCTGTGTAAATCTTGTTTGTACATAATTGTTTACATGTTGTCTTCATCATTTAACTATTAGCTTCTTGAAAGCTGGAACAGTTTTTTTTTTCTTTTGCTGCCCTACCCTGCCACCTCTAAAACTTAGCACAACATCTGACACGTTGTAAGAAGTTAATTGCTAGTTGACCAAGTGATAGTATTCTCAGATGCAGTTTCACTTTTATTGTAGTTTCCTTATCTCACAATAACATTATGGTTAGAATTAGAGAATGTTTGACCTGACAGGGAACCTAGAGATCATTTGGTACAATGTCCTCCTTTCACGGATGAGGAAACTAAGCCCTAAAGTGGGGAATTTGAGTCCCTCTTGTAATTCTTATACCCAAATTTATTTATTTGTCACTTGATTGGAAACAAAACAAACAACTTGACAGTAACTTCCTTGATTCATTGGCCCACTTTCTTGTCTTCTTCTGTCTTACAAAGTTCCTAAGAATACCAATATCTCACATATCTGTGGCACTTTGAAGTTGACAAAGCACTTTCCTCACAGCTTGTGCACTGGATAGAAGGATGGGCCTGGAGTCAGGAACACCTGTGTTCAAATCTGGCCTCAGACACTTACCAGCTATGTGACCCTTGGCACATCTACCTCTTTCTGGCCTATTTTCCTCAACTGGAAATTGGGGATAACAATAGCACCTAATTCCCGGTGTTCCTGTTGGGAGGATCAAAAGAAATGATATATGTAAAGTACTTAACACAAAACTTGGCACATGGTAGGCACTTAATAAATCCTTCCTCTTTTTCTCCTTCCTTCCTTCACTTTCTCCTTTCTTCCTTCCTCTTTCCCTCCCTTCCTTCCTCAACTCTAAAAAATATATATTATAATTATTCCATTTCACAGATGTGAAAACTAAGGTTCTGAGAGTTCCAATATCTTGACCATGACCACACAACCTACTTAGTATCTGAGGTCAAATTTGCATCTAGGTCTCTTGACTCTTGGTCCAATGCTGAACCTACTACATTATACTATCCCTCATGTGATTGAAAAATAAAATTTAATTGAGTAACATTTCAACTGCCTTTCAAAATAGATGCAGAAAATTGTATTGTCTGTTAGCATCACATGTGTCTTGCTGTCTTTGTTTACTAGTAGAAAGACATATTAACAACAACATGAGCTCTGCTGTGACATGACATCTATTTCTACCACTCGTGAGTGTTACACTTTGTGGTCAAAAGATACATTGGATTTCCAAGCATATCCTCACCTTTTTTTAATGGGATAATTTAAACAGAAAAGGGTTGAGAAATAATTACAAATAAAATTATTACCAGATGCCTGTGTACATCTATCTATATGTCCAAACCATAAAGAACAGGTATAATTTATCCATGGGGTTAAATGAACTTTGCAATCATAATAAAGCAAAAATTATACCTAAAGATATGTAAAACATGCCTTTTGAGTCTCAATTAATGCAGATGCAGGCTGCTGTTTGTAAATAATTTTCTAGATTACATTTGTATTTTAATCTCAATGTTATATTCCAGCATAGTGGTTAAGATGTACAAAGAGCATAAATGAGGTCCTGGGCGCTGCAGAACTAGGAACAAGTCTTTGCATCAAATGAAAGAGTCCTGCCTGCAACGTGGAGAGACAGTACTCCCTTTCTCTGTTTCATTTCTGTTAGTGTTGCTTGTGGGACAGTTTTTGTTCACCACATTCTACAGGCACCCCCAGTGTACAGTTTGAAAATGGAAACACTGTTGCACTTGCAGCCCTTATTAAAACCAAAAAGCATACAGTAGTATAAAGGTTATAGCATGTAGCGCTCACTTCTCATATCTGAATCAACAAACAGCTGCTTCTTTTTTATATACAAGAATGTTCCTTTCCTATTTAGGAAAAAAAAGCGAGTGAGGCAGTTGTTTGAGCAGGGCTTGCTTGGGAAAAAGATAATAAAGAATAACAAAATAATGAAACCCACAAGAGGATTCCTTACAGCTTTTTTGCTCTTGCTTTTCCTCAGCTGCTGTACATTTCTTTAAATTTTATAATAGAGGCAGTCCCCAGTTTATGAACTAAAAGTTCACTCCTGAGTCTGTTGTTAGAAACTTTGGACCTGAGCAGAGTGAGGAAAAACCAAGGAAGAGGGAGGGGGAAGAAGGCACGTTGTTTCTGATGCAGTTTAGAGCTCCTGCAACCTGTTTACATAGAAGCAACTTTATTAATATAGTACTCTTTTCCACATCATAGGGGCTAGGAGTATGGTACCCCGAGATCTGGAAAATACCTGAGTGGAATGAAAGTGGCTGAAAGTCTCTCATTTAAGGAAAAAAAATACTTAATATCTTAACCTCCATAAAGCCTGAGATATATCATAAAGTTTAAAGTTAATCCCCACGCTCCCCGCTTAAACTTGCACATATACCACATGTACCCAAATCCTGCATCATGCCTGTAACTGCTGTCTTTTAGTTTGGGATTAAGGTGTTAGATTAAGAATCTTTCCTTGTTTCAAGAATGTGAGGTCAATTATCCCCACTGATGGGGATAGATGTCCAGACTTTGGGGTTTTTCTTAGAATTGTTTTGTAAAGGGGTTTTTAGGGGCATTTCTTAGAATTGTCTTTGAGGGTTATATAAACTGCCTGTCTGCTCTCTATAATGGCCTCCTTACCCCATTCCGCCCTGGAGTAGGTGATGCCCAATTCTTGCTCAAGACTTGAAAATAAAGCCTCTGCCTTTACTCGGAGAGACCTTTGATTGTTATTTCATTTTGGGGGAATTATTGTCCCACACATACCTGTAAAAATTTTTGGCCTTCCCTTCATACCAGAGATCGCTTTTCTTTTCTTTTATGGGGTATTTACAGAACCTTATAAAATTTGGGTTAAGTATTTGATCATAGGCTCTGTGTTGTTTGTTTGCCTTCCTGTGTCATCTGCTGCTTCCACAAAACTCTCAAAAAATTCCCATTCAATTTCATATGCTGACCTGGAATATATAGAAACCAAGATGGGGAAAGTCGTGATGTGGAAGGGATGACTTTGGTGATTAGAGTCTCTAAATACTTTGGGGAGATGGAAATGGGAAGCCAACCACTACTGATTTTGGTGCTTCTTTGAGAAAGGACCTTCCTTTTACTAGTTACTGGCAGCAACAGAAATCCATCCAATCTAATCCAATTCTATTATTTTCTTTTTTGTTTTTCTGAGGGGGAAGTCTCTCAAGGTGCTTACATTCTTTTTTTTGGAGGGGGGAAGACTGGGCAATTGGGGCTAAATGACTTGCCCAAGGTCACACAGCTAGTAAGTGTGAAGTATCTGAGGCTGGATTTGAACTCAGGTCCTCCTGACTCCAGGGCTGGTGCTCTACTCACTGCGCCACCTAGCTGCTCCAATTCTATTATTTTCAATAAATATGAATACTCCCTCCAGCCTTCTAGGCGCCAAAGCAGTAGTCAACTCTCTTAAATGGAAAGGAGATAAAACATGAGTTACGGAATGAGAGGACTTGAGTTCAAATCCTAGCACATATGTCAGTGTTTATATATTTCTGACCATAGACACTTCTTCCTCTCTTAGTTTCTTTCATCCCTTGTAAAATGAGTAGAATGACTCAATATCTAGTGCTATAACTAAAATTAAAAGAATATATGGTGACTCAGAGTATATTTATCGCCTTCTAGGTGGAAATCCTTACATGGCATATCGGCCATCCATTGGTGTTTGACATTTAAGTGTTTGTCAATCAGAAAGTTGCCAGTATTCCTAAAGAGAAATGGAGGAAATCCTATGACATAACCCTTGTAAGGGAGAAAGGAAGGAAACAAACACTTTTAAGCACCACCGTATGTGCCAAGCACTGTAACTAAGCACTTTTTTGTTTCTTGTTCAGTCATTTATGTTGTATCTGACTCTTCATAACCCTATTTGGGTTTTCTTGGCCAAGATACTGGAATAATTTGTCATTTTCTCCTCAAGTTAATTTTCGGATAAGGAAACTGAGGCTAACAGGATAAAATGACTTGTCCAGGGTCACCTCCCTAGTAAGTGTCTGAAGCCAGATTTAAACTCATGAAGATGAGTCTTCCTGATTCCAAGCCCAGTACTCTATCTACAACACCACTTAGCTGCTCTACTAAGCACTTTACAAATCAATAAATTCTTATTAATTGCCTGCTATGTGCCCTCCATACTATGATCTCATTTGATCCTCACAACAACTCTGGGAGGGAGGTGCTCTTATTATTCCAATTTTACAATGGAGGAAACAGACTTGCCCAGGTTCATACAAGTAGTGATTGTCTGAGGTTGGATTTCAACTCAGATCTTCCTGATTCTATCCACTCTAGATGACTCTATCAATATTCTATCTGCTGTACCACTTAGCTACCTCTGTAAGGACAGAAGCGGCAAAAATTCTTATAAATACTCATCTTTCTCATGGTTACCACTTAAGAAATCTGCTTCCAGGTTCCTTATCTCTATGGCTGATACTCCATCAGCTTGAGTTGCAGTCGCACCTCTTGGCTTTAGGTATTGAACTTTCTGGAGCAACTGTCTTCATTCTGTCAGGCAAATTATTTTGACTGTTCCAGATGCTTGAGACTAAAATCTTTGAGTGTTTAAAATTCCAGACGTTTGTTATGATAGTCCATCAGTATCTATTATTAGTCTAATTATTACCTAAAATATTTTATAAGTGCTTAGTAGTCATATATTATGCAGAATGTGATGTGATATGTGGAAGTATTAGGGATACTGGTAAAAAGAAATTGGATATGACTTCTGCCCTCAAAGAGCCTATAGTCTGTAAGGTATAGGAGTGAAGGAAAGGTACAATGCATACGGAAATAAATATTACACAGGGTTGAGTGTGATGGGACAGAAGAGAAATCTGGTTAAAGTACCCCAGAAATAATTTGAGTAGAAAGAACACTTTATTAATATTCCTGCCAATGATACTAGTGATACTAGCACTAATAACCATAATAATATTTTGTAGTGCTTATTATGTGCCAGGAATTGGAGATGAGGAGGGAGAGAATTCCATACATGGGAGACTGCCAGAGAAAATGCCTAGAGCTGAGAGACAGTGTCTCATTCAAGAAAAAGCAAGGAGGCCAGTATTACTGGATTGAAGAGTATGTGGGGATGGGGTGGAGGAGCGTAAGAAAACTGAAAATGTGGGTGTTGGGGCTAGGTTATGAAAGTCATTGAAAGCCAATCTAAGTATTTTGCATTTGATCCTGAAGGCAAAAGAGAACAACAGGAATTTACTTAATAAGGAAGTGACATGTTTGGGCCTTTACTTAAAAAATCACTTTGGCAGCTAAATAGAGGTAGACTGCAGTATGGATTGCAACTTTTGTCAACTATACCAACTGTTGCAAAACTTTGATGTGGGAGGAGATGAAGGCCAGGTTGACGGCAGCATCAGGAAACAGAAGAGGGCATATTTGAGACATACTGCACAGATGAAATTGACAGGCCTTGGAAACAGATTAGATAAGAGGGGGTATTCATGGATATAGTTTCAGGACAGCATGAACTTGGAAAAAAATACATGTTATTATTTCAATTTAATTTGTTTCTTTTGTAGACCTGTGTATTTAGGCATTTCGTATTATTAAAAATGGTTCAATAGGTTTTACCACACTCCTAAAGGAGTCCATTACAGCAAAAATAAAAAGTTAAGAGAGAGAATTTCCTGATGCTTTGTATTCCTTGGAGAAAAAAGGTAATCATTTACATAGTTCCTGTGTAGTCATTTACTTGGACAGAAAATCCTGTGAGTTTCTCCAAAGGTATAGGTCCACTGGGGAAAGGATTGTTTATTCAGTAGTCATTAACTCCTATTTGCCTTCTGTGGGGAGTCTAAACCACAGGGTGGCACTATGAATATTTAAGGTACTGTTGTATACTTATGAGAGTGAGGGATTTCATTGAAAAATCAGGGAGTTGCTGCTATTATAGCCCCAATTTCAGTTACTTTTTTAGGGAAACTGAAGCACTATTTGTGTGCTTCATGTGCTTTTGTATCTGTTTACAGACTTCTGTAAGCATTTTGATAAATCTTGCCCTCCTTTTTCTGGGGAGAAATAAAGACTGGATATCCACATGTAATTTGAATTCAATGAGGTATAGAGACTCTGTTACCCACTGGGGTATATTGAAATTTTTCTGTGGCAAAAATTTTCAATATAACTCCAGAGTTGGTGGTGACTTCTGGTGAAGGAAGCAAGGCAAAGAAAGAGATATCAAGAGAACAAGCCCCCATGATGAGACTTGGTCTGGGTAAACCCAGAATGTTTGGGTTGGATATTAAACTAACAGGTTTCAGAAGAAGTATTTGATCTAAAGTTTTTCTTGGCTCAAATACCATCTCAAATACATCCAAAAATATATGATCTCTTCTGTGTAAGAACTCCTTCCCCTAAGGCAGATAAGAACTTGCTTATAATTTTCAAGGCTTAAGACTCAGGAAGGTTTAATGACTCACCCAGTGTCATAGAAATAGTAAGGGACAGGATTTGAACTCAGGTTCTCTTGACTCCAAGTCCAGTGTCTGTACACTAAAAAACATGTCATATCAAAAATAAATTGCACTTTAAGATGCTAGTCATGGAATGCTTATGCTGTGCAAAATGCTAATAATTCTTTCCTTTCAATGATGGTTTTCTTCCTCATTTTTTCTGACCTAGTTCAACTTCATACCTTTTTTTTTTCATTAAACAGGTGCCTACCTTCATCTCCTTTGTAGCTTAAGTGTTGCTATTTATGAGAATCTGCCTCTTTACCATGTCACAGTCCAATGTTTATAGTTTGAGGGGAGCTTTTTGCAATTGATCTCTCTTCCCCCAACTATTTTGTATGGTTGCTTCCCATCCTCCTCTGTTTCTTATTATTGAAATTCAGTTACCCTCTATCAGACTCATTCTACCATCCTGAATATATCAGCTTCCATTATTCTGGTATTTTCATTTATTCAAATTACATGCCCAAGTGGTAATTGAATCCCAACTCCCTTCGTTTAGTCAGAGCTAGATATTTCCTTAAATTACAAACTTTACGATGCATCTCCACTTCCCTCTTATAACTTTTAATACACCAAAGCCTTGAGATACAATTAAATAATTTGGGCAGGATCTGACTAGTTCCAGAGCTTAAGATCCCTCATGAAAATGCTAGGTGGAATGCTACCATGCATTTTAGTTAACAGATTTACTAAAAATCATTCCTTGTTGTTTTTAGCTTTTATCGTTAAGGGAAAAATCAGAAGGATTAATTATTGTATTTGTTATTTCCTTAGCATTCAACACTAAATAGGACAGAAACAGAGTGGTAGTGAACCCTAGGTCTCTTGATGGCATCATTAATAGAAATATATAAACAAGGCAGAGCATAGTCTTAGAACCTACTGTCTAAGGTATATACATTTGGGTATTTTAGTGGTCTTGTCCAACATTCTCATTTTTCCAATGAGGAAAATCATATCTAATTCTTTAATTCAACTACAAAATATGCTGTCTTCATTCAAAACAGATAAAGCAAAGGGAATAAGCTTTTATTAAGCACCTAGTATATGCCAGGTTCTATGCTAATCACTTTACAAACATTGTCTTATTCGATCTTTGCAAAAACCCTGTGAGCTAAGTGCTATTATGATCCTTTTTTCATAGTTGAGGAAACTGACAAAAAATACAAATGAAATGACTTTCCCATGGTCACACAGCTAGGGTCAGAGGCCAAATTTTAACTCAGTCTTACTGACTCCAAGCCTAACACTGACTCAATTTACTATACCACTTAGTTACTTGAAATTAAAAGATGACAGAACCTAGGCAGCTAAGAAGCTCATACCAAAAGCTCAAGGTAGCTTTAGTTGGGCTTAAGGCGGATGAATGTGAAAAAAAATGTGGTATAAAGGACCACTGGATCCTGAGTCAGAAAGGATTGGTGGCTTTGTTTGTTTTTGTGGCTTTTTTATTTTTCTCCCAGTGTCAGACAAGAACTAAGTGACCATGGGCAAGTCACTTAACTTGTCTGAGTCTTGGTCTCCTCATCTGTAAGACAGAGCTAATGGCATCAGTCCCATCTATAGTAGAGGTGTCTAACATGCAGCCTGTAGTTTCCATGCAGCCCCACAACTCTCCCATACATGTCCTTTGTCAGAATAAAATGTAATTGAGAAACTAATTAATAAATAAAAATACAACAAAACATAGATAATATTAATATATAGTTTTCAAAGTCAATATGTGGCCTGCAGGGATCCCTGTGTATATTTTAGTGGCTCCCATTTCTTTTTTTTTAAATTTTTTTAGATATTTTATTTTTAGTTTACAACAATCAGTTCCACAAGTTTTAGAGTTTCAAATTTTCTTCACCTCCCTCTCCTCAACCCTTACCCCAAGATGGTGTGGAATCTGATATATATTCTACATATACCTTTGCATTAAAATTACTTACACAATAGTCAAGTTGTAAAGAAGAATTATGACCTATCATGAGAAAGAAGAAACAAAACCAAAAAAGAAGAGAAAAAAAAAGAAGAGCAAATAATTTGCCTCATTCTGCATTCAGACTCCATAATTCTTTCTCTGGACGTAGATAGTACTTTCAATCATGAGTCCTTCGGAGCTGTCTTTGAACCTTGTGTTGCTGAGAAGAGTCAAGTCTATCAAAGTTAGTCATCACAGAAGCAATATGTCTGTGGTTGTGTACAATGTTCTACTCATTCTGCTCCCTTCCCTCAGAATCATATCATGGAGATTTTTCCAGGTTATTATGAAGTCCATATATTCCGCATTTCTTATAGCACAATAGTATTCCATTATGTTCATATACCAGAACTTGTTCAGCCATTCCCCAATTGAGGGGCATCCCCTTGATTTCCAATTCTTTGCTACCACAAAAAGAGTGGCTAAAAATATTTTTGTAAATATGGGTCACTTTCTCACTTGTGTGATCTCTTTGGGATACTGCCCTAGAAGTGATATTGCTGGGTCAAAGGATATGCACACTTTTATAGCCCTTTGGGCATAGTTACAAATTGCTCTCCAGAATGGCAGGATCTGTTCAGAACTCCACCAACAATATTCCAATTTTCCAACATCCTCTCCAGCAATTATCATTTTCCTGTCTTGTCATGTTAGCTAATCTGACAGGAGAGATGTGGTACCTAAGAGTTGTTTTGAGTTGCATTTCTCTAATCAATAGTGATTTAGAGCATTTTTTTCATATACCTATAGATATCTTTAATTTCTTCCTCTGAAAACTGCCTGTTTATATACTTTGACCATTTCTCAACTGGGGAATGACTTGTATTCCTCTAAATTTGGCTCAGTCCCCTGTATATTTTAGAGATGAGGCCTTCATTAGAGACACTGATTGTAAAGATTTTCTCCTAATTTTCTACTTCCTTCCTAATCTTTGTTGCATTGGCTTTGTTTATACAAAACTTTTCAATTTACCATAATCAAAATTATCCATTTTGCATTTGTAATGCTCTCTATCACTTGTTGGGTTATAAATTCTTCCCTTTTCCATAAATCTGATAGGTAAACTATTCCTTGCTCTCCCAAATCGTTTATAGTATCTGCCTTTATTCCTGAATCACGAGACCGTTTTGACTTTATTTTGGTATGTGGTGTAAGATATTGGTGTATGCCCAGTTTCTGCCATACCATTTTCCAATTTGCCAAGCAGTTTCTGTGAAACAGTGAATTCTTAGCCCAGAAGCTAGATTCTTTGGATTTATCAAAGACTGGATTGCTATAGTCATTGACTACTGCTTCTTGTGTACCTAACCTATTCCACTGATCTACCACTGTGTTTCTTAGCCAGTACCAAGTGGTTTTGATGATTGCTGCTTTATAGTACAGTTTAATATCTGGTATGGCTTGGCCGCCTGGCCTGGCATTTCTTTTCATTAATTCCCTTGATATTCTGGACCTTTTGTTCCTCCAGATGAATTTTGTTATTATTTTATCCAGCCCTGTAAAATAATTTTTTGGTAGTTCGATTGGCATGGCACTGAATAAATAAATTATAATTTTAAGAAAGACTCTATTCCTATCCTTTCTAGTGTTTTCAATAGGAATGGATGTTGTATTTTGTCACAAACACACACACACACACACACACACATATATATATACATATATATATATACATACACACATATATATGTATATATATCCATACACACACATAAACATATATATATATACACATACACATACATAAATATATACACATACATATACACACATGCATATTCCCTTTAGCTACCCAAATATTGAGGTCTCATGAATCACGCACATCATCTTTCCCTGTAGGAATGTAAACAAAACAGTTCAACTTTAGTAAGTCCCTTGCAATTT
>CM053626.1:197186583-197207132 GCA_028646595.1 Phalanger gymnotis | reverse complement strand
GTTCCTTTCGTTTGTTTGTTTTGTTTCCCATTGTTTGCCCATTTCCCCAGACAATTACTGGACTTCTAACTGTTTGTTAAAGTATGACTCTGCTTCCAGGGTGGAGGGGCAACTGTTCCAAACTTCAGGGTTTTGTGTAGCTGTTTTCAGAGATAATTCTAGGGACCTGAAAGTTTTCAGTTCTTCCAAGGTGGTATAATCTAAGGAGAGGTGTTTTCTACTCTCCTGATCTGTGTTCTGGTTGTGTGCAAACATAAATATTCTTTTCTGCCCTGGAACTATGAGGATGGTCCCCCTCCTGCTATGCTAGTGCTCCTCCTTGCCCTGGACTGCCGCCTAGGACTAGGACCTGAAATTGAGTATGGGCAAAACAACAGAGTCCTGCCTCAGTGTTAGCAAAGAGACTTCTATAATCTCCTTCTGACCAGTTGTTTGACCCTGTAATGTCTGTTGTCTGGGAGCCCTGGAAGCAGTTACTGCTGCTGCTGCTGCCATTGCCAATGCTTATTCAGTCACTCCAAAGGCCTACTCTGGGCTGGCTGGGACCCAGTCTCCCTGGTGCAGCTTGTACTAGACTGCATTCCTCTGTCGGCCTGGTGCAACAGACCTTTCCTACCGATATTGTAAGTTGTTTTGGGCTGGAAATTTGTTTCACTCTCTCTTTTTATGGGTTCTGCTGCTGTAGGATTTGATTAGAGTAGTTTTTTAAAGGTATTTAGAGGGTTTTGAAGAAGAACTTAGGAGAGTCCCTGCCTTTACTCTGCCATCTTGGCTCCCTCCTCTCCCATCCCCCATCCCAATATCTTTCAACTCTAGCCGATCTTTCCAAGAAAGATCCTTAGGATTCATAGAACCTTTAGTAGCATCCTAGCTTTAGAGCTGGCAGGGGCATCAGAAGCTCATCAAACACTTCAAGTTTATAAATGAGAAAACCAAGGCTCAGAAAGGTTAAATGCCTTTTTTCCAAGGTCACTCAGATAATAAATAAGGGATTTGTTTCAAGTGCCCTGACTCCAAATTCAAAAACCCTACTTAGAAGGAACTGCTGGCATGATTCCTGCCAGTATCTTGATAAGGCAGGACAAAGGAGATGGCCTGATTTTATTTTCCATGATTATAAGAACTTCCCAGTTATCCAAGAACCTCTGCACCTCCTATATTCAAGATCAGGATGTACCTGCAGGTTTCTAACTTTCTGCTTTGCTTCTCTATCTATGAAATCAGGCTTACCTGCAACTAGGATGAAGTAAAAAGGAGAACAGTAATCTTTTCTTTATGAACAGGCTCATGTAGAGGTTTCTTTTCAGCTGCTGCTATGATATCTCTGAAGGATATTTTGAACAGCTTCTTTAATATTCATTCTTGGCCTGATTCCCTAGAGACAGTCCATTGATTATTCAGACCTCTTATGCCTGCTTGACTCTTTCTGCTTTGCCAGATTTCCTGTGCTCCTGACCCTTGAACTGCTTTGATTTTAAGTACCAGCCCAATTTCTTACAGCATTCTGAATATATGGGCTCCTACTCCTGGGACTGCCCAATAATCCCTGATGCCAATAATAACATGAGGATTATACATACATGTACATGCACATATGCATATACATACAAATTCATGTTTAAGGTTTGCAAAGTGTTTTAAAAATTATTTTCCTACTTTAAAGATGAAGAAACTGAGGCAAAAATTAAATAACTTGCCCAGGATACCACAGCTAATAAGTGTCAGAGACTGGATTTGAACTCAAATCTTCCTAACTTTGTGTCCTGCACTCTACTCAACTGTCAATCAAACAATCAAACTAAATCAATCAATCAATAAACATTTATTTATTAAGTGTCTATTATGTGCCAGGCCCTGGCAGTAAGTACTAGGGGTACAAAAATAGGCCAAAGGCAATCTCTACCTAGTACTCTTTCTCTCTCTTTCTCTTTCTCTGTATGCATATATACAAATATCTGTATATATACACACACATATTAAGGTATATTATGTGTGTATATATGTGTATGTGAGTGTATGTACATGCATTGCATTGTGTACAACAGTAAATCAACTATCCATTTGGAAGAATAGAAATTGATTCCTGCTCTAAATTATTATACATGTCCTAAGGTTAAGTGAAAACATTTTGGGGGCTTTTGAATCTTAGTGAAAGTCCTTCTTTTCCCTGTATTATCTACTTAAGTTCCCACACTGTACATTTTTAACTCAAAACATCCATTTGTTTGATATCTTTTGTCACAAAATTCTAAGGGGTTCATGAGGTAAGACTCATCTAATGAAAAATCATCTAATCTTTAGCAATACACATATACGTATATGCACGTCCAATATATATTCGTGATATATGATATACATGTGGGTATATTAACATATTTGCATGTGCATGTAATACATACACACATGTAACTATATGTCTATCTATCTATATATCTCTATATCTATACTCAAAATTGTTATACCCCAATGGTGACAGAAATAAGGCTGGCCCAGGACTAAAAGCGCATATATTCAGAACAGTTTATGAGATTAGATTGATCACTAAAAGCAGAGCAGTCAAAGGGTCAGGAATCCAAGAAAGCTGGCAAGGCAGGAAGGGCCAAGCAGGGATGAGAGATTTACATACATATATACATACACACATGCATGCATACATACACACATACATAAACAAACACATAAACATACATATATGTATATGGAAAAGTTATACTTAAAATGTATAATAGCCTAGAATTGATGTGGATTTTGTACCTCAAAGAATCTATAACCTCATTGATATGGATATGCCCTCCAATGTCACAGATTGCAATTTTTACACACACTTTCACCTTGTGTTGGTCTCGCCGTTTATTCTCTACAGAATAGCTATCTATGGCAAAGGTCTTCTTCTATGTCCTTTAATATTTTGTCAGTACCACTTCACCACCTCAGGTTTCAATCTATTATTTCTTGCTTCCTTTATGTGACTAGCCTGGATGCCAAGGTCATCCACTGCATCCTGGGCTATCACCAGTCATCATGACTTTTGTCTTGTCACTGGACTTTGATGACTTGGAAGGAGAGAGTGAGGCTGATGGTTTTGCACAAGTCTGCTCACTAAAATCCCATTTGCACACAAGTCAAGACATCATTCATTGTGATGTCATTGGTCTTCTTCAAAAATGAAAGATAAACAACAACAACAACCTCCCCTCTGTTCTAAGCATTAATTTACCACTTCTTGAATTGAAATTATTATTAGAAATATGTTGCAGCCTACTTATGGCCATCCTGCATTTCTCCAAAGCCCTTTAGGTTACCCATGATTTTAATTCTTCAGATATGGCAGTGTTCCATTGTCCACCATCATACAGTAACAGAACATTAACATTAAAAATGATAGGGTTTTGAGACTCAGAGCATCTTAGAATAATTGAAAGAGCTGCACAACTCCACCAATGAGAATATTTCCCTTTTAAAGAAGGAGAAATTGTACTCAAGAAAATGAAGTTGTTAAGAGCAGCTAGACGAAACCAAGTAATCACAGAAGAAATCTGTGCTGGAAATGATATAATTCAAAAGGCACTTAGGTAAACTATCAAGATACTTCTGTGGGGGAAAGATTCCATATTAATGGGGGAAAAATCACAAATGATAGTCTTACCTGAAATGGAAAATCAATAGAATCAAAGGAGAAAAAAAGGAGCAAGAATTTATTCAGTTTACTATCTGTTAGGCAATGTGCTCAATATACAAATACAACTAGTTCTAGTTGGGGATACAGAATGTATATATCTAAATACATGCAGGAGATTTTATATATATATGTATATATATATACACACATATATACATATGAAATTAAAAATACAAAATAAATAGACAATCTTTTGGGAGTGATAGTGCTAGCAATCAGGAACGACTAAAAATAGAAGGTGTTTTTTGATCTGTGTTTTGAAGGAGTAGAGGGACTCTAAGGTGGAGGTCAAGAGTAAGTTCATTCCAGGCATGGGACATGACCAGGACATGGAGATAGAAAACAGTCGTGCCATATGTGAAGAAAAACAAGAGAAGGCCAGTTAGAGTGTATCCTAGAGTATGAGAAGAGTAGTGCATGGGGCTGGAAAGATAGGCTAGGACTAGGTTCTGAAGTTTTAAAAGCTAAACATAACTTTTATTTTATCTTGGAGCAAATAGGCAGCCCCTGGAATCTACTGAATTAGGAACTGACATAGTGAGATCTGCATTTAAGGAAAATAACTTTGGCAGCTGTGGAGAGGATGAATTGGAATCAGGATACTTGAAGCAAGGAGAAAAATTGTGGAGACCAGGGTGGGGGGCACTGGATTACTGGATTAGTCAAGGCTAATATTCTCCAAAATCAGTGTGTGTGTGTGTGTGTTTGTGTGTCCATTTCTGTCTCTCTCTTAGTGGGCAATGTAAGAGAAATGGGAGGTCAAAAATGGTATCAATATTTTTTTTCTTAAGGAAAATACCACTTGTTCATATTATGCTATGCAGATGGATGGACATTTAATTCATTCTGAGAAATCTCTGTAGACAGATCTCTCATAGATATTCTTGGTTCAGTGGCTTTGTAAGCATATGGGATTACAACATTTGTTTTTTTCCCTTTAAAGGTGTATTTCTGTATGTAAGGTACCTGGGCTTAAACTAATAAAAGGAATTGGTTATCCCAGTTGCTGAACCTATAGCTTTATTTTCAACATAAATATTCTTACTTTCTCCCCAGAGCCACTGCTTGTTTATCTTTGTGATAGAATGGAATTCTTAGCAGGAAAAAAATAGCATGACATTTGTCATTTACATTCATGTTTATCACCAGCTTCTGAACATCACTGATCTGTTTTTTATGCAGTGATTTTAAGTGTTTTCAATTTGGTGCTGCTGCTGCTGCTGCTGCTGCTGCTGCTGCTGCTGCTGCTGCCTCTGTCTTTTATTCTAGCTTGCCTCTGCAACATGTTTTATCAAAACGTTTTTCCTCTTGACAGTTAACATTTCTGGATTACTTTCCAACATACTTAGTTATCACGCTTTAAGTAGAGTACATGGGATATTTGTTCTTTCAAGAAGCAAAGTCCTTGGTAGCAGGTGACCCTCAAAAGTTTTTGGAGTTGGTGCTTCAACATAAGTATGTACAAAGAAAGACGGTTTGACTAAGATGATGCCTCATGAGCATTGTAAAAATGCATTATATTGTTAATAAAATTTCAGTCTTCTTTTTTTTTAAACTTCAAACTACCTGTCATTATCCAGGAACCAGTTGGGAACACTTCAGGGGTGACAGTATAGTTATAGCTGAAGACTTGCTTATTTATGGAGTGTTTTAAATTTTGGAAAAAATATATATTTGACTCAGGTTAGTTATATCACCCTTTCAGTACTGAAAGGGTGCTGGATAGTAGTGTTCTGGGTGGTAGCATTTCCCCTCGCAATTGTATAGGACTCCAGAAAATGCTATTGAATACTTGGGAAAAACTCCAATTACTCAGTGATTCATAGAGACAAGCAACCTCTCTTCTCAATTTTATCCTTTTAGGGGCAGTAACTACTTGAAAGGGAGAAGTCATATGGTTAATGTAAATTTATCTCATCAGAATCTTGTCTGAGGGAAACTCCACTTTTCTCCCAGATCAATTCTATTTCCCTTAAGCCAAATTAGGTGAGTAAGATGTAACAGAGTCCCATGCTCCTGCTTTACCTTATGTCATTTCTTTCACTACCCATCCTTCCTCCCTTGCTCCTCTAGAAGTCAAATAGCACCTACCTACAACCATCTCCTCCTCCTTTAGTAAAAGGAGGATTGGGGCATGGATGCTATACATACACTGTCAATTTTGATCCTCACAAATGCTTTGAAACAGGTACTATGATACCTATTTTGCAGATTAGGAATCTAATTCAATCCTAGGGAGGTTGAGTATCTTTTCCATGATCACACAGCTATTAAGCATCAGAAATCAGTTTTAATCCCAGGCCTTTCTTACCTATAGGCTAGAATTTCCCAATTAATTATGGAGAAAAGTAAAAGCTCAACAATTGCCCAAGCTAATCAATGAGTACATATTAAACCCTTACCACGTGCCAGGCATTGGGATAAGCACTGAGAATACAAAGAAAGGCAATAATATTATTTTTGCTCTCAAAGTGCTAACATTCTTATGTGGGTGGGGTGACAAAAAGCAAACAGCTATGTATGGACAAGATATATACAGTATAAATGGTAGATAGTCACAAAGGGAAAACACTAGCAGAGGAACATAATAGGAAACGTCTTTTGCAGAAGGTTGGATTTGAGTCATAGAGGAACCCAGCAAATGGAAGTGATGAGGGAAAGTCTTCTAGGCATAAGAGACAGCCACTAAAAAGGCAAACTCAGAAGATGAAGTATCATGTGGGTAGAGAAGCAAGAAGGCCAGGGTCCTAATATCTTAGAGGACAAATTAGAAAGTAAAGTGTAAGAAGTATAAGTGAAAGTGTAAAGTAAAGAGTAAATGTAAAAAGAGTAGTGTAACAATAATGCTGCTTGCCAATACTGTGACTGTGCAGGGCCGATAACACCAGCACACAGGAGGGCTGCTAGCACAGGTTCATTGATCTGCTTTTCTAAGGAAAGCAACTTTAAGGGGTTAACAATCTCAGTTTAATTATACATCCATATATCATTCACTTAGTTCAGAGGAAAAAGCCAATACCCTGAACTTCAGAGCAAATACAAACAGAAATTACAAGCATACATTATATGAACATAGCAAACATACATAGAAATCAACAGACAGGCCTCTATGTGTGTGACCAGGAAATTACACAGTTGCTAGAGAGAAAAGCACCAACATCTGGGTTTTCAAAGTTGGGGGGGGGGTGGCGCTCCAACAGCTACCCAGAGTCTTGTCTGGCCAAATCACCAACACTCTTCCAGCGAGTGTGCTTCAAACAAAATGCTAGCATCAGAGTAAATATATACTTCTTCAAGGTCAGACTGCTTCATATCTCTCAAGGGTTTCATATGTCTTGAGGGTTTCATACTTCATGTGACCTAACTAGCAGAAAGGTGTGGGCCTTTCTGCAAACAAATGCAAGACTCAATCAAAGGCACTCGATTGCCTTAGTGCTGAGAAGCACTCTAAAACAAAAGACAACAAAAAGTCCCACTTTGCTTGCTCTTACAACTAGATGGGTAGGAAAGGCCCAGGTTTGAAAAGCTTTAAAAACCAAACAGAATATTTTTTATTTTGCACTGGAGGTAATAGGGAGCCAATGGAGTTTATTTGGGAGGGGTGGGGTGACAGGGTCAGACTGCCTTAGGGAGATTGCTTTACCAGCTGAGAGGAGGCTAGATTAGATTAGGGAGAGACTTGAGGTGGGAAGAACAACTGAAATGTTACTTCCAGAGCACAGGTATGAAGTGATTAGGGCCAGCACAAATGGTAATGGTGTGAGTGACTATTGTGAACTATCGTGAAGGTAGAAAAGACAAGATTTGACATTTAATTGACTATATGGTATGAGTTCAAGTGAGGAGGTGAAGATGAAACAGAGGTTTGTGAGCCTAGGTATGCTTGAGAAGAATAGAGAAATTCAGAAGATGGGGAGGTTTTTGAGGGAAGATAACAAATTGTGTTTTGAACATGTTAAATTTGAGATGCTTACAGGACATCCATTTTGAGATATATAACAAGTTGGAGATGCAAGACCAAAGGTCAGAAGAATGCATGGCACCTCATCAGATCATTAAGGGAGATACAATTGAGGGAGAAGAAAAGAAGGCACAGGACAGAGCCTTGGAGAATCTCCACCTTAGTGAGCATAATCTGGGAGGACCACAGAGCTTAGACAGTAAACCTCTCCAGGTAGATCCAATGCAGTATTATATTCTGTACAGTACTTAAAACAAGAACTTGCAAATGTTTACATAGTGGATGGTACACCCTTGAGGGTGTTTATTTTTTAATCCATTTTGAATGACTTGACAACAATGACTTATATACATTAGGTGCTTATTAAATGCCCACTGCTATTTTGAAAGAGGTAAACAATTAGAAAAGCAAATGTATCATTGCTACTGAAAAAAAAAAAACAAATATGGGAACAAACTAGGTTTGTTGATAATGCTTTAGCAGCAGAAACCCCATATTCCTGTTTACTGTTGATTTAAAAAGCACATCATCCTAAAACATGTCACTCTCATAATAGATAGTTGAATTGTTTTATGCATAAATTGTATCTCTGGATGTAATGTACACATTGTTATACTCCTAACTAAAGTTCATGCTCCGTTGACTTCTCCATCTGGATATGTATGCAAATTATTTTAAGTATGCACACATAAATTTCCTAAATTCAAATCCAATTTATTGGTATTAGCATGTGCTTTCACCCTCCAATATGGTGTAAGAGACAATTTATGTCAGATACTTTATAAAAACAGAATTGGCTGTAGATTCCAAACCACAAATTGCTCTGTAAGGTAATAAATTCTCCTGTACTGCCTCTTCCTTTTCCCTTTTTAATTTCTCTAAATGGGTCGAATGAGGCCAAATAATAACAGTGGGCAGCTTTATCTGTTTGAGATAATTACAAATATGACGGTTTTCCATGTTGTTCTTACTTATTGATGCCCATTGGATTTTATGGTTTTATTTTTCCCCATTTTGGCTCATGTCATTTATCCCAAGCAGCTGCAATTAGAAAGCACACTGTCTCCTTTTCCTTCATCATGACAGGGAAGTACTGGAAGGCCTGAATCCAGTGCCTTTGTTTTGACATTAGTTTCTTGAGGGGATGATATATGTTTGACCTGTGAACAACAATGAACTGGGTTAGAACAATCATTCGGACAAACTAGAATTCCATCACTGACACTGGCACCAAGGGATGTTTAGGGAGAGGACCCATGGATGCATGGTCATAGATCTTTGAAGTTTAGAGATGTACACTGATCTCTGCTCAGTTCCCTTAGTTATATCAACAAGGACTCTTGTTGGGATCTGTGATCTTAGATTTAACATTTCCCTCCAATGATGCAAGTCACAGCCCCATGCTGTGCGAATCTTGTTTGTATCCTCCCGTACATTCCATATAGAGTATCCACCTTCTGTGTTGGAGGCCTTTTCACTTTCTTCTGATGCCAAAAGGATATCAGTGAAGCTCTGACTCTCAGTGTCCATCTGTTAGCCATTTCCTTTACCGAGTAACCAGTGCTTATATATCTTCTGCTGTACGATTCCTAGGTTATAATTTTTACTCCTATTCTTTTGCAAAGTCCCTCACAAGCTATGTTACAACCTGAATAACAGCAACAACAGCTAACATTTCTATAGAGCTTTAAGGTTTGTAAGACACCTTTGTATCTGTTATTTCATTTTATCTTCATAACAACTTTGTTCCCTAGATGGTATTACAAAACCCTCTTCCCCATTTTACAGATAAGGCAAGAGAGGATGAGAATGATTGAATGATTAGCTCAGGATGACATAGATAGTAGATATCTAATAATCCCTAGCATTTTTTTAGTGTTTTTTTTTGTTTGCTAAGCACTTTATAAGAATTATCTCATTTTATCCTCATAGCAACTCTGAGAGGTAGGTAGTCTTATTATCCTCACTTTACAGGTGAGGAAGTGGAACAAGACAAAGGTTAAATTACTAAACTAAACTAAACTAATTCAGTTTAAATAACTAAAGTTAGTAAGTGCTGGAGGCCAGCTTTGAACTCAGGCCTTCCTCACTCCAGGCCTAGTACTAGTTACCTTCTAACCACATACCTTTTCATTGACTTCTTTGTAATATTTCTGTTTAATTATTTGGAGAATACTGTGTTTCATGATTCCTGGCCATAGACCAATAATAGTAGAATATTGATATAAAAAGATCACTCTGTGTCTTCATGGGAAGTCATCTAACCCATACTCCTTTCACACAACTGTGGATCCAACTTGGTATCTTTGTTCCCCATGTACAAATGTATAAATAAGCTTCTTAGGCTGTCCATTTAAATTGTTGTAATTGGAGTAATAGACTTTCTTCATCTTTCTTTCTTCGTCTATTTGACCTTTCCTGTGTGGAAAGCAAAGCAAAACTCCTTTGAGTACTTTCAAATCAGTTTCAAGAGGTTAGGGCTTGATGAAATTGCCATAATAACATCTTCAAACCAGAGTACCTGGAGATAAGATAGAGAATCCATTTTCATCTTGGACCCTATTCCACATTTTTTTCACCACAATGTCAAACTCTTTTGGCAAGCATGCATTTCTCTTGCCTGGTGTTTCTTGTCTAACAGGTTGTTGAAAAAGGATTTTTAGAGTTAATTCTATAAATATCTTACTCTATTAAAATAATCAACCAGGCAAAAGATAATTACATCCATGATAGTGGCACCAAAGGACATTTGTTGAAAGGGCTTGGCCATGTCTAAGTATAGCCTTTGAAGATTAGAGAAGTACTCTGCCACTACCCAATCACCTTCATGATATCAATAAGCACTCAAATGTATTATGAGTGTAGTAGCTTAACTGGTAGGTAATCACCATATACTCTATTCTATAGGACTTGTTTTCTCTCCTTTTTTTACAGCAAATACTCCTTCCTCCCCCACCCTCCTCTTCCCTCTCATCACAGATACTTGGACAAATATAGCTTTATCTGGGGCTCTGATACAATCTTCAATGCTTTTATTAAGCATTTAAGTTCTGTGCTAGGCCCTAAGAATAAAAACAAAAAATATGCCTGCCCTCAAAGATCTTACATTTTATTGAGAAATACAACTTGTACTCATATAAATATGATGTGTGTGCATACATATGTATGTGTATGTATATATACATACACATACATATATGTGTGTATATATGTGTGTGCATGTATGTATGTATTACATGTATGTGTATATGAAGTAGTACTGGGAAGATGAGGCTACCCACAGTGTGAGAGGAATAAGGAACTTACCAGACTGAACCTCTGGATTTCTTCACAATGTCCCAGTAAACTCTTTATCCTGGAAGATCATTTCAGCTCTGGAATTAATTCACCATTTCAGCTCTGGAATTAATTCACATCACTTAGGAATCTTCTACCAATGTGTCCCCTTCCTTTGATCAGATGATTCCTTGAAGAACTTCTATTTAAGCAAGATGTCAAGACCAGCCATCACTTTATTGTTCTCACCAAGATATAATCTAGCCTTTTCCATCATTTTCCCTAGAGAAGGTAACTTCTCTTTCCCCATCATACTTTTCATTTCCTTTTCTGTATTGTCTTCCTCCCCTTAGAAAAGGCAAACTGATACCTGGGAAAGACCTTAACTTAGAAATGTCATTATCACTAGTATTGACTATAGTCTTTCCACTGGACTTTGATAGCTCTGGAGGACAGAGTAAGGCTGATGACTTTGCTCAGTTCCCCCTCACTCAAATTCAGTTTAAGCTAAATCAAGAAACCACCCTTGTGATGTCATTTTTCCTTTTAGAACAAAGGATGAATAACAGCAACAAGGGCAACAACACCATCACCACCAACATCAACAAACTCTTTGAGGGCAGAGACTTTCTTTCTTTCTTTTTCCTTTTGCATTTGAATTTCCAGCACTTAGTATAGTGCTTGACATATTTTAAGTGTTTAATAAATTTGATTGATTTCTAGTGTCCCTTGAACTGAGACTTGAAGGAATTTAGTGATTCTAAGATTTGGTGGGAGCATGTAAACATTATAAAGACATGGAGTAAAGAGTTAAGCAGTCATGGTTGAGGAACAGTAAGATAGCTTGGCAGGAGCATAGAGTGAAAAAGAAGAGTAATGTGCAATAATCTAGATAAATTATGTTGGAGCCAGATAGTAAAGGACTTTAAATGCCAGACAGAGAATTTTGTATTTTATCCTAGCGTTAAGAAGGAGCCACTGGCTTTTCTTGAGTTTCTTGAATACAGCCTTTCAACATTTGCTTTGGGGTTATCATTTTAGCAGATCCATAAAGGAGGGATTGGAAAAAGGGAAGATTTAAGTTAAGAAGAAAAATTAGATGTGTATTGCAATATGTAAGGTAAAAGAGAATGATGATCTGTATTAGGTTTGCCTAAATGTGATTAGAAGAACAGATACAGATGTGAGAGGGTTTGTGGAGGTAAAAATATAACAAAAACTGGCAAGCAATTGGATATGGAAGGTAAAAATACAAATGAGAAGTTGCAAATAATTTTGCAAACTAGGTACTAGAGGGTTCTCCAGTGTGTTGCTTCTCATTGTTTAAATGTGCATTTCTTGAGAGTAGGGACTATCTTGCTTTGTTGGTTTGTTTGTTTCCAAGGGTTTAGTTCATTTCTTGGCTCATTGTAATAGCTTTATAGATTTTTATTTCATTTTTTTCCTTCCTTCCTTCCTTCCTTCCTTCCTTCCTTCCTTCCTTCCTTCCTTCCTTCCTTCCTTCCTTCCTTCTCTCCTTCCTCTCTGCCTCCACTCCCCCTCTGTCTCTCTACTTTTTATTCATATGTTTCCAGAGGAATATAGAAGTGAGCAACTGAAATATGAAGGTATATGATTATTTTATCAGTGATCTGATTTTCTGGACTGGTACTTTTTATTTTGAAAAATTTTGATTGAAGATTTTAATCATCTTTGAACACAAAAGAAAACACTGATGTACAGTGACTCTCAGTAGGGTTTTCCCTCAGCTTATCACAAAGGCACAGTCCTTTCTCCTTTTGATCTAGATTTTCCTTTTCCTGTTTGTATATAATTTTAAAATCAGCCTAGCCTTGTAATTTATACAGCATATCCTTCTGCTTGTTAGAGTCCAATTTTGTTGTCAATTAGAAATAGTGATTACTTTTATCTATTGTAGTATGATTTTGCAATGAGGCTTTGAGGCTAGAATTATAAGTCAAATGCTTTAAAATTTGTTTGCACATTTTATGCATTTAATAGACAGAATTAAATACACTACAGGAGTTCCTGAAAGTTTGAAATATGTCCCTCCTCCCCAAAATTTCTGAGATATTATTATATCTCCCATGAGCAGTTAAGGTGATGGGAGGACTAGAGAATACATGATGAAACTTACTAGTTTTGTAAAGGAGAAACTAGACTATCTGAATATTCTTTTGAAGGAGTATATATTATTTTTATTTTAAAAACCATTTATTTATTTTTAGCTTTTAATGTTCACTTTTTAAGATTTTGAGTTCCAAATTTTTCTCCTTCTCTTCCCTCACTACTCCCCAATCTGATATAGGCTATACATGTACAATCATACAAAGCATATTTCTACAGTAATCCTGTTGTGAAAGAAGAATCAGAACAAAAGGGAAAACATGAGAAAGAAAAAAACAACAACAATAAAGAAAACAATATGCTTTCATCTGCATTCAGACTCCATAGTTCTTTCTCTGGATGTGGTTGGCATTTTCCATCATGCTTCTTTTGGAATTGTCTTGGATCGTTGTATTGTTGGGTCATCATAGTTGATCATTGTACAATGTGACTTTTGCTGAGTACAATAGTCTCTTGGTTCTGCTCACTTCACTCAGGATCAGTTTGTGTAACTTTTAACAGGTTTTTTTTTTCTGAAATCCACCTGCTCATCATTTCTTGTAGCACAATAGCATTCCATTACATTCATATACCACAACTTGTTCAGCCATTCCCTAACTGATGGGCATTCTTTCAATTTCCAATTCTTGGTCACCACACAAAGAACTGCTATAAATATTTTTTACATGTGGGTCTTTTTCCCATTTTTACAATCTCTTTAAGATATAGACCTAGAAGAGGTATTACTGGATCAAAGGTATGAATAGTTTTATAGCCCTTTGAGTATAGTTCCAAATTCCTCTCCAGAATGGTTACATACAGTTTACAACTCTACCCAGAGTACATTAATGCCACCAATTTCCCAACATCTTTCCCACATTTATCATTTTCCTTTTTCTGTCATATTAACTAATCTGATAGGTGTCATATGGTACCTTAGAGTTGTTTTCATTTGCATTTCACTAATAAATAGTGATTTAGAGCATTTTTTCATAGCCTTAATTCTTCATCTGAAAATCACCTGTTCATATCCCTTGACCATTTATCAATTGGGGAACGACTTTTATTCCTATAAATTTGACTCGGTTCTCTATATATTTTAGAAATGAGGCCTTTATCAGAGATACTGGCTGTAAGAATTGTTTCCCAGCTTTCTGCTTCCCTTCTAATCTTGTTTACATTAGCCTTATTTGTGCAAAATCTTTTTAATTTAAGCAAAATTATCCAATTTGCATTTCATAATGGTCTCTATCTCTGGTTTTGTTACAAATTCTCCCATTCTCCATAAATCTGACAGGTAAACTATTCCTTGCTCTCTTAATTTGCTTATGGTATCACCTTTCATTTCTTAAGCATGTACCCATTTTGATCTTATCTTGGTATAGGGCATAAGA
The DNA here is from genome assembly GCA_028646595.1 of Phalanger gymnotis. NCBI lineage: Eukaryota > Metazoa > Chordata > Mammalia > Diprotodontia > Phalangeridae > Phalanger > Phalanger gymnotis. The sequence goes on along the minus strand of CM053626.1, from coordinate 197,192,716 downwards.
TGTTGGTCTATGCCTGGTTTCTGCATAATATTTTCCAGTTTTCCCAGCAGTTTAAGTAAAATAGTGAGTTCTTATCCCAGAAGCTGGAGTCTTTGGGTTAGCCTACTTGAATATTGATGAAAAGTATATCTTTGTGGAACCCCAAAACTTGTGGACCTGAGTGCTAGAAACTGAAAATAAAAAAAATAAATTTATTACTTAAAAAAGTCTATCTTTGAGTCAAGAGGGCCAAAAAAGGATATCAGTAGAACAACTAAACTATAAAAGGTCTTATTTTAAATATATCCATAACTGAAACACAAAGTAAAATCAAGCTGACAGAGATTTACAAGTCTGAGGCTAGTAACTGATTGTCATGGCAATTTTAAGAACATGTAAGAGAAGCGGCTCACAGGTACTGCCATGTCTCTCTTCTGCAGCTTCTTCTGTGTATGCAGGAATATTATTTACACACACACACACACACACACACACATACATACACACATCATTTTTAAAATTTAAATTTAAACCCAGTTCTTGCTATGTTCAGATTTTCATCTAAGACAGGCCTGCACAATATGCTGCCCGCAGGCTACTTACTTAAGGCCTGTGGGCCACTTGCAGCACTCCACAGGATATCCTCTACATACAAAGGATGTTTTTTCCTCTATGCTTTTTACAGGCTGTCTGAAATCTTTTGGCGGACCTCAAGTTGTGCAGGCCTCATCTAAGAAGTTACTAAGATAATGATTAGGAATCATCTTTGGGAGTTAGCATATCTAGTAGATATCCTATCTAGTAGCAACTTACTGATACTGATACATTCAAGAACATATAAATTAGTGTTATGAGATTAAGGACCCAAATCTTGGAGCGTTTAAGAGAAATGATAACAATGACTGTATTCTTTGTCCTTCCTTTCTCTGACTGGACTTAAGTAAATAAGAAAAGATTCATCATCTGGCTTGTGCTCAGGCCCTGCCTGGCTTACAGATAATACAGAGGAACTATTTCTTAGATTATGAAATTTCATTGTGAGACTTGAGATACAATGGTTTGGAAAGTTTCCTTAGTTCTTCCTGGATTTGAAGTCCCTGACTTTGTAGGGGAGTGAAGGGCCGTTGGAGGCAGGTGAATTGGCCTTGGATATGGGATCTGATAATGCAATCCTATTTTAATTCTTGCTGTGTTTTCATCTATACACTGTTTAATTAGTTCTGAATCCGTAAGAATTTTTTTTTTTTCTGGAGCAATGCTCTGGCTTCATTTATAATGTACTGCTTTTTTCTGATGGTGTCCTCCATTTGCCCTGATGCTGCAAGCCACCTCCTTGAAAACCTGAAAATCCTGCAGTACAGGCTGAGAACGTCATATTGCTGTTGACATACTGTGTCTATAATGCCCCCTCCCCTCACACACATACACAGTGCCAAGGATGAGAGGAAAGAGTGTTGGGAGCCCATGGAGCCGATGGACTGGCACTTCTTAAAAACAGGGCATTATGCCAACAAATTGAATCAGCAACTGAAAATCCATCAAAACTTCCCTGGTTCATCCTCTGTCCATTTCTCTCAATACACAAGTTGTATGATTTAAATCACCTCTTTTGACAGCTCTTCTCAGATATTCTGATGACTTTCTGAGTTCCGCTGTCCAGCATTAGATCTATAAGCTACATTTGCTTTGTGCCTAAATGCCTTCCTTGTTGATGACTGAAACCTTGAAACTAAATCCCTGAGATCACTACCTGAATAATGGAATAGTGTCTTTCTTGCAAATCCTTCATGAGAACTACTGATCCGGCATGCCAAAAAGTCTTTCTGCCCATATATTTCCAGTGGCAAGCAATGCTGTTTTTTTTTAATAGACAGGGTCACTGCTTGAGTAATTCTTAACTACTATCAATTTTGATTCAGTATGAAGAAAGAAAGCAATGCCACTTCAGGAAGTAGTTTCCTTCCAAGATCCCAGGATCTTTGATTTATTTCTTGGATCTGTTAATTGTTTGCATTTCATGTTTTATTTTGATTCTTCTCACTCCTCCCTTTCTCCACCAAGCAAACATATTTTGGAGCCAAATAGCTGGGGAGTCCAAAAATGTTATGCCTATGCCCTGGTGAGGGAAGAGATGATCTCTTCATACTGATAATAGTTCAATAAATGTCATTTCCCTCCATAAGACCATCAAGGAGATAGGGGTGTCCTCTCTCATCAGTGGGACCTTGCTTTGGTATCATGAGTACTGTGTTCAGTCTTGGGGAAGCCTGACCCCAAAGAGAACAGGCAGGATCTTCTTAAATTTTCTGGCTTCTTGCATTCATACCACTAAGCCCCAGGGAAAACTCAGAAATATAAGGATTGGCTCATATCTAGGGTCTCCCCTAAGGCATTTTCTGGATGCCTTCTAGAAGACAATATATAAAGTAGATCAATTATGGAATGTGTATTTGCATCTACCAAAAAAATAAAAATAGAAGGTAAATTAAAACAGAAAAAAAAACCCTCATAAACATGCATTGAAAAGTATATAAAACCTCACTAATAAATGTGAATAATGCATTAGTCCTATTATATTCTACCAGGGAGGTTGATGCTTAAAACATGAAAATATGAAACATATTGTGGGGTTACTGAACTGGCATTTCAGCTTTACTTTGGTTCTGCAATGACCAAATAATTAACTCAAAGTCCCTGTATCCTAGTAAGCCAGGGCATGGCTTGGGCTCTTCCTCCTGGCAATGGTCATGTTCTCCTCAAATAAATTGTTTAAGGGTGACCTCCAGCTGAGCAACTAGCAACCAAACCTAGGAGCTCATTACCTCTCAAACTCACAAGCTTGCTATGAAGGATAGGAAAATCCATCTCAGAACTGCTGCTATATTTTGGTCACCCGTGTTCAAGAAAAGAAACATTAAGTAGGAAGAGGCAGCCAAAGAGCTGAGTTAAAGTTTCAGACTTACCTCAATGGTACATATTTCTACTGCCATGTCCAATCAGCTACCATAGCTGCTAGGGGGAAGAAAAAGGATAACTGGAGCTCAAAGCATACTGATGTGTGTTTGTGTGTGTGTGTGTGTGTGTGTGTGTGTGTGTGTGTGTGTGTGTGTGAGAGAGAGAGAGAGAGAGAGAGAGAGAGACAGAGAGAGAGATAGAGACAGAGACAGAGACAGAGAGAGAGAAAGAGACAGAGAGAGACAGAAAGAAGCAGAGACAGACAGACAGACAGACAGGAACAGAGACAGAGAGACAGAGACAGAGAAAACGAGAGAAAGAAAAAGAGAAAGATAAAGAAAGAGAGATCCATCCCAGAAGCTTTTTCTCCTGTCAATGTCTTCTGGGTAGATATCTCTTCTTGATCAGTGTTCAATCCTTTCTGACATACTACAAAACACACAGATTCCACCCCCCCCTCTCTCTCTCTCTCTCTCACACACACACACACACACATACACTCACTGATGCCATCAAGGAGGACAAGGCATCAATCAGGGGGTTACTTTACCATCCAGAGCATACATGTCATCAGAACTGGTCAGGGGAGCTCAGCTGTGGCGTGGATCTTATAATCTAAACCCTGTGTACATGAGGTTTGATACACACACACAGACACACACACACACACGCACAAGAGGTGTGATCTAGTGCAACCCACTTTACATATCATTAACAGCTGAAAGATTTAAGAAGATTTTGCAAAGTCTTTCCCAACATTCTGCAAATTCCTCAAATTCTGAAATTTAGATTCTTCCCACCTCCTTCTCAAACTTACTTCAAAGCATAGAACACATCCTATAAGAATTCTTTCATAATCTCTCATATCCAAGAATTAGACTTCTCTCACTCTTAAATTATTTCTGTTTATTTACTTGTAAACATACTAGAAACTCCATCCCCTTACTAGAATGTAAGGTTCTAGTAGAATATAAGCTTACATTAATGTTTTTCCCCTTATATCCATAGAATCTAGTGCAATGGTTTACATATAGCAGCTAAATTCTAAATATTTGTTGAGTGGAGTTGAACTGAATTGATATTTTATTATGTTATAACTTTGCAACACAAAATGAATATCTATCTGCAAATTAATCTACAGTGTAAATATACAATGAAGTTAAGAGACCAGCTTGATATATTGAAAATGTTGGCATCACTACATTATGGATGAATGTGTTTTTGATTATATATGGGTATATATGAACTTACATATTTAGAAAAGCATCTATTTCCTACATAAAAATAAGTAAAGCAGACTACAAGTTCTAGATATTTTCAAAACACAGTAGTTACATAAGTTATATCATAATATGATTATTTTAAAAAGAAAATAATTTTTGATGCTAATTCTTTTTAGTATCACATATCCCCTCTGACTTTGTCTAGTTTCACTTTTTGCTCACTGCAAATTTTCTGGGATTGAGTCAAAATTTCTGAGTTGTTTAATTTGCTTCTTACTAATGATTTAGAGCAGTCTTTCTTATGGTTGTTGATTACTTGCAATTCTTCTTAGATGGCTGCTAGCTCATATCATTTGACTACTTGTCTATGAAGGTAATGGTTCTTGTTTTGTATTTGTGTTAATTTCTTATGGAAGGATATATACATTATTAGATTTATAGATGATACATATATACAAACATATAATACATTTTTATACATACCTACACATATATAGATAGACAATAAAGATATATAGTAGATATGGATATAGATATGATAATGTATGCTGTAAAGTAATAGCCCAAAAGCTATATGAGGTATGATTATGTACAGCCCCCCCTCCATTGCATATTATTAATAACTAAAAACTTCTTACCTACTTATCTATCTATCTATCTATCTATCTATCTATCTATCGACACTATAAATGTGGTGGACTAGAAGCAGGGAGCTGCTTGAGCTCTTCCCCAAAAGCCCCTAAAAATAACTGTAAAAAATGACTCTATGATTGTAAACAAATTCTAGAGCAGCAGAAGCCACAACATGACAGATGGAAACAGATTTGAATCCCAAGACAATCTGAAAGACCAACAGGAATGGTCTCTTGCACCAGCCTCAGAGCAGAGAGCAGCCCAGTGTGGGCTGCACAAGCACAGACAAGACGGGAGCAGGACTCAGAGCACTGAATAACTGGCATTTCCAGACTTCTCAATCCACAAACATGAAAGACAGTTTCAAAGGTCAGTAGAAAAGCTCTCTCACCTGAGTGAGAGAGGACAGCAATCAGGCCACAGACCCAGCCTCAGCCCCAGGGTGATGGCAGCCATAGCAGCTGCTGCTTCTGGAGCTTTCTGCCTGCAGACAGTTGGGGGAACCAAGAGGCTAATCTGGGTTGCAGTTTGGGTGGTAGTCCTTGGGTGAGGAGGAGTGCTGACATGGTGGAGTTGATGGTTGCTGTGGGGAGGTAACCTTCCTTGCAGTTCCAGGGCAGAAAGGAGTGCTTGTGGTTGCTCACAGACCAGAGGGCAGGCCAGGAGAGAAGTAAACACCTCTCTTTTGATCATACCACTTTCGAGGAACCTAGAATTGACAGTTTCCTAGAGATATCTCTGAAAACAGCTGCTCAAAACCCCTGAAACTGGGGAAAGCATATGCTCCATTTAACAAAGAGTTCAAAAGTCAAATAATTGTCTGGGGAAATGAGGAAACAGGTGAAAAATAAGACTATAGAAGGTTACTTTCTTGGTGAAAAAGTATTTTCTTACATCCTTTGGGGCAAAGAAGATCAAAGCAGACAACCAGAGGAAGAGAGCAAGGTCAAGGCTCCTACTTCCAAAGCCTCCAAGAAAAATATGAAATGATCTCAAGCCATGGAAGAGGTCAAAAAGGATTTTGAAAATGAAACAAGAGAAGCAAAGGGAAAATTAAGAGAAATTAGTGTGGCACAAAATTATCATGAAAAACAAGTCAACAACTTGCTAAAGGAGATTCAAATAAATACTGAATAAAATAACACTTTTTTAAATTTTTTTTTTTATTTTTAGATTGCAACAAACAGTTCTACATAATTTTGGGTTCCAGATTTTCTTTCCTCCCTCCCCACCTCCCTCCCCAAGAAAGCATGGAGTCCCATATAACTTCCAGGTATAACTAGGCATTGAATTAATTTATACATTTTCTCATGACTCATGAGAAAGACAAAACAGAACCAAAA
>CM053626.1:197157143-197186083 GCA_028646595.1 Phalanger gymnotis | reverse complement strand
ATCTTACATTGTGTACACAAAATAAATTCAAAATGGGTTCATGATTTAGGAATAAAGGCTGATACTATAAGCAATTTGTGAGAGCAAGGAATAGTTCACCTGTCAGATTTATGGAAAAGGGAAGAATTCATGACCCAACAAGAGATAGAGAGCATTACAAAATGCAAAACGGATAATTTTGATTATGTTAAATGGAAAAGTTTTTGTATAAACAAAGCCAATGCAAGAAGGATTAGGAGGAAAGCAGAAAATTGGGAGAAAATCTTTACAACTATTGTCTCTGATAAAGGCCTCATCTCTAAAATATACAGGGAACTGAGCCAAATTTATAGGAATACAAGTCATTCTCCAATTTAGAAATGGTCAAAGATATGAACAGGCAGTTTTCAGAGGAAGAAATTAAAGATATGTATAAGACGTATGCAAAATGCTCTAAATCACTACTGAGTAGAGAAATGAAAATCAAAACAACTCTTAGGTACCACATCTCTCCAGTCAGATTGGTTAACGTGACAAAACAAGAAAATGACAAATGCTGGAGAGGATATGGGAAAATTGGAACATTGTTACATTTTGGTGGAATTGTGAACAGATCCAGTTATTCTGGAGAGCAATTTAGAACTATGCCCAAAGGGCTATAAAAATTTTTGTACCCTTTTGACCCAGCAATACCACTTCTGCACCCCAAAGATATCATACAAGGGGGAAAGGGATCCATATGTACAAAAATATTTCTAGCAGCTCTTTTTGTGGTAGCAAAGAATTGGAAATTAGGAGTGTTCCCATCAATTGGGGAATGGCTAAACAAGTTGTGGTATATGAATGTAATAGAATACTATGAGCTCTAAGAAATGGGGTAGATACAGACTTCATAATAACCTAGAAAGTCATATATAATATGATGCTGAGTGAGAGGAGCAGAACCAGGAGAACATTGTTCACAACCACAGACATATTGCTTCTGTGATGACTAACTCTGATAGACTTGGCTCTTCTCAGGAATACAAGGTTCAAAGACAGCATCAAAGGACTCATGATGGAAAGAGCTTTCTATATCCAGAGAAAGAACTATGGAGTCTGAATGCAGATTGAGGCAAACTATCTGCTCTCTCTTTTTTCTGTCTTTTCTTTTTTGGTTTTGCTTCTTCTTTCTCATGATTCACTCTATTGATCATTGTTCTTGTTTACAACTTGACTTTGTGTAAATATGTTTAATGTGAAGGTATATGTAGAACATATATCAGATTCCATGCCATCTTGGCAGGAGGGAGAAGGTTGGCAGAGGAAGAAAATTTTAAACTCAAAAACTTGTGGAACCGAGTGTGGTAAACTAAAAACAAAAAGAAAATCTAAAAAATAAAGTAATTTTAAAAAAGAAACTATGATGAAACATTCAACTAAACAATACCATCCCCCAAACATTTAAGGATAAAAATGGATGGAGAACTAGAAACTGAAAAAAAGAGAAAATATAAAAATGAATACAACAATTTGTTCTCTCCCTCAAAGAGAAAAAAAACAACAATGTATTTGCAACCTAAAACCAGAATCTTGTTAGAGAGGATGGTAGAAATGTCACTACAGAAAACAAACATGAAAAAAGCAGTCTGTTTTCACCTGTTGTGTGTAAAAATAATGCATGCCAAATATAACACAACTATAGAGGCATTGCATTATCATTTTGCAAACTATCTGAAGAAAGGGAATATAATATAGATATGGGGAAAAATCAGATCTTAATAAAATACAAATCAAGTATTCCTGACCTGCATACCCATTCCCCAAATTTTTTTTACAAAGGCTTTATAAGAATCACATGTAGGTGAATTGAAAGCATCTTTGATGAGACTATTGGTAGGTACGATTTAGCAAGTATTCAACATTGACCCTAATCTTCACCATATCATAAGTAGCCAAAAGAAAAAAAAAACGAGATATAATGCTAACTTTGTGTTGTTTAACGGCATAATTGAGGGGGTACAACACAGAATTCAAGGTGAAAAGGGAATCTCTGTGGATAGTGAGGTTCTTCACATACCCTTATTTTTGTATAGCATTATGCTGATTGCATCAATTCCTGGAATATTTAGAAACTTACTTCTTTTATAGGTTCCAAATAATAACTTGAAATATGTTGACCTAAGCAACCATGGAGGAAACAACAACAACAAAAGAGTAGATGATGAATATCTATTGCTAATATTACAACATGAATTTAGAGAGATAATCTATATGAACCTTATACATGAGTGTATATATGTAGGACTGTTTAGTACAGCAAGATGATGAATTGGACCCACAATTGAAGATGAGGAAGAGAATGAGCTGAATTGGCTTTGGGAAATTTCTAAGCTCCTTTCATGCCCTGAAGCTTTCCATGAAATTAAAGGTCCTTCTAAAATATTGACATTCTACCAGTTTTGCTATATTTCTATGAAACATGGAATACAATAATTTCTTTTTTCTGTGCTTTCTTGTGATTTCAAAGTATTCTGTACTTTTTAAAGCTCTGGTTCAGTTTAGTTTGTCTTGGGATATCTGTTGAGAGTTTTAGAATATCTTTGATAATTTCATATTCACTGTTCCTTCTTTATGACTCCTCTCTCTTTACTAAGGATTGACTACCAAGTTACATCAGATTCCTCCAATGTTTGGTGGAAACATAGATCAGTAAACTCTAAATCTACTGAGAGTAAGAGGGCAGCATAGGTAGCTGCACCTGGCTTGAATGTAAAGGGATTGAATTACAACTTAGAGGACATGAAATCGTAGATATTACAAAATTTATTTCCAAACCCCAGAGAGAAAACCATATCTTTTCAAATGTCCTTATTCCTCACGTACTTGGAATAGAGTCACTGTTTGTCACTTGTTGCAGGGTCTAGATGGATAGGATGTATACTGGCAGTATTTCTGCACATTAGGGAGACATCAATGCCATCTAGATCCAAATCCACTGTTCAGTTGGTGCAATCCTGCCAGGAAAATGATACCTGCTGAGGTAGTGAGGCTGAGTAAAGCCTCTGAGGACTAAAGCTTGCCAATGTTAATTCATAAAGATATTTTCTTGTCAATAGCCTTTCTTTTTTCATCCTGTACCTCTGAATCTGGTACCTAATTCCACCTTTGTAAAGGTTTCAAGAATAAATGAAGTCTAGATAAAATTTCTATCCTACCATCTTGTTAGTTCCAAAACCTGAAATCAAGAATTAACTTTTAAGTATCTTATCATTAATTATTAACAACCCAGGTATTTGGAGTTTATAAAGCTATATTATGATATAATTTAAGAATTGGAATAAATATCTACTATTATCTAGTTTAATCCATTCGTAAAAAAATAAATAACGTACAACATACCTGACCTGAAATAACTTTAATGAAAGAGTACCAACTCCAGTATTTTAGTATTATGAAATAAATTTTCAGTTGGACTACTTTACGTTGAATCATTTTAACAAATCTTTCATTTGAGAGTTTCTTTATACTCAGTGGAATTCAAGGTGAATCAGAGGTGAAGAGATTCCAATGTGTCAATGTCATGCATAGTTATGGCCCCATTTGAAGTGCCAACCTAGGAGGATTTATATATGACCATGAGTCATACATCAATTAATTGTTGGATTTAAATTTGAATTTTAACCTTTGAGAGTTTGCATAAATATATCTAGTTTGAGCTTTAATTAATTGCGAGGCTGATAACAATACTAGTCAGGTGTTGATTTACAGCTTCTTAATTTGTAAATTCAGCTAACAAAAGGAAAAGAAATATGTTTCAAGGTAACTTTCACTAATTTAAATGGCATTTTAATTGTTGTGAGTTTGGGGAGTAAGAATATGCCTCACATGCTTTTGTAGCAAATGAGCATGTTTTCATCCAAATAAGATATGCCTGATGAAGATGACATGCTAATAGTAAAATGCAATCTTTAAAGTTCAAATTCTACTCAGTTAGAATTTGTAACCATTAACAAAAGCACAAGATTGATTTTTTTGTTATTGTTGTTGCATTATCTAGGGAAGTTGAGAAAGGTTAGTTAAGTCAAATGGGAAATTGCCATCAACAATATTGTGGGGGGCAGCTTTTAATACTCAAGCATATGAAGAAAATGTTATTCTGATCCATTAAGCAAAATAAGTCCAAAAATATCTTCTATTCTTAGTAGCATAGTCTGAATTAATTAGTATCTTTGAAAGAAGTTATGTAGGCCAAGATGACAGAGGACAGGCAGCAAACCTGTCCCTGATATCCTTCTCCAAACTAATTTAAAATATTTCCTCAAATCAAAATTTGTTGCAGGAGACCAATAAAAAGTTAGAGTAGACACTTTTCCAGCCTAAGAAAACTTACGAGGTCAGCAGTAGAAGTCTGTAGCACCAGGGTAGGGGTTATGTCAGAGTTCATGCAGCAACAGCCCCAGATTATGGCCTTGGAGGCAGCTGTGACAGCATCAGCAATAGGAGCATTGGGAGCTTTCAACCAAGAGATGGTAAGAGGGTAAGACAACTAGTCAGAAAGAGTTTAGAGAGGAACTTTTATTGGCACTGGATGTAGCTGGTGCTGATTGACAACCCTATCACCCATATGCCGTTCTGGGTTGTAGTTCCAGGATAGAGAGGAACACTTGTGGTCACTCACAAGGTAGAAAGGCCCTAGGTACAGTTCCAAGGCATAATGAAGCTGTAGTATTTGCAGCTACAAGAGAGCAAAGACCCTTTCTGGAGAAAGAACAGAGGTAAGACCAAGAGAGCAGTGATCACAGGTCTCCCTGGATCACACTACCTTGGAAGGACCAAAACCATCCAGACCTACAGAATTAGCTCAGAAAAGAGCAGCATGAAAAAGCCTGAAACTTGGGACACTGCCTCCCCATCCCCACGTGAGCAAAGCCCAAATTTGGTGGACTTCAGAAAAACCTGGACTTACCTGAACTGATGCTGAATGAAGTGAGCAGAACCAGGATAACATTGTACACAGCAACAGCCACATTGAGTGATGACTAACTTTGATAGACTTAGCTGTACTCAGCAATGTAAGGATCAAAGATAACTCCAAAATACCCATAATGGAAAATGCTATCCACATCCAGAAAAAGAAGTATGGAGTCTGAGTGCAGATTGAAACATACTATTTGCTTTCTCTCTCTGTCTCTGTCTCTGTCTGTGTCTCTATCTCTCTGTCTCTGTCTTTGTCTCTATCTCTCTTCCTTCCTCTCTCTCTCTCTCTCTCTCATTTCTTTTTTCTTGTGGTTTCTCTCATTGGTTCTAATTCTTCTTTACAACAACACTAAAGTGAAAATATGTTTAATATGAATGTATATGTAAAGCCTATATCAGATTGCATACCATCTTGAGGAGGGGGAAGGGGAAGGAAGGGAAGAAAAGTTACAACTTAAAATCTTATGGAAGTGAATATTGAAAACTAAAAATAAATAAATTAATTTAAAAAATAAATTATCAAGGAAAAGTGCCCTGATATTCTAGAACCAGAAGATAACATAGAAACTGAAAGAATCTTCCAATCACCTCCTAAAAGAGATCATAAAATAAAAATTCCCAAGAACATTAAAGCCAAATTCTAGAGCTTCTAGGTTAAGCAGAAAATATTGTAAGCAGAAAGAAAAGAAATAATTCACATATCATGTAGCCACAGTCAAATTCCCACAAGATTTATCAGTTTCCCTTTAAAGAATAAGAGAGCTTGGAATATGATATTCCAGGAGGCAAAGGAGCTAGGATTACAACCAACAACCACTTACTCACCATAACTAAATATAATCCTTCAGGAAGAAAATGGATTTTTATTGAAACAGAGGGCTTTCAAGCATTTCTGTTGAAAATTCCAAAGCTAAATAGAAAAGTTGACATTCAAACATAAGACTTAAAAGAAACATTAATATGTAAACATGAAAGACTAATCATAAAGGACTCAATAAAATTAAATGCTGTACATTCATCTATGAATAGATGATGCATGTCACTCTTAAGAACTTTATCATAATTAGGGTAGTTAGTTTACATAGAGAGAGATAATGGGTATGAGTGGATTATGTTGGTATGATCCCAAATAAAATGAGTGGGTGTGAAAGAAGAATTCACTAGAAGAAGGGGAAGGGAGAGGTGGATTGGGGAAATTTTCTCATTTAAAAGGTGAACACAAGAAAGAGCTTTTATATTGGAGCAGAAAATGGCGACAATACTTGAACCTTACTCTCATCAGAATTGATTCAAAGAGGGAAGCGTGTGTGTGTGTGTGTGTGTGTGTGTATACATATATGCACACATATACACACACATACACACATACATATATATAATGTATATACACACAGGCATATATGGTTGTCTCTCTGTGTGTATATACATATACATACATATACATGTATATATATATGTAAGTGTGTGTATGTATATATATATATATTTACAGATACATATATTCACTTGGGTACAGAAATCTATTTTATGCAACAAGAAAATATGAAGAGAATGGGATAGGAAAAGAAAAAGCAGATGACAAAAGGAAGGATGGATTAATGGGTGCAGTAGTCAGAAGTAAAACAGACTTTTGAGAAAGAACAAGATAAGAGAGAGAGAGAGAGAGAGAGAGAGAGAGAGAGACAGAGAGAGACAGAGACAGAGAGGGAGAGAGAGAAGGATAAAGAGAAGAAAAGAAAAAGGAGAATACAGTTAGTAATCATAAGTGAACCTGAATGGAACGAGCTCACCCATGAAATTGAAGCTGATGGCAAAATAGAATAGAAACCAGAATCCAACAATGTGTTGTTGTTGTTGTTGTTGTGTTTTTTTTAATAAGAAAAATATTTGAAACAGAAAAGAACACACAGAGTTAAAATAAATTGCTGGAGAAAATATATGATGCTTCAGCTGAAGTAAAAGAAAGCAGTGGCAGTAATCATAATCTCAGACGAAGCAAAATCCAAAATAAACCTAATTAAAAGAGGTAATCTTGGAGACTACATTTTGCTAGAGGAATTGTAAAAAATGAAGTAATAGGCACATTTTAAAGCAAATTTCACTGAAAAGGGCCTCATTTCTCAAATATATAGGGAACTGAGTCAAATTTATAAAAGTAAAAGTCATTCCCCAATTCATAAATAGTCAAAGAATATGAACAGTTTTTAGAAGAAGAAATCAAAACAAACTGTAGTCATAAGGAAAAATAAATCTTTTAAATCAAGATTGACTAGAGAAACGCAAATTAAAATTCTAAGGTACCATCTCATACCTATCGGAAACAACAAATGCTGACAGAGATGAAGTAAAATAGATACACTAATAAAATAAACTATTGGTGAAATTATGAATAGAACCAATGATTCTAGAGAACAATTTGGAATTATGCCCAAAGGGCTATAAAACTGTGTATACCCTTTTACCCAGAAATATCACTACTAGGTGAACACCCCAAAGAGACCAAAGAAAAAGGAAAAGATTCTCTACAAGGAAAAAAAAATATTTATAGCCACTGGAAAAAAAGGGGAGGAGACATTTTAGAAGAAATTCTAGAAGCATAAATATGGCCCTCCCACACCCCTTATTCAATAAACTCAAATGTCTCCCTCCCTATCAACTCCTGAATCAAATATAAAATTCTTTGTTTGGCTTTTAAAGTCCTCTAAAACCAGCCCCCTTCCTACATTCACAGTCTTCTTACATATCATTATTATTCCCCCACTTCTATCTTAAGCGAATTGTTCCCATTTCTGTTCCATACATAAGACTATAAATCTCAACTGTGTAATTTATTTGACTGTAACTTATTCCTGGAATTTTCTTCCTCCTCACCTCTGCTGCTTGGTTTCCCTGGCTTGTTTCAAATCTTACCAAAAATCTCACCATTTGTAAGAAGGTTTTCACAATTTTCCTTAATGTGTGCTTTCCCTGTGAAATGATCTCAAATTTGTCTTATGTCTTGTTGGCATACAGATATTTGTTTACTTTCTCTGCTATTAGATTGAAAATGCTCAAAGGGCAGAGCCTTATTTGAGAGTGACTCCATTATGTGACTAGTCCTCTATTTTGTGACTTTTAAGTTTTTCCTCTCAACAGTGACATCTTTGAGTTTTGTGTCCTTCAAATATTTTCTGTAAAATCTCCCACTCCTGAGATATCAGCTTATGCCTGAACTAATTGGAGTTTGGCTGATGCGATTCTGTTCCCCTCATGCAACTATGTAAAAATCATATAAAAGCCAAAGAGCCATGAGCCTCTAGGTCCTTCCAGAAAGAGCCTTGGGCCCAATTTTTTTTTTTTTTGCAACTACAAGTCTTGCCAAATAAATCATTGTCTGGATGCAACTTGTGTCTTTATTTTCTATAATTAACTGTTATTGCTTTCCTTAGTGTGCCCAATGCTTAGCACAGTGCTTGCCATTATAGGGGCTTAATATACACTTACTGACTTTTTAACTTAGCTAGTACTTTTGGGGGAAAAAAAGCTTCTTAGGCATCTATTGATATAACTATGTGGCATTTATTGTTTTTGATATGAATATATTCTGTTATATTAATAGTTTTCCTATGCTAGAACCACCTCTACATTATGGGAATAAAGATTGCCTTGTATAATGTTTTTAATAAATTGCCATATCCTCTTTGCTAATATTTTATTCAATATTTTTGTTTCAACTTGCATTAAAGATATTGGTTTTTTTTCCCATCCTCAGCTTTATTTCACCCAATTTGAGAAAGAAATTTGACTTGGAGAAGGCAACTGGTAAAATTTCTCTTTTTTTCTTCTTTTGAACAATGATTTACTTAACATTGGAAGAACTTAGAGTCAGAGAAATATATCACAGCACATGTTATAAAAAGCTCCAAATGTATACATGACCTATGCATATCCTAAACAAATTGGAAAATGGAAAAAAAAAATCACTGTTATGGATGGGGGAAAATAATTGACTAAATGAAGTATGTCCACACAAGAGAAAACAGACAATTTTAATTATATAAAACTGGAAAAAAAGAAATAAAATCAATTCTGTAAAAATTAGAAAGGAAATAGTTAACTGGGAAAATTGCAGCATACTTCTCTTATGAAAGTCTGATATCTAAAGTATATGAATATAACCCTTGCATTAAAGAATCATTTTCATAAGACTCTCCTATTTGGTGGAGATGGATTACTTCCTCTTAAGGGATAGTGGCTGGAAATGCAGCCTAAACCTACAAAGTGTTTCCCTTAAAATAACAGTATTTAAGAGAGCAGATAGATATATGTCTAGCCCAGTATCTTCTGTCTCCAAAGATAGCAGAAAACCAGATTCTGACCTCAACCACCTGCTTCCCCTCCTGCCAGGAAGTAAATTCTTCATTGAAAAGCAATGAAGAGAAATTATTTTAGAAATATTAATTATTGCCTCCCTGTAAAACACTATCTAGGTAGACCCATATGGACACAAATGAGCTACATGAAGGAAACACACACGCACACACACACACACACACTGCACATGCCCCTACATAAATAATTGATATGAATATATCAATAATAAGTGTTGTTGTTATAACCAACAGAATGGAGGCAAAATATATGCATGAATGATTGACATTTAGAGTGCTGGTGCAGCACTTTTCTTGAAAGGAAAAGTATTCAAAACATTCCCTTTCTTTGAGGCTCCTAAGTTGTAATTGCATTTCTGACATAATAAAGCCCTGGAAACAAAGGATGTACCATCAGTTGGGACAGTAGTTTTTAAAGTATGGTCCAAAGACACTTGGGGGTCCTCCAAGACATTTTCAGAGAATGTATGAAGTACAAACATTTACATCATGTCTTAAGATGTTATTTATCTATTAAAATATGCCTCCCTTTTTCAACTACACATCTATGTGAGGCTGGATTTTCTTCATGTACTTCAACCAAACAGATTTAATGCAGAAATAAATAGGAACATAGAATTTTCTATTAAGCCAGATATCAAAAAGATTTATAAAAGTAAATGAAGTAGAAGCATTATTTTCACATATTTTGTTTTGAAAAAAATATTTTTTCATAAAAATGTTATTTCTGTTTAAATATAATTGGTTTATTATTGTTGCTTTTAAATGAATTAAATAAGTATTTAATTTATCTATTTTAATTTCTAGGATGCTAAATATTAACATAAATAATTCATATGAACAAAAGTTCTTTGATGTTTTCAGTAATTTTTAAGAGGATAAAAGTGGTTCTGAATCTGTAAAGTTCAAGAATGTCTGAATTGGTGAATCACTGAGTAAAGCTGACTTCTGAATATCATGGTTTATTATTACAGTATAAGAAAGGGCAAAAGTGATAGACTCAGAGAAGACTGAGATTTGAATAAACTGGTAGAGTGAAGTAAGCTGATCAAAAAAAAGTTTGTACAGATTGGAGCATACCATTTTCACTTTTTTTCATTTCTTCTTTCTCATGCCTTTCCCCTTTGGTTCTAATTTTCCTTTACAACAAGACTAATGTGGAAATATGTTTAATATTATTGTACATGCATAGTCTATAACAGATTGTACACTGTCTTCCAGAGAGGAGAGTGGAGGGAGGGGGAGAAAATGTAGAACTCAAAGTCTTATAAAAGTGAAAGTAAGAAACTAAAAACAAGCAAATAAATAAAATTTTAAAAAGTTTATACAGTGACAACAACATTATAAAGGACTTGTGAAGACATTAGAACTCCGATCAATGTGATGGTCAATTATTTCACCAGAAGACTGATGATGAAATGTAGTTTTGATTTCTTGCCATAGAGGTAACGGACTAGCTATAGTCCGTTATACAGCTATAGCTGTAGGATGAGACTTATCTTTTAAATCTGAACCATTGTGTAAATATGTTTTGCATAAATAAATAGATGGAAAGGAATGAAAGAGGAAGGAAGGAAGAGAGAGGAGGAGGGGGATATAGTAACAATCTGGCTAGTAGCTACTGTGGCTGTGAAAGACCAACAGTAATCAGCACAAAGAAGGGTGCTAACACAGGTTCTTTTGATCTTCTTTAAGGAAGGTAAGTACTTACCTTAAGGTAACTGTAAGGGGTTAACATTCTCACTTTAATTAATTAATTAATTAAATTAATTAAACATACAAATATCATTCAGTTAGTTCAGGAGGAAAAGCCAGCACCCTGAACTTCAGAAAAAATACAAACAAATTACAAACATACACAATATAAACGGACCAAATCACAATTCATAGTTACCAGGAAATCATCAACATCTATTTGGGTTACAAAGCCAGGGGGCAGTTATGGCTTGCCCAGAGTCTCAACACTTCTTCCATGAGTGTGCCCCAAAAGTCAAACACCAAACTTGGATCTTATATATAAGCATCTCGGAGTCCTTGGAGTTCAGCACTGATTACCTCAGTGCTGAAAAGCAAACAAAAAAAGAACAGTGGAAAATCCCATTTAGGATGTGGGAAAGCTAATCCCTAATACCATTATATACAAGTCAATGACTCTTGATTGCCTTAGTGCTGAGAAGCATTCCGAGACAAAAAAAAAAATCCCATTTTACCTGCCTCATTCAAATAAAGGCCAGAATCATTAAAGGCACTTAAAAGAAGAGCAGCAAAAAGCCTTGCCCTAATACTATTACAGGGTGGAGGATGAGAGGGAGGAGAAAGAGACACAGAGAGAGAGAAAGAGAGAGAGAGAGAGAAAGTGAGAGAGACAGAGACAGAGAGACAGAGACAGAGAGACAGAGAGAAAGAGAGAGAGAGAGAAAGTGAGAGAGACAGAGAGAGAGACAGAGAGAGAGAGACAGCCAGACAGAGAGAGAGAGAGAGAGAGAGAGAGAGAGAGAGAGAGAGAGAGAGAAATTCCTACAAGGGAGTGCTTTTATTGGGAAGAGGTGGTAAATTGGAGGGGATCCAGATGGTATTGATGGTGATGGCCCCATATATAAACTGAAAGGAAGAGAAGGAAAAAAAGAGAAAGGAAAAAGCTTCAAGGAAATATTCATGTTTGTTGGTATTGGTCAAATTCAGAAAATACACACACACACACAAACACACACAGAAATAACTCTGTATATCCAAGAAGCATATGCATCTAGTGGTGAGGTTGAGTGACTTGCCAGAATTTGAACCTAGACCTTCTGATATCTAGCATATTGTTTTTTTCCATTACTCTGAGCTACCTCTCTAATTTTACCTTAAAATCTCTGCTTTCAAATTTTATTAATTTAGATATGTCTCTTCCCCCTCTTTCTATTACTGTATTTAAAATTAGTAAGGCTTCAACTATTTTCCTTGACTCATTTCAGCATAGAAAGGCTAAAGAGTGACAACAGAAGGAACTTTGCTAAAAAAACTTTTTTATATGAATAGAATTTGATTTTCACTAACAAATATAGCCAAAGGATACCAATATAATTGCTTATGTATTATTAAGAGCTTAACTTTAAAGCCTCAAAAGTATATTTTTATCTCCCATGAAATATAGAACACATATTTAGAATTTGAAGCATTTTAGTTCAATAATCATTGTAACATGAGATGTTTGCAGTGTTTTCTTTTAACAGTGCTGCTGATATTTCCTTAACCCTTTTTAATGTATTAAAATTTTTTAAGAAATTCAATAGCCTTGCCTACATGTTTCCATAAAAGGGTCTTTAAATGCCTCCCCTTTTGAGAAAGGATATGATGAACTAATAGTTAAAATATTAATCATTCATGTTAAATACTACACCATAAATTATTTATTACAGTTCCTCAGATATTCTGAAGACTACGAAATAATTTCATGTTTTAAAACCTTATTTAATATTTTATTTTCCCTTATTAAATGTAAAAACAACTTTAACATTCTTTTTTTCCCAAATTTTGAGTTCCAAATTCTCTCCCTCCCTACCTTTCTCCCCGTTGAGAGGGCAAGCAATCTCACATACATAGATTAAACATATGTAGTCATTCAAAACACATTTCCATATAAGTCATTCTGTGAAAGGAAACACAGACTAAAAAAGCAAAGAAAAATTAAAAAAAAACAGATGCTAAAAATTTTGTTTTTTATCTCTTTGAGATACAGATCTAGTATAGTCTAAAAAGTATAGGAATTAATTGTTCTTTAAATGTTTTATAAAATTCACATGTAAAACCATCTGGCCCTGGAGATTTTTTACTAGGGAGTTCATTGAAAACTTGCTCAATTTCTTTTTCTGAGATGGGGTTATTTAGAAATTTTATTTCCTCTTCTGTTAACCTGGGCAATTTGTGTTTTTCTAGATATTCATCCATATCCATAAGGTTGTCAAGTTTATGGGCATATAATTGGGCAAAATAATTCTGAATCATTGATTGGATTTACTCTTTATTATAGGTGAACTCACCCTTTTCATTTTTTGATACTGATAATTTAATTTTCTTCTTTCTTTTTTTAATCAAATTGACTAAACGTTTATCAATTTTATTGGTTTTTTCATAAAACCAGCTCTTTGTTTTATTTATTAATTCAATAGTTTTCTTGATTTCAATTTTATTAATCTGTCCTTTGATTATCAGGTTTTCTAATTTGGTATTTTCAATTTGTTCTTTTTCTAGCTTTTTCAATTGCATGCCCAATTCATTGATCTCCTTTTTCTCTATTTTATTCATGTAAGCATTTAGAGATATAAAACTTCCCTTAAGAACTGCTTTTGCTGCATCCCATAAGTTTTGGTATGTTGTCTCATTATTGCCTTTCTCTTGAATGAAGTTATTAATTGTTTCTCTGATTTGTTCTTTGGCCCACTCATTCTTTAGAATAAGGTTATTTAGTTTCCAATTAATTTTATCTTATTTTTCCATTGTTCTTTATTACAAATAATTTTTTATTGTATTGTAATCTGAATAGTGTGCTTTGACTACTTCTGCCTTTCTGCACTGGATTGTGAGGTTTTTGTGCCCTAGTACATTGCCAATTTTTGAGTATGTGCCATATACAGCCGAGAAAAAAAGTACATTCCTTTTATCCCCATTCAGGTTTTTCCAGAGGTCTATCATATCTGCCTTTTCTAAATTTTGCTTACCTCCTTAACTTCTTTCTTATTTATTTCTAGGTTAGATTTATCGAGTTCAGAGAGGGGGAGGTTGAGGTCTCCCATTATTATAGTTTTGCTGTCTATTTCCTCCTGTAACTCCCTTAACCTCTCCTCTAAGAATCTGCATGCCATACCACTTGGTGCATAAAGGCTAAGCAATGATATTGCTTCCTTTTTTATGGTGCCTTTTAACAGGATGTAGTGTCCTTCCTTATCTCTTTTAATTAAATCTATCTTTACTTTTGCTTTGTCTGGATTAGGATTGCTACACCTGCTTTTTTTTATTTTAGCTGAAGTGCAATATATTTTACTCCAACCTTTTACCTTTACCCTGTGTGTATCCCCCTGTTTCAAATGTGTTCCTTGTAAACAGCATATTGTAGGATTTTGGTTTTTAATCCATTCTGCTATCTGCTTCCATTTTATGGGACAGTTCATCCCACTCATATTCACAGTTACAATTTCTATCTATGTCTTTTTCCCCATCCTATTTTGCCCCAATTTATGCTTTTATTTCTCCCTTTCCCCTTCCACTCCTCAACAGAGTTTTGCTTTTGACTGCCGCCTTCCTCAATTTACCCTCGCTCTTGATTCCCGTCCTTTATCTTAATGTTTTCCACTTGCTACTTCTTCCCTCCCTTCTGACCACTCCCTCTCTTTTTTCCCCCTTTACCCTCCTACTGGCTGTAGGACAAGTTAGATTTCTATACATATCATGGTATATTATTCCCTTCTTGACCCAGACACAATGACAGT
Organism: Phalanger gymnotis; assembly: GCA_028646595.1. Lineage (NCBI taxonomy): Eukaryota > Metazoa > Chordata > Mammalia > Diprotodontia > Phalangeridae > Phalanger > Phalanger gymnotis. The sequence continues at coordinate 197,171,304 of CM053626.1, read as the reverse complement.
AAAGCTCCAACACTGCTCTTCTCCCTCCCTTCTTTCCCTCTACTATAATGTGTTTTTGTGCCTCTTCATCTGATGTAATTTATGCTTTTCTACTACCTCCTTACCTCTTCTCCTGTAACCCTCCCTTTACATCTCTTAATTATGTTTTCTATCCTTATATCAGTTATTTTGTACAGACATCCACAGGCTATGTGTATTCCTTTCGATTGTCATAATAGCTGTACTAGTCTCAGGATTGGCACATACACACACATATGCATACACACACACACACATGTAAACATACATAAAATGGTATAATCCTACATAAAGATGTAAATAATTTGCTGTTATTGATTAATAAGTTTTGTGGGGATTTTCCCCCTGTCTACCTTCTTATGTCTCTCTTTAGTTTTGTATTTGGAGATCAAGTTTTCTGTTGAGTTCTGCCTTTTCATCAGGAAGGTCTGGAATTCCCTTATTTTGTTGAATGTCCATCTCCTTGCCTGAGAAATTATGCCTAATTTTGCTGGGTAGTTGATCCTTGGTTGTAGTCCCCGCTCCTTTGCCCTTTGGAATATCATACTCCAATTTCTCCTGTCATTTAATGTAGAAGCTGAAAGATCTTGCATGATCTTTACTATAGTTCCATGATATTTGAATTGTTTCTTTTTGGCTGCTTGCAGTATTTTCTCCTCGACTTTGTAATTCTGAAATTTGGCTGTAATATTTCTTGGTGTTTTCAATTTGGGATCTCTTTCAGGGGGTGATCAGTGAATTCTTTCAATGACTATTTTACCCTCTTGGTAGTTATCTTCGATAATTTCTTCAAAGATACTGTAAAGGCTCTTTTTTTTTCATCGTGGATTTCTGGTAGACCAATAATTCTTAAATTGTCTCTCCTGGATCTATTTTCCAGGTTAGTTGTTTTTCCAATCAGATATTTCACATTTTTTCTGTTATTTTCATTTTTTTACATTTTGTTTGACTACTTCTTGATGCCTCATAGAGTCATTAGCTTCCACTTGCTCAATTCTAGTTTTTAATGAGTTGCTGTCTTCATTTTGCTTTTGAGTCTCCTTTTCTAATTGGCTGATTTTATCTCTCAGTGTGTCATTTTCTCTATTTAGATTCTGAATCTCCATAGCCATTTCACCAATCTTGTTCTTTAAGGACTTGATTTCCTCGGTGTTTTTTATTTTTTCATTTTTTCTCTTACCTCCCTAATTTGGTTTTTAAGATCCTCCTTTAGTTCTTCCAGTAATGCTTTTTGGGCTTGAGACCAGTTCACATTCCCTTTTGAGGTATCAGATGTGGGTATAGTGTCATTGCTATCCTCTTCCAAATTGTTATTTTGGTCATGCCTGTCTCCATAAAAAGAATCAATGGTCCTCGGTGTTTTTGTGTGTGTGTGTGTGTGTGTGTGTGTGTGTGTGTGTGTGTGTGTGTGTGTGTTTTCACATTGTTTAGCTTTTTACTGGCTTTACAGTGAATTTATGCAAATGGGGCTCAGGGCTCTCTGTCCCAGGTTTCTTGTTCTGGAGATTGTGTGTCTAGTTACTGGTTTTGTGTATTATAGCCTTCAGTTTCCTGAGGTGTGGAGGAGGGATCTGGCTGCCTGAAGTCTCCTCTTCCCCTGGGACTTCTCTCCAGCATTGTTGCTCTTCAGCAATGGTCTCAGTTGTTTGTTGTTTGTGCTGGTGTCTGCCACTTCCCCTGGGTGTGCAAGGGTATGTCTGGGCTCCTGGTGTTGACTCCTGCTGGCTCTGCCCCTCTGGGACTCAGGAACTCCCACTGCTTGGCCACTGAAGCCACACTTCTGTCTTCTCTATTCCAGCATTTTTTTCCAGAGGAATACTCTGGGTCTGTGGTGGGGAAAGGAGGGGAGGCATTAGAGCTGTTTACCTGGCCATTATGTCTCCCAGAAGTTCAAGAAGAGGCATTTCATACCTTTGGGCTGCAAGCCTCAGGAGTTGATGTCTCATGGCTGGTGGTGTTGTGCTACTATCTCTCCTCGCTTCCACAGACTCCTGTCAGGAGGTCTGGGGATTTCCTTCAGTTTCCGATGCCCAGCTTTCTCCCAGCCTGTCTCACTGGTTGGTTTCAGCAGCAGCTTGTGCTTTGGTTCTGTCTGGAGCAGCTCCCCATGCTAAGCGTTTTCTTAGCCTACAGAGTTGTCCTGTGGTCCTTTAAGACTCTTCTGGCTTGGAAATTTGTCCCATTCATACTGCTCACAGTTTCTAACTCTCTCAAATCTGCTCAGATTCAGTTTTTTATAGATATCTGAGCTTGTGAGATAGTTCTGGTAAGATGCTGTTTTCACTGGGCCCCATCACTGATTTCTAATCAGAGTTTTTGCAATTATTTCTAGAGAGGTTATGAAAATTTTCAGTCCAACTTCATTTTAGTTGACTCTCCCTCTCTCATATATATATGCTTATATACATATATATGATGTAAGTATATGTATCTATGTGTATGCATATGTACATACAAAATGACACAGATTTTTGCTAGGGTAGCTGTGAGGGCAAAGGGAGGTCACAGAACTAAGGAAACAGTTAAACAATGATACTTCACAGTAGCAAAAATTTGAACAGGCAGTCTTATGATGAAAAGAGGTATCTAAAATCATTTCTATTCATCTTTTTTTCTCAGTATAAAATTTAGTGGGATTTTATTTTCTTTCCTTAAGACATTCATAAAATTCCATTTACTTCTTAAGCATACACCTAGACGTTAACTTCTTAACATCTTATTACTGATTTATTTTGAGCCTGCATTTAACTTAAGTTGATTATATCAACTTGCTGTTTGTCAATGCAATGCACAGTATATAGGTTATGAGAATAAGGGGATAAAGTAAGAAAAAAAAATCACTTCTGAGAATGGAAAAAAAAGGATAATATTAACACCTGTGAAAGTCATCTTCCTTATGGAATCATATGAAAATGTGAAGTTGATGAAAATGGAATATTTCCCCAAAGAGGTTCCAAATGTGCAAATCTTATCCAGAAAGTAGTTAAGATCTAAGCAATATTAAAATGTCCATGTTGATATTGACCACTGCCCCCCCAAAAAGTATGAGTAAGTACATTCTTCATGAGATCTAAAATCGGACATCCAAAGAGTTGAACTTCATCAGTTTGCCATCAGTAAGGTCTAGAAGGGGCAATAATTTCACTAGCCAAAATGAATGTTCTTATTCCCTCAGAATGTATAGATTTATGGTGGTTAACAGTGAATTTGGTTATTGTAGATTGAAAACATTGTCCACTTCCATTTATTGATCTTAATGTTGTTTCCTAATCTGACTAGTAGTGATATTGCTAGGTCAAATGGTATCAGAGTTTTATAGCCCTTTGGGCATAGTTCTAAATTGTTCTCCAGAATGATTGGATGAATTCATGACTCCATCAATGGTGATTTAGGGCCTTAGTTTTCCCACATCACTTCCAAAATTTGTTATTTTTTTTCCTGATATATTTGTCAATCTGATAAGTGTGAGGTGGTACCTCAGGGTGTTTTAATTTGCATTCTCTAATTAATAGTGATTTAGAGCATTTTTTCATATGACTATACGAAGGTTTGATTTTTTCATCTAAAAATGTCTTGTTAGAATCTTTTAACTGTTTATCAATTGGGGAGTGACTTATATTCTGATTAATTTGACTCAGTTCTTTATATATTTGAGAAATGAGGTCTTTGTCAGAGAAACTTGCTGTATTTTTTCACAGTTAGGATTATATATTTCCTTCTATCCTATTCTCCCCCTGTTATCTATCTTTCTCTGTATGTATATATGTATATGTACATATATGTGTATGTGTATATGTGTAAAGGCAACCAGACTGTCATGTCCAGGATGGCTACTAGGGCAGGTTCTTAGATCTGCTTTAATAAGGAAAATAACTTTAAAGGGGTTAACGATCTTCTTTAATTACATAAAATACAAACAGAGAAAATACAGAGAAGAGAAATAAAGAACAACAGACAGGGCTCTACTGCCTGAATCAAAACAATACTGCTATATATACTTTACATTCACTACTGGATTGAGAGAATCTTGGTAAAATCTACTATTCCTCTTTTTAAGTAGTTTTTCTCTTCAACAGAGTATTGTACTTCTTTTATTATTTGGACTATTCTGGTTTTTTAAGGTGTTATTTTCTTAAGAAATTTTTGTACCTCCTCTACCAAGCTGTTGATTCTTTTTTTCATGATTTTCTTGCATCACTCTCATTTTGTTTCCCAATTTTTCCTCTACCTCTACTATTTGATTTTTAAATCCATTTTGATTGCTTCCAAAAATTCTTTTGGGATTTGAGACCTGTTATCAGCTTTTCTTTGAGCTTTTGCATGTAGCTACTTTGATTTTTTTTGTCTTCTTTTGACTTAGTGTTTTGATCTTCTCTGTCAGCAGAGTAACTTTCTATGGTAAGGTTCTTTGTTGTGGTATGGCTGTTTGCTAATTTTTCCGACCTATTTCTTGGTCTTAAACTTTATGTTAAAGTTGGGATCTGCTCCTGGGCCTAGGGGGCACTGTTCTAAGCTTCAGCTTTTCTTTTTGTTGTATGATTTTTTTTTAGTGTAGCTGGTTTTAGAGCTAGTTGTGGGGGAGCTTGTAAGTTTTCAGTTCTTTCAAGGTGGTATGTGGTTACTGCTAAAGCACCATTAAAAGTGGTTATTGCTCTTCTGGCTTTTGCTCTGGTTTGTCAGCATACACAAGTGCTCTTTTCTACCCTGGAACTGTGACCAGGGTCCACAGTCCCCTGCGACTATATGCTCTTCAACCTGGGAATGGCAACCAGAATCATGTCCTGGCAAAGTAACAGAGTCCTACAGCCAATGGCAGCAAAGGTTCCCCTCTAATCTTCTGACCGTTAGTCTGACCTCCTTACCATTTGTGGGTTAAGTGCTCCCAAACTGTTGCTGCTGATTAAGTTGCCCCCAAGGCCTACTCCTGGTTGCAGGAGTGTGGCCTGTGCTGTGTCCCCACTCCAGTAATCCACACCTTTCCTGCTAGTCTTCTAAGTTGTCTAGGGTTAGAAAATTGTTTTACCCCATCCTTTTGTTGGTTCCTCCACTCCAGAATTTGTTTTAAGTTTTTATTTTAATATTTTTAGAGGGTAATTTGTGAGAGTTCAGTTAAGTCGCTTCCTTTACTCCACCATCTTAGTCTCACCCCCTTCATTGTTGATTTTATTTTGGTCTATTTTGCATTTACATTTCTTGGTGTAATTTGATTAGGTGGTATTTTGTTTGTTGATCAATTTCTTAAAACTTTAGTTAGAACAAATCATCTGACTCTGTTCCCTAGAATCTTGTCACCAATGATGATTGATAAAAAGAGTTCCATGAATAAACAAAGCTGAAGATCATGTTCTGGAATTAGGTAACCCTTCCACATATGTCTACTCTGTGGGCTAACCTGAAGTAACTAAATAAACCATTTCTTTCAATCTCACTATTATAATTTTCCTTAACTGAGAACAAGTACAAGGTACATAAATGTCAGAATGAGAATTCATCAATTAAAAGCATGAATGTTCTTTGTACCCCATTACATATTACTCATTTCGCTTTTATTTCCATGAAGTAAAAGGATTGAAAAGAGAAAATGAATAAATTGAGGGAGTGGATAGCAATTAAATATGTTCAGTGGAAAACAATTGACAGTTGTCAAGTTATTTGAAACATAATGCTTGACTACACAGTGTATTGGCATAATTTCAAATGGCTTTTCAAATAAAAGAAAGAGGTAGGGAGATATATCTTAATATTAGTGTTCACAGATTGTCAAAATTCAATTGAATTTCATTCAAGTCAACAAAATTCAACAAGAGATATTTATGAAATTTGCTGTGTGCAAGTAGCTTTACTATGAAAAAAATAAAGATATAAAGAAGAATATTTTATAGTTATGTAGCTTTTTGCATCAATCCCTGGAATACTAGGGCAGTTCAACAAAATCCACAAACATGTAAGAATGATGTCCAAGAAATATATGGCTCAATTGAACCTTGAGTTCATCTCTCTTTGAGGAAATGGATGATATATTTCATCATTGATTTTTTGGAATTGTGGTTGGGTATTTCATTGTTCAATTAAGTCTTCGAAAGCTGTTATATTTACAAGGTTATTATTGTATGAAATGTTTTCCTGGTTCTTCTCAATTTACTCTGCATCCTTTCATACAAGTCTTCTTATGTTTCTGTGGAGTCATCCCTTTCATCAGTTCTTGAAGCACAATAGTATTTTATTTCATTCACATAGCATATTTCAGCTATTCCCCAATGGCGGGTACCTACTCCCTCAGTTTCCAGGTCTTTGTCACCTTAAAAAGTACAGTGGTCCTAATCCTCTTTCTTTGATCTCTTTGGATTCTAATAGTGGTAGTGCTGAGTCAAAGGGTAGTTAATTTCTTTCAATAATATTAATCTGCTAGAGAACACACAAAAACATGAATTTTTAACGATGATATTTTGTCAGTGATGCCAAATGCAAGTCCTGGAACAATACTATCTCTGAAGAATCAATATTTTTTGTAACTCAAAGGCAGAGCTATGTGGTAGATGCAAGCAGTTTATGTCTACAAGTACACATGAAGAGTTCTAAAAATATCATCCAAGAAATATACAATCATAAGAGAAGGTGAGGTGGTCAGGTAGCAGACTAAGTTCAGCATTGGTACTCACACATTTTCAGAGATCTAGATAAATGCCTCTAATCAGTTATATTCTCTTTGAAGGATTAATGAAAGGACAGGCCCAGAATCCCACAGAATTAGAATCTATGGATGGTATCACTGGGACATGCTAGTAAAGGTACTGTTATCCCTATTTTTCAGATGAAGGAGCTCAGGCTCAGAGTGGTTGAATCATTGACCAATGTTGTACTGCTTTCATTAACATAATTACAAATCTATTGGTTTTCTGAATCAAGAAGCATTTTGCCATTAACCATTTTTTTCCTCATAGCTGAATAAATTAATGAATAAAATACATATTAAGTGCTTACTATATGCAAAGCATTGTGCTGATCACTGGGGATACAGATAGAAAATTCAGACAGTCCCTTCTTTCAAGGAGTTCACACTTTAAATGGTAAGACCACATAAATTGAAGATTTTAACAATAAGTCAGATGGAAAGTCCCTATGTTTCTTAAGGTGCAAAGGCAAAGTAGCAGGTAATGTACCACCTTTAATCTCATTTGCACTGACCAAATTAAATCAATTTTGATAACAAATAATGAATAACGAACTTGACAATGCTAAGGACTTTGGTGGTATGAGTCTCACTTTCTGGGTCTTAATAGCTATGGCTTCAGTAAGCTCAAAAGTAGTTGGCAGGCAGCATCTCTGTAGGGGTGGCTTCCCAGGATGATGGCTGATGAGGGCTGAGATCAGTGCATGACCAGCGTGCCAGGGGATATTGTCAGTCCCAGGGCCTCTGGACATACTTACCCATTGATAGCAGTTGATCAGCACTTAGTGTTGGTGGTGACAAGGAAGGTAAGGCCTTTCTTTGGAATGATTTCTCCTTTTAATGATGGCTTTGGTCACAGGCTGGAATCTGCAACAGTGACATGAAGGGCACCGACATTCCCAAAGCTCTTGATTTCAAGGTAATGGACTACGTCCCTAGGGGTCTGAAGTTAGAGGGTGGTCCAGGAGGCACTATTATCTTGACTTGCCTGGAACATGCCATCTATCAATCTCTTGGAATGCCTTACTATTTCTATTAAGTTATCTTGCATATATGTATGTATATATATGAATATATATACATATATATATACATATATGTGTGTGTATATATATATATATATTTATATATATATATATATTACTGTTACCCCTATTTTTCAGATGAAGAAACTCATTGGCCAAGGTCATGCTGCTACTAAGTAATGAAATTGGAATTCAAACACAAATTTTCAGATTCCTTACCCAGTACTTTTCCCACTATACCAAAACATGGCTTCTGACCTTAAGAAGTTTATAGTCTTTTTTTCAATCTTATTTTATATTTTATTTTTCCCAATTACATGCAAAAATAATTTTAACGTTCTTTTTTCAGATTTTGAGTTCCAAATTCTCTCTCTTTCCCCATTGAGAAGGCAAGCAATTTGACAGATATTATACATGTGTAGTCATGCAAACACATTTCCATGTAAGTCATTTGGTGAAAGAAATCAAAGACAAAAAAGCCTAGAAAACAAGGAAAGTAAAGGAAAAGTAACTCTGATCTACATTCATGTTCTACCAGTTCTTTCTCTGGAGGTGGACAGCACCCTTCATCACACATCCTACAGAATTGTTTTAGATCATTGCATTTCTGAGAATAGCTAAGTTACTCATAGTAAATCATTATACAATATTGCATTTACTGTGCATAATGTTCTCCTGGTTCTGCTTATTTCACTTTGCATCAGTTCATGTAAATCTTTCCATGGTTTTCTGAGAGCATCTTGATCATCATTTTGTAAAGCACAATATTATTCCATCACAATCACATATGACAACTTGTTCAGCCATTTGCCAATTGATGGACTCCCCTCAATTACCAACTCTTTGCAACCACTAAATGAAATACTATAAATATTTTTGTATAAATAGGTACTTTTTCTTTTCTTTCTTTTATCTCTCTGGGATACAGAATTAGCAGTAGTATTGCTTGGTCAGAGGGTTTACATGGTTTTATAGCCTTTTGGACATAGTTTCTAATTGCTCTCCAGAATGGTTGAATTAGGATATAACTCACCAGTAGTAATTAGTGTTTTATTTTACCACATGGCCTCTAACATTTCTCATTTTCCCTTTCTGTCATATAAGTCAATCTGATAGGCATGAGGTAGTAGCTCAGAGTTGTTTTAATGTGCATTTCTCTCATGAATAATAATTTAGGGCATTTTATATGACTATAGATAGCTTTGATTACTTTGTCTGAAAACTGTTCATATCCTTTGAACATTTATCAATGGAGGAATGGCTTGCATTTCAATAAATTGGACTCTGTTTTCTATATATTTGGGAAATGAAGTCTTTATCAAAGAAAGTCATTATAATTTTTTTCACAGTGATGATTACTAACTATGTATTTCCTTCCATCCTATTTTTCCCTGTTTATCCTACTCTCTCTCCTTTAACCCTGAACATTCTCAAAAGTGTTTTGCTTCTGACTTTTGCCTCTCCTAAACTGCCCTCCCTTCTATCAGCTCCCTCACCTTCTTCTCTTATCCCCTTCCCTTCCTACTTTCCTGTATGGTAAGATAGATTTCTACACCCAACTGAGTATGTATATTAGTCCCTTTTTGAGCCAGTTGCAATGAGAATAATGTTTGTGCACTTCTCTCCCTACTTTCCCCAAGAAGGCAAGTTTCAAACCTTTAGACTGTGGGTTGGAGGCCTCCAGGCTAGCTGCTTCCTTAGCCACAGGCTCTGAGCTCTGATAGACTCCAGTCCTGGGCTGAGAGGCCTGGGGCTCAATCACAGCTGTAGCCAGTACTTCTGCCCTGGACCTGTTCCTGCTCCCATGTTTCATTCACCCAGCCCTTTCCCATAGCTGCAGGCTGGCTCAGGCAAGTCCCTGTCTTTACTCTGCCATCTTGGCTCTGCCTTAAGCTTATAGTCTTTTAAGGGATTAATGACAAACAACTGTAACATGGGGAAGAATGCTATGAAGGTATGAACAAAGTGTTATGTGAGTTCATCGGAATATAAGAATAAAATATAATTTCCACATATAACAATTCACTGCTTTTCACTCTTGAGAACTTTTGAATTCTGGTCTTGTGTTTAGCTAAAGGGGCAGAGTTAGAAAGGAATACTATTAGATTTTTTTTGCATAACTTTTCTTCAAAATTAAATCCCCATGACATTGAGCATTCCTTATATCTCTGCTCAGGTTTAATTTCATAATGTGAAAACTAAACTAAGAAAGTCAGAGGGTCTAAATTGCTCTGCAAACACCTTCTGGATAAAAGAAGTAAGACAGCACTTAATGCTATTGTGATGGTGTTTATTTCATCATGTTAAAAAAAAATTAGGTTAGTTGTATGACCCTAATTTATTCTTTCCCAATGTAATCTTGCATTAATTACAGCTTAGATAGATTGATCTCTTACCTTACTGACACCCTGCTTCCTCTTCATTAGCATACAAACTGTCTTATTAATTCTAAATGAAATGTTTACTTGAGACATTCAACTGTTCTGGGGTACTCTGGTTTTCCAGCACCTTAACGTAGTCCCATATTGAGTTGTTCTGCATGGGAAGAGTTGTAAAGTACAGTCTTCTCCAGCTCTGAACTCAGGCAATGTAGTGTAAAGGTTCAGCCACAGTACATTCACAAGCATATCAAAGGTAGCTTTATTCCTATCTTCTTCTTCCTCTTCAGAGGATATTGCTGAACATGGACAACTAATGGATCCTGCATGTCCAATGAAAATATAAACTTTTTTAAGGCATAGGGAAGATGAGGAGAGAAGTTCTTATAAACTAGGTGACATGACAGTTCAAATGTGAACCCAGATTCTCAAGACATTCTCTAGGAAAGAGTTAAAAGGTCAATTGAAAAAGCAATGATCAGTAAAAAAGGGAGGAAAAAAACTATAAAATACTCCATAAATTCAAAAGCTACAGAAGTGGGTCAAAAGCCTGCGGGCACCATGGAAGGGGATAATACTAGGAAGGCCTATAGACAGCCTGATCTCTCATACATGGGTCTTAAAGATGGCTAAGATAATGAGTCCATCTGAATAGAGACAAAATAAGTGGTAAAACCAATTTCTGGTAGATCATACCTGAGACATTAGATAAACACCTTGGAGTCTCCCAAAGACATAAATTCTGGTAAGGTATTGCCCAGGGAAATGCAGAAGTACAGCATGTAAATAGCCTGCCATTGGTAACTCATAAGAGCAGAACCTCTAAGAAGTCTGAACTAATGACACCTACAGTAATGGGTATCCATACAAGGGGGTCAAACAGACAAAGAAGCAGAGATGCCATGAGCCCCTTTATGAGTCTAGAAGCCATCATTATCTCTCATATCTGGTTGGGGCTTATCAGAGCCTTAGCAGGATACACTCAGCTCCTACTTAGTGTTGTGTAAGGAGAAATAAATGAAGATAAGACCAAGAAGTGCACCTACAGGAGACTAAAACAGAAGCCAAGGATCAGCGTGGCAGAAGGAGCTTCCTTGTCTTAGATCAAGATTTTAAAAAAGAGTACAGGGAAGGAAAATATGAACTAGCACCAGATCTAGCCTTGCAATAAGGCAGCATCAGAGGCATCTAGATTGCAGAGGGAATGAGACCAGGTAGGGCCATTCAAGAATATAAAAGTGGTGGGGCCTAGCCACTCACAACACAATTATAAACAAGAAAGTGAGGTGGGAGAAATAAGCAAAAAGTAGAAACCTCTGATGCCCTGAAAAGCACAATGCTTCAGCTTCACATTTTCTCTATCCCTCCATATATCTAGGCCATCTCATCATAGGCCTACAACAAATGTCTTCCTTCTCCTAGTTATACCATCAGTACGAGTCAGAGGTATGACTTGACTCCAGGTCTTCCAAGTTCTGAGTCTGGCTTTCTAATCTACTATGCCTTATGTCTATCCATGTGTGCATGTGTGTGTGTATGTGTGTCTGTGTACACATACATATACATATATATGTACACATGTGTATGTGTAAAAAAAATGGACCACAAAGATTTCAAGACAAAAACAAATGAAATTAGAGTTCTTGAGTTAAAAAAGAAAAAAAGAAGATACATAGTTTAGAACAGAAGCTCAAAAACCTGACCCAAGTTTTGAACTTGTTGGAAAACAGAATGGAGCAACTCACTGATACGCAATTTATAAATAATTCATACAGTATTCATTGAGACAAGAAATACTAAAACAAAGTCAAAAGCCTGAAAAATTAGCAGAACATATGCAGTATATGCTATCAAAAAATTACAGACCTGGAAAACAGATTGAGTAGAGAGGATTTAAAAACATCAAAATTCTTAGAAACAAAGACCACCGCCCCCTCCGAAAAGCAAAAAATAACCCTTTTACCACATTCAAAAGACGATAAAAGGAAAATGGCTGAGGCATTTAACTAAGATGAGATGTGAAAGATTCCAGTCAAACTAAGATGCTCCTTGAGGAAAAAAAATCACATTAAAGAAAGACATTATAGGAAACAATAAAACCAAAGATAAGTACTACTTATTTTTATCCCTCAAAGGATAGCATAAGCAGACAGACCTGAATCTAGGACTTCACTGGGCTTATCCAGGACTCCAGATGATATAAAGAAAGGGTGTTAATTCAGGTGAATTTGGATTTCTGGGGATGGATACCATTGGAGACTGGCTTGTAGTCAGCACCATATTTGGTGGTGTTGCTCCACGAGGTGTTTCCTGAATTTAGAAAACCATTACATAGGTGACTGGATAAGGAAACAACTAAATCTAGCACAAGAAGGGGCCCAAAGATGAGGCAGGAAGATGAGACAGAATTTTTCAGGTCACGCTGAGATTCAAAATTGCAGAACTGTAGTAGGTAACAGCACAAGGAATTGAATTTAGTTAAGATGGGGACAAGTGTCAAAATATAGATCAGTACTAATGATGTATTGAAATCTCATTTCTAGGCTAGGGTTAGGGAAAAAGGCAGAACCAGGCAACTTCTCATTCATGGAATATGGAAAAGTACCTTTGAGAACCCAGAAGTGTTCCCAGAGGAATTTAGTCCTAGCACATCGATATTCCATAGAATTTACCTTAGTAAGCCTATCAAATATTGCCACTGGAAGCAGATCTTGCCAACTTATCACAAAGTCCTAAGCCAAGAACTGAGTTACAGAATTAAACAAACAGAGGACAAATACTAAAAAAATTAAGAAATACTATGGATTAGAAGAACCCCAAAACAAAATGCCAAAGGAAGGAAAGAACTCCAAAATAACCACAAATTAAACCTTCAGGAAAAAATGGTTGGATTAGCTATAAGGAATTTTAAAAATGGATAGAAAGAATATAGGAAAAGCTAAAACTAGATATAAAAATGAAATTAAGACTTGGCGAGAATGAATACTTTGAAGCACAAAAAGCAAAACTTACCAAGAAGTCAGCACACCCTCCCCACAAAAATAGAATGGGACAAACAAGACTCAGTGATTCAATGAAACTCAGACAGGATAAATGACTTCCCTAGTTAAGGTCTAAGACAGGATGTGAACTAAGGTATTCCTGGTTTTAAGTACAAGATTCTTATCTACTCTTCAACTTGAAACATAATTATTTTCAGGATTAAAACCAGGGTCTGGAGTAGATATAATGCTTTATGCCTCAGGCTAATAGATAAAAAAAAAAAACCAATATGGTGGTATCTATCAGCTTAGTCAAGGCATCAGTTAAAAAATAGAAAGGGTTACTGACCTGGAAAATGGATCCAGGAGAGATAATTTAAAAATTATTGGACTACCTGAAAGCCATGATTGAAAAAGAGCCTAGATATCATCTTTCAAGAAATTATCAAAGAGAACTGCCCTGATATTCTAGAGCCACAGGGCAAAATAGAAATTGAAAGAATCCAGAGATAGCCTCCTCAAATAGATCCCAAAAAGAAATCTCCTAGGAATATTGTCACCAAATTCCAGAATTTCCAGGTCAAGGAGAAAATACTGCAAACAGCCAGAAAGAAACAATTTGAGTAATGTGGAAACACAATAAGAATAACCCAAGATCTAGCAGCATCTACATTAAGAGATAGAAGGGCTTGGAATACAATGTTCCAGAGGTCAATGGAGCTAGGATTAAAACCAAGAATCACCTACCCAGAAAAACTGAGTATCATGCTCCAAGGCAAAATATGGATTTTCAATAAAATAGAGGACTTTCAAGGTTTCTCAGTGAAAAGACCAGAGCTGAATAGAAAATTTGACTTTCTAACACAAGAATCAACAGAAGCATGAAAAGGTAATCAAGAAAAAGAACAAGAAAAAGAAATTGCAAGGGACTTACTAAAGTTGAACTGTTTTGTTTATATTCCTACATGGAAAGATGATATGTATGATTCATGAGACCTCAGTATTAGGGTAGCTGAAGGGAATATGCATGTATGTATTTATATATATACATATATATGTGTGTGTGTGTTTATTTATATATATGTATAT
>CM053626.1:197133907-197150853 GCA_028646595.1 Phalanger gymnotis | reverse complement strand
TTCCGTAGGTCAAAGGAGCTAGGATTAAAACCAAGAATCATATACCTAGCAAAATTCAGTATAATGCTTCAAGGGTGTGTCGTAAGGCAAAATGGGCTCCTTAGCATTTGAGGAGTTTGGCTTTTGTTTACTTTGAGTGAAAGTACTTTCAGCTGTTAAGTGCTAAGCCCCAGGTCCAAAGCCCTATCAGGTGTGAAACCTGTGTGGGTGTAGATTGATGACTTAAGAGGGGCCAACTTGGGAACCAAAGGTCTCTGGTCTCTGGTCGCTGAGGCAGGGTTTGAGAACACCAGAGGCTGGGCTGCAAGGAGAGGTGAGAAACTACAGCTGAAGCTGAAAAAAAGCTGAATCAGGAGCTGCAGAAGCAGAGGGCTGACCCGTGTGGACCCAGGAGTGCGAGCAAGGACTTGAAGCCAGTAAATATGATTTGGCTAAATACTATCTTGTTTTTCTGTGGCCTCCTGGTTACTCTTGTGAGGCAGGCCTATTGGGCCTGGGGTGTTTTGGTCAAGATGTCGGAATGGGGAGGCTGGTGTGCAAATCTGTTGCTCTTGGGCCTAAATAAATGTTCTCTTGCTTTCTACTTAGAGAATCTCTTATACCTTGTGATTTCGAACCATTCAAACATGTACATGATTATATTTGAGATTATAAATTCGGCCTTCCTACTACAAAGGGAAAAAATAGACATTCAATGAAATACAGGACTTTCAAACATTATTTATGAAAAGACCAGAGCTGAATAGAAAATTTGACTTTCAAATACAAGAATCAAGAGAAGTATGAAAAGGTAAACAGGAAAGAAAAATCATAAGAGACTTATTAAAGCTGGACTGTTCACATTCCTACACAGAAAGATGATATTTGTAACTCATGAGACCTTTCTCAGTATTAGGAAAGTTGGAGGGAACATATATCGACAGAGGGCATAGAGTGAGTTGAATATGATGGAATGATATCTAAAAAATAAAATTAAGCGGTGAGAGAGGAGTATATTGGGAGAAGGAAAAAGGAAGAGATAAAATGGGGTAAATTATCTCACAGAAAAGAGGCAAGAAATAGCTGTTATAATGGAGGGGGAGAGATGAGACATCAGAGGGAATGAGTGAACCTGATTCTCATTGGAATTGACTTAAGAAGGGAATAACATACACACTCAATTGGGTATCTTACCCTAGAGGAAAGTAGGAAGGGAGAGGATAAGAGAGAGGTGGATGATAGAAGGGAGGACAGATTGGGGGAGGAGGTAGTCAGAAGCAAATACTTTTGAAAAGGTACAGGGTAGAAGGACAGAATAAAATAAATGGGGATGGGATAGGAGGGAGGTAAATATAATTAGTCTTGCATAACATGACTATTACGGAAGTGTTTGTGTAACTACACATATATAACCTATATTGAATTGCTTGCCTTCTCAATGAGGGTGGGTGAGGAGGGGAGAAGGGAGAGAATTTGGAACTAAAAGTTTCAAAAATAAATGTTAATTTTTTTTACATGCAACTGGGAAATTAGATATACTGGCAATGGGGTATAGAGCTCTATCTTGCCCTACAGGAAAGTAGGTAGAAAGAGGATAAGAGAGGTGGAATGTGGTGACAAAGGGAGAGAAGACTGGGAAAAGGAGTAATGAGGATGCATGTCATCTTGGGATTCCTGGGGGAGTGATGGGGAGAAAATTTGGAACTCAAAATCTTGTAAAAATGAATCTTGAAAACTAAAAATTAATTAGTTAATTAAAAAAAGAAAATGTTTAACAAATGAAGAAACAGAGGTACATAAAAGCTAGATGACTTGCTTATGTTCAAGGTCATATTGATACTAAAAGAGAGAATCACAATTTGAACCTTTGACTTTAGAATGCAACTCTGGTGTTAATTCCATTATTCCTTCCTTAAACTTTCATTGTCTAAGAGGGACAGGAGAGAAGACCATGGCTTCTTAATTATGGCTTCTTCTATCTGAGTGTTTTGCAGTAAAGGGATAAATGTTAGTTATTGTTATCCTCCCTTGCAGGAAGCAGGGAAAAGTGGCTCACTTGTTCTTGGAGGAGAGGAAAAGAATCAGGGAAAGACATAAAGCAGAAGATGAAACTGGATTTGTTTGGACAGAATGGGCTTTAAGACCACATTTGACTTTGTTTTATTTTATTCTTTTAAATACTATTTTACTTTTTTTTCAGTTACCTACAAAGGCCATTTTAAACATTCATTTTTTTTAAATAAAATTTTGAGTTCCAAATTTTCACCCTCCCTCCCCTCTCTCCTCTCTAAGATTGATAAGCAATTTAATACAGGTTATGTGTGTCCAAACATGTAAAGCATATTTCCATATTAGTCATGTTGTGAAAGAAGAAACAGAGCAAAATGAAAAATAAATTATGAAAAAATAACCTGAAATAATATGCTTTGATCTGGATTTAGACTCCATCAGTTCTTTCTCTGAATATTGATAACATTTTCCATCATGAATTTTCTTGGATCATTGTATTGCTGAGATGAGCTAAGTCAATAATAATTGATCATTGCACAACGTTGTTTCTACTATCTACAGTATTCTTCTGGTTCTACTTATTTGACTTTGCATCAGTTCATGTAAACCTTTCCAGGTTTTTCTGAAATTTGCCTGTTCATCATTTCTTATAGTATGATAGCATTCCATTTATTTTTATACCATGACTTATTCAGCTATTCCCTGATTACTAGGCATCCCTTCAATTTTCAATTCTTTGCCATCACAAAAAGAGCTGCTATAAATATTTTCGTACATGAAGATCATTTTGCCTTTTTATGATCTCTTTGGGATACAGACCTAGTAGTGGTATTGATGGCTCAAAGTATGTGTAAAGTTTGATTATCCTTTGGGTATAATTCCAAATTGCTTCCTAAAGTGGTTAGATGAGTTCACAACTCCATCAACAATGCATTAATGTCCCAATTTTCCTGCATCCTCTCCAACATTTATAATTTTTCGTTTCTGTCACATTAACCAATCTGATAGGTATGAAGTAGTAGCTCAGAGTCATTTTAATTTGCATTTCTCTAATCAATAATAACTTAGATAATTTTTTCATATGACTATAGATAACTTCTGTTTCTTCATCTGAAAACTTCCTATCCATATCCTTTTGACCATTTATCAATTAGGTACTAACTTGTATTCATATAAATTTGAATCAGTTCTCTGTATATTTGAGAAATGAAGGCTTTATCAGAACACTCGTGGTAAAAAAAAATCCCCCAGCATTCTGTTTTCCTTCTAATCATGGCTGCATTGGATTTATATGTGAAAAAAACTTTTGAATTTAATATAATCAAAGTGATCCATTTTACATGTCTTTATGCTCTCTATCTCTTATTTGGTCATGAATTCTTCCCTTCTCCATAGATCTGAAAGGTATGATTTTTCCTACTCTGTTAATTTTCTCATGGTATTACCCTTTATTTCTAAATCACATAACCTTTTTGACCTTATCTTGTACATATACCTTTTATGGTATAAGGTATCGTTCCATACCTAATTTCTGCCATACTGTTTTCTAGTTTTCCCAGCAGTTTTTATCTAATAGTGAGTTCTTATCCCAGAAGCTAGGGTCTTTGGGTTTATCAAACAGTAAATTACTATGATCATTTACTACTGTGCCAAGAGAACATTTTAAAGGAGATAATGTAACAGGATGCATCCACCTCTTTTTGTGGTATCACCATAATTAAGGCCTCCAGTAACATCAAAAAGCCCAGGGAAAAAGGAATAAAACCAGCTCATTACATATTCATAAAATATATACATATTTTATATGTACACACATTTTATGTACATGTATATATGTGTGTATATGCTTATATATGTATATATATATATATATATATATATATATGCATCTCACACCCTTCCACTCCTCCAGAATTATCATGATCATCTTCTGAGAGGATAACCAAAGCCTCACATCCTCACGTAATAGTGTGCCTACTGTCTTAAGCCAGCCTCTCTTCCAAGACAATGGGACTTTAAAAGATGGGGCCCAGCTGGACATAATACTGATTCCCAATTTCTTTTAGAGAACCCTTCATTAATAATGTCACATGATTAAGAACAAAATCCTAAATCATGTGAGTTAATTTTAGGTACTTTTAAACAAAAATTTTAATACTGAAATTTTATGTATATGTGTATTTTGAACAATAAATTTTAATATTAACATTTTCACACACACTCCAACAACAGCAACAACATCTTTGCCAACACCTTCGATCTGGTATTTCAAATGCCTTACTGGAAAATCTACCTAGATGTCAGTCTCTGACAATGAAATATCCCTTCTTTTCACCATTTATATTTCCTCTACATGTCTCCATAATGCCATTCCCTCCTACTTTTTTCCAGCTAACTACTCTTTTAATCATTCCTTCCACAAATTTATTATCATCATCATCGTCATCATCATCATCTTAGTCATCATCATCATTGTTGTCATCATCATTGACACCATTGTCATCATTGGATTTATGGTCCATTATTATCCTTCTGGAGGCAGGTAGGTGGCTCAATGGATAGAACACTAAGCCTGGAGTCAGGAAGATCTGAGTTCAAATCTATTCTCAGACACTTACTTGCTCTGTGACCTTGGTCAAGTCACTTAATCTCTACCTTAATCCCGTGGAGAAGGAAATGACAAACCACTCTAGTATATTTGCTAAGAAAACTCCATGTCCACTATTGGTGTATTATGGTCCATAGGACTGCAAAGAGTTGGACATGAATGCCTGAATCAATAGCAACATTATCTTCCTGGAAATAGTATTTAATCAGTCAATTTATCAACTGGTTCATTTGCCAAACAGTATATTAGGTCTTGTGGATAAAAGACACAAATGAAATAGTGCCTTCTCTCAAATAAGAAATGAGCTTGGTTTGCTTGCACCTATAGCTGACCCTGAGAACATTAGATTTTAACTTATGTCCAGGTTTCCACAAGAAAAGAAAAATGGTCTTCAGTTCTTATATAAGCAGGCAACAGAGTACAGGCTCCACTTCCTTTGACAGAAAATGCAAAGGACCAAACTCAGATACCATAAATAGTCAAAACAATACTTCCCTTTCTGAGGAACTTCATAACTTTTTCAATGTGTACTACTATCCTTCATTCAAGCATTTCCTTCAAAGGTAAAACCCTAGAATTTTTGGAGAGTCAATCCTGTTCCCTCAAACCTTCACACTCCATAGATCCCACAGTACTAGTTAAGGACAAGGTCCCAGTTTATTCTTCCCCATCATGCCTCTGTTCCAGTCCCTGTTGATCTTTGCCTCTATTCGTTGCTTCGTTCAATAAATCTTCCCCAGAATTTACAGAAGGAAGACTTGTTCAGGAAATTGTTGTCATCTGGGAAATCTCATTTTGCCTCTTTTAGGCTTTACCAGTGAATTCATATATTTGTGCAACAACTACTCTGTTTTTCTGAGGCTTTGATTTCCCTGTTAACTGACTCATGTTCCTGGAACCACCATCAAGACCCAGAAACTCCTCACTGCTCCACCACTGCCTCTGAGGTTTAACATAGTTTTTGAAGCCAAGTAGGTCCTCCTTTTGTGTGGCAATGGGTTCCCTAGAGGGGATGTGCATGAATATGCACATTTCTTTGAGGAAATGGAGTCTCCTCTCTGGGTGCAGCTCTTCTCCCATCATCATCTCTTTCAATTCTGTCTCCATTTGCTGTACTCCAGCCCTTCTTTTAAAGGTGAAATGAAAAAGTAGAACTCAATTATACAAGTTAGGCATGACTCAATAGATCATGCTCAAATGTAGACTACCAAAAGGTAAGCCAATTCATACTCTGTGGAAATGACATCATCAATACCCCAATGAAAATCTCCACCATGCTAAACTTCCAAACAAGAAGTTTATTTTGTTGAGGTAATCTCAAAGAGATCCTTACCATGTGCTACATAATCTAAATTTTCCCTCGGTTTGTTTCTTTTTGGTTTATTCGTTTGAGTTTTGATACACTCCTGCCTAACATGGGGCTCAAACACATCTTCTGAAATAAGTATTTCCCAGTTCCTGCAGTTTCAAACCCTCTGCTTTGAAGTTACCTCTATCTACTGTGTAGATATCTTATATGTGCCTAATTATTCACAAGTTGATTCTCCTATTAGGTTAGAGACTGTTTTTATCTTTCTTTATTTACAAAGCACTTAACACAATGCTTGGGACAAAGTAAGCACCTATTGATTGATTGATTTGAAAAGCCCAATCTTTAAGAGAACCCAACCCCAAATCATAGATCATGATGTGACAGCAGAGTGTTTACTTATTCACCAAAAGAGGAAATCAAGTTCCAGAGAGAAGTAGTGATTTGCTGAATAGAGGACATACACTACTTGGCAGAGACAGCATTTAAATCCAGGTCCTATGATTCTAAAGCCTGTCCCCTTTCCACTGTATAGCTTGTAGGATAGTGAATAGAAAACTGAATTTGGAGTTAGGAAAATTTCAGTTCACATTTTGCCTCAGATGCTTACTAGTTGTGTGACACTGCACAAGTCACTTAACTCCTCTTTGCCTCAGTTTTCTCATTTATATAATGGAGATAATAATAGCACCTACTTTTCAGAGTTGTAAGAATAAAATGAGAACATTTGTAAAATATCTGTAATAAATGATCAACATAAAATAAAGTTTTGCAACTTTAAAACCCTATGTGACTGTCATCATCATCATCATCACCATACCATATTGTTTTTTTTATTTTTTTATGGGAGAGCCAGGGAAATGGCTAGTCTTTTATTGGAGGGAAGAAAACAACACTTCTCAAGTAAACCAGTTCAGGGGCTCAGTGGCTAAACTGGTGGGGTACCAGCTTGTAATGGGTTCCACAGTTAGGGCAACGCTGTGTCTCTCCTTTGTGAAGCCAGAACCAGATGACTGCACTGTTGTCCTCTTCACAGATACAGCCCACTATTCGCTTGTCATCTATGGAAGGGACCAGGTTGGGTTCCTCCCCTATTCACTTGTCATCTATGGAAGGGACCAGGTTAGGTTCCTCCTTAGTCCCTGGAGCTGCCTTTGGGGCTAGGATATTGTATGGATCCAAATCATTCCTTGAAGCCATCATAATCTCTCTCTACAAGCCAGTAGCCTGTTCCTCATCAGAAGGGATACCTCCTCCGGTCGCCATGGAGCGAACGGCCACCCGAGTGGGGCCAGAGGCCCTCAAGGCCTAGACCGCCAGTGCCCCCGCAGTAACCTTGAAGCCATCGCATCTGAGACAACTGCGACCAGTTGTAACAGCAGCGCTTCCGGAATACCATACCATATTGTTAATGATAACAATGATTACAAGAGGACTAATATTATTATATTGCAATGTTTTACTCACAACAGTGCGAGGTAGATAATCTAAGTATTATTAATCCTGTCTCATAGACAACATAGCAGAAAGCTGGTCTTGAAGCCAAGGAACCCAAGGTTCAAATCTCAACTTTGACATATACAGACTGTGTGATCCTGGGGAAATCACTTAGCTTTTCAGTGCTTTAGCCAAGTCTCTAAAACAACAAGGTGAAGAGAAATGTACCAGTCTACATTGGTAGAGGAAGGAAGTTCCCAAAAGCAATGAAATTGCAAGTCTAGTCCCATCCCTATCCCTATACCAATCTTCTCCTGATTTTGGCCATTTAGTCTGAGGATCTCTAGTCTAAGTTTCCTCCCTTCACAAAGGCCTATTTTGTTCCTAATAATGATCTTTTCTTTAAAACAAAAACAAAACAAAGCAAAATGGTAAACAGTGGCTCAAGACAAATACGGACCTCACTTAAGTTTAACCAAGCAATTATTAACTAAAGGAAAGGCATACAATGATATTATAGAATATCAACATAGAAAATGATAGCTGAAAGTTTTAGTATGAAGGTATGTTCAAGCAAAAATTAGGGAAAAGGGGAAAAACAAAACTTCAGGCATTCTTTGAATCTTTAAAATATATTGAATTAAATATTTTATGATGCTGTAACAACAATATTACTTGTAGCTACTGTGGCTGGGTAAGTCCAATAACACCAGCACACAGGAGGGCTGCTAGCACAAGTTCTTCGATCTGCTTTTCTAAGAAAATCAATTTTAAGGGGTTTACAATCTCACTTTAAGTAAACATACATATGTCATTCACTTAGTTCAGGGGAAAAAGTCAGGACCTTGAACTTCAGAGAAAACACAAACAGAACTTATAAGCAGAAATCAAATAAACAGAGCAAATAACACAAATCAGCAGACAGGGCTTCTAACTCTCTGTCCATAGCAGTACATATATGGTTACGAGATAGAGAATCACCAACATCTGGATTTTCAAAGCGAGAGGGCTCCTTAACAGCTACCCAGAGTCTTGTCTGGCCAAATCACATGAACGCTCTTCCAATCAGTGAAAGCCAAAGCAAAATACTAACCTTGGAGTACATATACTATTTTCAATCAATGACTCTTGATTGAGCCAAAGACTCTTGATTCAAACAAAGGCAAGACTCAGTCAAAGGTACTTGTTACCTTAGTGCCAAGAAACACTCCAAAAGAAAAAAAAACAGCAAAAAGTCCCACTTTGCTTGTCATTACAAATGCTATTTATAATCATCAAAACAAACCACCTATAGCTACAACACAGCAAAAATGTGTCTCTCATATATTTAATGAAGCTCAGGAAAAAGCTAACAATTGTATGATACTTGTGATAGCTTTTTTGTTACATTTAATATTTTATTTTCCCCACTTACACGTAAAAATAATTTTTAACATTTGTTTTTAAAACTTGGAACTCCAAATTCTCTACCTTTCTCCCTCTTGACAGACCTCAATGAGAAGGCAAGCAATTCTATATAGGTTATACATATGAAGCAAATTTCTATATTAGTCACTTTGTAAAAGAAAACAGAGAAAAAACTCAAGAAAAATGAAGGAAGTTAAAAAAGGTATGCGTTAATCTGTATTCAGACACCACCAGTTCTTTCTCTAGAGATGGATAACATTTTTCACCATAACTCCTTTAGAGTTGTGTTGCATCATTATATGCTGAGAATAGTTAAGTCATTCACAGTTAATCAGCTCACAACATTGCTGTTTATGCACAGTACATGTCAGCTTCTGTAAGTCTTTCCAGTTTTCTGAGAGCATCCTGCTCATCATTTCTTATAGCACAATAATATCACAATCACAATCACGTACCACAATTTATTCAATCATTCCTCAATTGATGGGCATCTCCTCAATGTCCAATTCTTTGCCACCAAAGAACAGCTGCTATATATATATATTTTAAATATAGATCCTTTTCCTTTTCTCAATCTCTTTTTGGATATAGACCCAGTAGTGATATTGATGGATCAAAGCATATGCATAGTATGTGAGTTCACCAACAGTGCTTTAATGTCTCATTTTTCCCACATCCCCTCCATCATTTATCATTTTCCTTTTCTGTCCTATTACCAAACTAATAGGTATGAACATCAGAATTGTTTTAATTTGCATTTCTCCAGTCAATAGTGATTTAGAGCATGTTTTTAAAATATGGCTATAGATAGATAGCTTTGATTATTTCATCTGAAAACTGTTCTTATTTCTTGATCATTTATCAATTGGGAAATGGTTCTTATTTTCATAAATTTGACTCAGTTCTCTACATGTTTGAGAAATGAGGACTTCATTAGAGAAACTAGCTTGAATTTTTTTTCAATTACAATTGCTAACTGTATTTCCTTCCATCCTATTTCCCCCTCTTTTTATTTTACTCTCTCTCTCCTTCCATCCTGTTGCTCCTCAAAAGTATTTTGTTTCTATGGGGTAGCTTTTATGAAGAGAATATCTGAGTACATGTTTACCTTTACAGATGGAATATTGTAAGTCACAATGATGAAAAGAAACAAAGGTCTATAAAAAGCACTACATGAGAATCAATTTTCTGTCTGAACGTCTTGGATTCTGGTTAGTACAGCATGTCAATAAAAACATACCTGCATCTCAAAGGATTTTCTTTTTTATAATAATGGACCACAAACCTATGTGAAAGGCTTACACTGAGATGGAAAAAATTCTCTGTGTTTGACCATTACAAATCTCAGAATTCTCAAAAACCAGTCTGCTTCTAATTACTCAGCAACACAGGTAGTAAAAGACTGGAGTTTAGTCTTCACAAGCACACTTCACTCTTTTGTTTTGACCTTGAATTGTCCATCATAGCTTTGTAGATGGAGATTTGGGAGAATAGGTGCTATAATATAAGGGAACCTCTTCTTAAAACTTTATTTTGTTTCTGTCTGTGACCTTTCTTTGAGTTGTCACAAGTGCATGATTTATAGCTCCATCTGTTTCTGTGGTATGTGAATAAGAGAAAAGAATGTAATGTGAAGCTATAGTAGCTTGATTCTCCACCTGGCCTGAGGGGAAGTGAAAGAGGTATCATCAACATATCATGCTAATGTAGCAGCAATGCTTTTAGTTAGAGCAGTTAAAAGATCCTTTTTCATTCAGAGAGAGGGGGTATATGTGTATGTGTGTGTATTATGTATGGATTATGTGTGTGTGTGTATGTATGTATATATGCTCTATCCAAAGTTTGCTGTGTGTTTGGAAATACATTACCATGAGACCATGCATACTCTGCAGACCAGAGTAGAATTGGAGTGGGTACTGTATATGAAAAGAGTAGTATTAGAAAATTAAAACCAGAATATCTGAGCAGAATCCTTTACTTGGAGTTAGCTACATATGTATGAAGTTAGAAGCAGACAGGACCCAAGAGCAGGCATAGCCAGAGACCACATTTCTCTTGGATTTCCCAGGGTACATTCTTGGCTCCCATCCATCTGCTCAGAGCATCCCTATTGGGTATAACAAACATGTATGCAATGTTCCCTAGTGTGTAGGGGAGAATGAGTCTATTAGTGAAGTGTGTTAGCTACCTTCTGTCTCTGGTCTGCATTAAAAAAATGATTTATGGTTAAAATTGAAACACATAATTAACCCAATTTGAGTAACCTATGATAAATGTTATTACAGAACTCTGTTTCAAATTAAATACAATTAAATGCTGATAAAAAATTTACTGTCTTTCAGTCACTAAAATGAGACTGTGATTGAATCCAAGGTGCTGTTTAGAACCCATTAGTGAAAAAATAAAAGAATCTGAAACTTCTTGCTCAATTAATTTTACTCTTTTAAATTTGTACTTTGCCTATATATTGCCTATTATGTTTAATTAAAATTTTATTACAATATTTAAATGAGTTTTAGAATGATGGTAAGAGGACAGCTCTTTGAATTCAGCTTTGACCTACAATACTTTTCCCTATTCCTTTCCCTTCCCTGAAAACAATTGTACTGAACTTAATATCCATTCCATAGCAGACACTTATACCCAGGGGTACTAAAGCTGCCAATGACATGATGGAGTAACTATGGCAACAAGGACTCCAAATTTTAAATGATGGATTTCAAAAGGGTTTAGGTTATATATAAGGGATAGTTGTTTCCACTTCTAATATTTCACAGGAAGGATTATATGTGTAAGGGGTCTTGAGAGAAAAATGGTCCCTTGTACTGAACACCTTGGCCAAAATGTTACAAATGTACCAACTGAGGACTGTACAGTACAGATAATCATATCCATATATAAGGAGACCTGACAATTTGAACCATGGGCTTATTCTTCTATCAATTGTTATGCAAGATTTTTACTATATGGGGGTACTCCTTGATGATGGATTTTCAGATAATAAAGTTAATTTAGAAATGTTTATTGGGCTAAAAAAATTAAGGCATTTACTTCAATACTTTTGTCACCATAA
This sequence comes from Phalanger gymnotis, assembly GCA_028646595.1. Lineage (NCBI taxonomy): Eukaryota > Metazoa > Chordata > Mammalia > Diprotodontia > Phalangeridae > Phalanger > Phalanger gymnotis. The sequence goes on along the minus strand of CM053626.1, from coordinate 197,139,030 downwards.
ATAATCATCTTTACAGTCTGTTAATTTTCAGAGTGTTATGCCCATTTATAAATGGAATGATTTACACATAAGTCATTACTGACATAAGAATATGGATTTAAAAGAAACTTTGATCATTTGATGGATCCATGATGTCATTAATATGTGTTGTTCCAATGCCCATTGCATTAATAACCTATTCACTCCTTTTCCTAAAATTCTTGACCATGTCTCGACATATTTCTCCCACATCAGGTCCACTGAATGTGCTAGAGGCTTTCCTATAGATCTCCTGGTGTACTATTATTCCATTAATTATCCTTGATTTTGTTACATGACCAGACAATCTTTCTTTCTGGGCATACAGCTAGCTGATGATACTCCTCCTGAAAATTTTCCTGGAATTAATGATAAGTTAAAGCCTATTTATGATGCACATATACCCCTCTATTATTTTGTGGGTAATATCCAACTTTAGATCAATGGAGATTGGTATAAAATTTTGTTAAAAAGACAAACTTTTCTTTTAGGGAGATGATTGGGATCATTAAAAAAAACAAAAAAAAAATTCCCAAAACAATCCATATTATTGTTTTGTCTATCAGCTTACTTTGTACATAGTTCATTGTCTACATACAGTGCTTGCCATCTATATGTACATGTGTATGCTTACATGTCTGTGTTCATTCAAACAGTAAAGAGTTTGAAAATGACTGATATAGAATGCATATAGATATCAGAGAATATATATAAAACATATAGAGAGAATATATAGAACATATGCATATATGATGTATATGTGTGCACACATATGTATGTATGTATACATATATACTCTGGGAGGAAGGCAATGTAATTTTATCTTGGATGCAGATTGAAACCAATTCATTCCTATCCTTTCTTTGCTTTCACTATCCCAACAGAAGTGAAATGGAAGTTAGCTTCTCTCTCATCACTCCCCTGAGACACAAAGGCAGCCAAGGATCACAAGACATGACTAAAGTGATCCTGCTGAGGCCACAAGATTATCATCAAGGCTGGTTGTAGCTGATCTTCTTAGCTTCTGATTGGTTGATGATTTAGCCCTTTGGATAATGCCTTGGATTCCCATTGCGTCATGTTCTCGCCTTGTTAATTTGTTTTATTTTCTTTCAAACTTTGATTTTCTTTTGCTTTTTTATTGACAAGTATTAGTTTTGTCTTTCTCTCCCATACCCAGTTCTCTCTCCTAGTGGAAATAAATAGAAAGAAAGAAAAAATAAAACTCTAGTAACAAATATGCGTAGTCAAGAAAAACAAATTCCCAGAGTCTCAATTTAGGTGACACCTATCTTAGATGATAGGCATTCTTCAATTATCTAGGTTTTTCCACTGTAGGTAGTTAGAGGGATCACTTTTGAGTAATAATGGATCTCATTAAAGGAGCTGTCAAACTTTCTATAGCTTGAAGTGATTAATTTTCTATTATCTGAAACCAGGAGCACCAGGAAGATCTCACCATCTTTAGGGAGCTTAACTGCCATTTGGATTTGGCACTGGACATCTGCCATAACAGTGGCAAAAGCTTTAAGTGAAACAAAATGTACTCATCTTTTATATCTGCTTTGTTATTAATAAGCAGAGCATTATTGAACAAAATTATCTTTGTTCTGAGTTTCAAGGAATCACACATAATTTTGAAATACTCAAAGGAGACACATTTGTAGTGGAGAGTTTTTAAGGTGCTACTTCATTCTACCAAAACAAAATGCATTTTCAGTCAAAAATCAATGAACACTTTGGGATCTCTTATGCTCTAAACATGTTAGTCAATTGTGTAATGATATAATAATGATATAATGATAATGATATAATTGATTTCAGAATCTATTAAATTATGTGGCTTGACCCTACTATTCCTCAAACTATTATGCATGCACATGTGCACACACACACACATATTCATATCCTCTCTATGTATACTAATCCTAATTCTATACATTCAACTTTAACTTTTCTCCTGAGCTCTATTCCTCCCTGTATCACTAAATCTCTATTGGATGTATCTGACTGAATATTCCATAGCTATCTCAAAAACATGTCCATCTCTATCATCAACTCTTGTTATCTCCATGTCCACAGTATCACTTTCAATAATCCTGTTTATTTACTTACACAACCAACACCTCAGTATATGTCCTCATCACCTCTCATTTGGACTATTAGCAACTCCTATTTGGTCTCCCTGTCTTCAGTCTCTAACCTCCATAACCCTACATCTACACAGATGCACAAGCGATATTCCCAAAACACGTCTCCCCATAGCTTCTAAATCTCCAGTGATTTCTCCTTGCTTATGAGATGAAATGTAAATTCCTGTTTGACATTTAAAACACTTCACAGTACAAGGCAGGAATTTTTTTTTCAATTGAGTGCTTTCATTCCAAGAATCTATTTCTTTTCCTCCCTCTGCATTCTAATGTAGTCCAATCTAATCCAATCCAAAAAACATTTAAATGCCTGCTATGCTCCAGACACTGGACTAAATACTGGGGAAACAATTAATAAAAAAAAAGATAGACAGTCCCTGTCCCTAAGGTGTCTTTTATTTTAGCTATGTCCCATTCTTTTCAGTTTCAAGAGCTTGTTTAAATAGATAAAATTCGAGTTTGGTCAGATATGACATATCATTTTCATTCTTTTTTTACCCTAATTTGTTAGTTTTTTACATTTGCTCTAACAAATTTTTGACCTAAATGTTCACAAATAGCTGATCTGGAAATGATTCACACATTGGTAATCATTTCTTTCTCCCTGTTAAAATTTTTTAGTAGTTGTATTTAGTATTCATTTTATCCTACAACTTCCATATCTCAAAGAAAAAGTCATTACATGTGGAACTATACAGTATACAAATTGTAAACTTACTCCTTTCTTCTTCCTGAAACATTTTTCAGCATATATTTTTTCTCTAATGCCTTTCTATGCATTGAAGTCATTGAGTATTATTATTTTATGTAATTATTTTAAAGATTTTATTTCCAATGTTATTGAAACATACAGAGAATTTCTCTACCTTGTTCTCTACAACAGATTTTCATGCATAAAGACTGTTACTTTAATATTTGTCTTTTTACAAGTACTTGTAATGATATAAAATACAAACTTATCAAGTGCTCTTTGAAATAAGGCTTCTTGTTTTTGTATGCAAATGAACCAAACTTCCAAAACTTTCTTCTTCTTCAAAAAAACAAGCAAATAACAACAACAAAACAAACAAAAAACTGTGAACCATTGTTTCTTTTAAGTGTAATTTCCTTTTATCTCTTCTCATTTCAACACTTGAAAAAGATGTAATAATTAATATAATTCAGTTCATTGAACACTATGGCCATTTCATCACTGGACAGATCTATTTAGAATACCAACTAAAATGGTCTGAAACTTGTATCACTCTTAGCAAACTCTGTCCTCTTTCCTACTCTTTTGACATCGGCAATTCAGAATTGGAAGAGGATACACAAGACTAGGGACCATTTTGTACCTTTCTTTGTTTCATGGATCTCCATAAACAAATCAAATGCCTGGCCTGTTGATCCAGTTCTCCATATTTAGCTATACTGTTCCTTAAGAAGAAGGTATGGTCTATTTCCAGCACCATATTCAATTTCTTTCTGGGAAAGTAGAAAATTTGAGCCTTTGAGAGCCTACTGTTCCCTTGATGTCACAATTAAAAATCAGAATTTTATTAAATCCTAATTACCTAGGGCATAAAAATTAATCATGATTGGGCTGGGGCCAAGATGGTGGCTGGAAAGCAGGAATTTGCCAAGGGCTCTCCCCCAAGACTGTCCAAACACCTATGAAAAATGACTCTGAACAAATTCTAGAAATGCAGAACCCACAAAATACCAGAGGGAAGCAGGGCTCCACCCCAGGACAGCCAGGATGGTCGTGGGGTAAGGTCTATCATGCACAGAGCTGGGAGCAGAGTGGAGCAGAGCCCAGCATGGGCTGTGCCTGGACCAACCAGAATGGGAGCCAGGTGGAACAGGCTCTAGTGACCTGAATCAGTGAGCTGTGGCAGTTACCAAACTTCTCAACCCACAAACAGCAAAGGCAAGAGAGAAGGTTAGTGGGAAAAGGTGCTGGGGACAGAGTGAAAAGAGTTCACAGTTCAGCCACCACCCCGGGATAGCGGGGGTGGTGCAGCTATAGAACTAGAGCTGCAGTTGCTTTTGGCCCCAGGCACACCTGCTGGGAAGAATTAAGTGGCAGATCAGAACAGGAGTGCAGAGCCTACTTAAGATCTGGGTCCAGTCTGGGTTGGTGGTTCTTGGGGGAAGAGGAGAGCTGGTGTGGCAGAGCTTACTGTGTAGAAATAGCTCTGAAAACAACAGCACATCCCCTCAAGCTTGAAACAAAGTACTCTATACCCTACAAGCAATCATACCCTGATGAAAAACTCAAGGGTCAAGTAGTTGGCTGGGAACATGGCCAGGTAGTGAAAATGGACTCAGAGTCAGACTTAGACTTTGGAATCTTTCTTTGATGACAAAGAAGACCAAAACATACAAACAGAAGAAGTCAACTAAGTCAAAGAGCCTACATCAAAAGCCTCCAAGAAAAACATGAACTTGTCTTGGGCCATGTAAGAGCTCAAAAAAAGGATTTGGAAAAGCAAGTTAGAGAAGTAGGGAAAAAATTGGGGACAGAAATGAGAGTGATGCAAGAAAACCATGAAAAACAAATCAATGATTTGCTAAAGGAGACTCAAAAATACTGAAGAAAATAACACCTTAAAAAACAGACTAACTCAAATGGCAAAAGAAAGAATGCCTTGAAAGGCATAATTGGCCTAATGGGAAAGGAGGTCCAAAAGACCACTGAAAAAAATACTAGCTTAAAAATTAGATGGGAGCAAGTGGAAGCGAGTGACTTTATGAGAAATCAAGGTATTATAAAACAGAACCAAAGGAATGAAAAAATGGAAGACAATTTGAAATATCTCATTGGAAAATCCACTGACCTGGAAAATAGACCCAGGGGAGAGAATTTAAATATTATTGGACTACCTGAAAGCCATGATCAAAAAAAGAGCCTAGATATCATCTTTCAAGAAATTATCAAGGAGAACTGCCTTGATATTCTAGAGCCAGAGGGTA
>CM053626.1:197123477-197133807 GCA_028646595.1 Phalanger gymnotis | reverse complement strand
AGTTGAGTTGAATATGAAGGGATGATATCTAAAAAATAAAATCAAATTAAGGCATGATAGAGGAATATATCAAGAGAGGGAGAAAAGGAGATATAGAATGGGCTAAATTATCTCACATAAAGGGGGCAAGAAAAAGCAGTTCTGTAGGAAGGGAAGAGGGGGCAGGTGAAGGGGAATGAGTGAATCTTGTTCTCATTGTATTTGACTTGAGGAGGGAATAACACACACACACCCAATTGGGTATCTTACCCCACAGGAAAGAAGGAGGAAGGAGATAAAAGAGAGGGGACAATAAAAGGGAGGGCAGATGGGGGAGGGGGAAATGAAAAACAAACACTTTCAAAAAGGGACAGGGTCAAGGGAGAAAATTGAATAAACGGGGATAGGATAGGAAGCAGCAAAATATAGTTAGTCTTTCACAGCATGAGTAATGTGGAAGGGTTTTGCATAATGATATGCGTTTGGCCTATGTTGAATTGCTTGCCTTCTTAGGGAGGGTGGGTGGGGAGGGAAGAGGGGAGAGAATTTAGAACTCAAAGTTTTAAAAGCAGATGTTCAAAAAAAAGTTTTTGCCTGCAACTAGGAAATAAGATATACAGGCAATGGGGCATGGAAATCTATCTTGCCCTAAAAGAAAGTAAGGAAAAAGGGAATGGTGGGGAGTGGGGTGACAGAAGGGAGGGCTGACTGGGGAATGGGGCAATCAGAATATATGCCATCTTGGAGTAGGCAGGAGGGTAGAAAGAGGGAGATAATTTGTAATTTGAACTCTTGTGAAAATCAATGCTGAAAACTAAAATATTAAACAAAATATTAAAAAAATAATAATTTAAAAAAATAATCATGATCATGGTCATCATAATGAAGATGATGAACACTCTAACAAAGAATATTCTAACAAAGAAAATAGAAATGGACTTCTTAGACAGATAGTTAATTAACAAGCCTCCCCATTATTTCTTCAATTCCTATTGTCCTTGGTCCCATTTATTATAAAAGTGTCTTTTCTTTGTAAAACAAATATAATTCTGCATGATGATAATAATAACCTTACAATTTATAAAAATAAATTCTGCATATGGAGTAATTCATAATTCATACTTGAAATATATGAAAATGTTGTTAAATAAAACATTATAATAATGTTAGGCAATAAAGAACTAGAAAATGGAGAAGGGGAGAGCAGAATGATCCTCTAATTTCCCTGTTACTTTGCACCAATTTAACTCTTAATGAAGTTATCCAATGCACAGCACTAAACAAAGTTAAGCAGTTTTTAAAAATGACAAGGATCAGAGATATGCTTATTTTGTGGATTAAAAACATTTCATGTTACTATAAGGCATTTTATCTCTCCTACCCTTTAATTCTGAGATCTCAGAAAATTGAAATATAAGACATTTGCTGAAATCCCCTGGCCTAAGTAAACATGGATAATTCAAATGTCTTGGCATTTTTTAAGAAATGACAAATGGATTTTTTCTGTATTCACCATGCAATATAGATTTGAAGGTATTTATTTTTATTAGTGATGACTACAGGGTTAGCAAGTATCCTTTCTTGAGCCCTTACCTAAAATCATCCAGTTTCTCTTTAGATCTCAGGTTCATTTGCATTATTTTTAAAATAGAAGAAGCAGGAGAAAAGAATTGCCAGCATTCTTCTGATCAAGAGCAAAGCATTCTGCCCCCTCTGTACCCCCAATTTATTTTTTTGCTCACTTTTACAGATTTATTTCCTGGAGGTAACCTCTCTTCATTCTGTTTGGAGATTTATCTCCATTATCTAAACAGCCTGCTACAGGAGCAAATCAGGTTCAAGCTATAGGCATTATTTGGAAGGAAATAGTGATTCCCAAGGGAAGTGAGTAATAGTTTAAGTCCCTATTAGGAGAATCAGTGGACATTGGAGAATTTAGAGAAAGCAGGAATTCAGGGTCTACAATGCAAAGAGGGAATGCTATACGGGAAAATACTCTCAAGGGCTACTGATGAACATGAGCCATAGTTGAATTTTTTCCAGATCGCCATCTACACTTGGCACGTTGGGATTAGCTAAATAAAAATTCTCTTAGTATTTCTCTTCTCTTAGGTTTTGACAGCCTGAGGTAAATTCTGTTGTAAAGTAGGGATTTTGCTTTCCAGGGAAATCACCTTTCCAAGCCTTCTCCTTGAGAAAAAGATCTGTAATATAGACAGTCATAAATTTCAGGCTACAGTATTTCCCTGAGCACTTCCCTTGGTGGGAAGGAAGAGTGTAATGGTTTCACATTGGTGCCAAGTCTGTGCAGATGAAATGACCTGTTTGATCAGATTGCTAAGGGCCAGCTTTGCACTTCCACTTTTTTAGTACTGACAGCAGAGAAAACATTTTGCCCATCTTTAGAATCATGTCTAGGCTACTCATCACTGGAATTTTCTAATGCCTCTGCCTCTCACCTCCTAACTCTCCCCTACCCCCACTCCCTACCTGTTTCTGCTGAGTTGGTTGATTCATTTCTGCCTTGGAATCATTTTGTGAGATGCTTACATCTTGACACCTGCTGAGTCATAACATCAAAATGTGTTGTTGTTTTTTTTTCCTCCCTTGTTGATTGTAAGATAAATCAGGTAGCATCTTTAGTAGTGTTATTGATTCTGCGTTCATCACTCAATTCCCCCTGCATTATAGCAGCTTTAAAAGGTACTGGGCCTAGTTAGCATTTCTAGGAGAATCAAGTGAATATGCCCACACCTCTAGATATTGATGCAATACTGGTAAATCTAAGTCATTTATAAATTGCAAAAGCGCTGCTTGTTTTCCCACCTTTTCTTTTTTGCAATGCTTAGATTGATTCCTCAGTTTTGTTTTACAATAGCCCCATTAAATTTTGTGTCTGAATCTGTGGCTGTATTGGTAAGCAAAATGGCCTTTGTTTTGTTTGAGTAACTCAGTGCTAAACCGCAGGCCCAAAGCCCTATTAGGTGTGGAACCTATGTGGGTGTGGATTGGTGACTGGAGTGGGGCCCAAGGTGGGGCTGGCTAAGGGGAGGTGTTAACTTCAGAGCCATGCCCTATTAGGTGTTAACCTAATCTATGTAGATGTGAACCTCCCAGGGTCCTAAAGGGAGGGGCCAACTCAAGAACCAATAAGCTCTGGTCATTCAGCTGATGCTTGATGATGTCAAAAACTCTATAAGAGGAGAGAAGACAGCTTGAAGATTGATTTCTGTTGGAGCCAGAGACAGCTACAGCCACTGAAGCTGAAGATAAAGCTGAAGCAGGAGCTTCTGGTAGCAGAGCTAACCCATGTATGGACCGAGGTGTGCTGAGCAAGGACTTGAGGCCAGTGGGTAATCTTCTTACCAGAGAGGGAAAGCATGAATATAATTTGGTTTAATGCCATCATGTTTTTCTGTGGCCTCCTGGTTACTCTTGTGAGGTGGACTTGTTGGGCCTGGAAGCTTTTGATCAAAATATCAAAATGAGGATGCTGGTTAGTGGGTCTGTTGCTTTGGAGCTTGAATAAATGCTTTAATTCTCCTGCCTTCTACTTAGAGAATTCCTTATATCCTGCGGTTCTGAACTGTTCAGACATATATATGATTCTCTTTGAAATCATAAATTCTGCCTTCATAATACAGTGGCACATTAGTTGAGAGAGGCAGATTTTTAGCTAGTCTTCTCAGGCTATTTTGGAAATGTGGGGAAATGGCTGGCTATTCAAAGTCTGTATCTTTCTGCCAATAGGATAAAAAATATAGCCGGTTTAATGTTCCTCCATTTATATGGACAAATCATTGGGACTTATGGCCCTTGACCCTTGCAGACAAGCTACATTTTCAGGAGAGAGGGAAGTTTCTCAGTGAGACTTGACTTCCTAGTCCTCTCCTGCCACTGACCTTGAACTGCTCCAGTTCTTTATAGAATCCTAAGAAAGGTCTTTGCTATTGCTTTTTTAAGTAATACTTTTCCCATATAGCTCTTCATTAATTGTGTACCTACTCCTAAAAGAATATAGAATGCCGATGGATATTTCTCTCAACAAAGGATAACAAATAGTTGGCTGACTGAAAGAGCCAATACTGATTTGCTGATATTTTCACCATTCTATTCATGGACACATTTTACTTTAGCCTCTTATTTTTGAGTGAGAAAGGATAGTGAACCAACCGTGTTTTCTGAAGTGCTCTAAAATCTTATTTTCAAATTTTTTTCTAAACCAAGGGTTCTTAAGCTTTTTTTTCTGTATCATGGACCCCATTGGTAATCTATTGAAACCTATGAACCCTTCTCAGAATATTATTTTTTAAACCATAAGATAAAATTAGTAAGATTACAAAGAAACCAATTATATTGAAATAAAAATTATTTTTTCCATACCTAAGTTCATAGACTCCCTGAAAAATGTTCATAGACACCTTAGGAGCTCGTGGAACCCAGGTTGAGAACTATGACAACTAAAAAAAAATTACACCAGAATCGTTTATCTGTCATGTCCAAGACTCCAACTTCCATCTCTCTCTCTCTCTCTCTCTCTCTCTCTCTCTCTCTCTCTCTCTCTCTCTCTCTCTCTCTCTTTCTCTCTCTCTCATTCTTTCCCTTTCTCATGATGCCTTCTTCTTTCTCTCTGACTCTAACTCTCTGTCTCTCACACAGGTATGTGATGTTTCATTTTTTAATAAATTCAGTTGGAAGACATTTATTATATCCTACGAGGGTGGGGAACCTGTGGCCTGAAAGCCACATGTGGCCCTCTAGGTCCTCAAGTGTACCCTTTTGACTGAATTCAAACTTCACAGAAAAAATCCCCTTAATAAAAGGACTTGTTCTGTAAAACTTGCGCTCAGTCAAAGGGCTGTACTTCTACACCTAGAAATTCTGTAGGCCAAGGCCAAGTTTTACAGAAAAAATCCTTTTATTAATGGGTTTTATTCTGTGAAGTTTGGATTCAGTCAAAGGGCCACACTTGAGAACCTAGATGGCCACATGTGGCCTCAAAGCTCCAGATTCCCCACCCCTGTACTATATATAATATAACAATATATTATATGACACGATTACTATATTCAAAAACCTATGCTAGGCACTTGAGATACAAATTCAAAAGTGAAAAAAAAACCAATCCCTCTCCTCAAGGAGCTTATGTTGTAAGAGGATATAAAATGTGTAACTAGATAAATTAGCAGAGTATGAGATCATCAGAGTGGGGAGAGAAAGCAAGCAATTGTCAAGAGTACAAGGGGACAGCTAGTTGGTGCAGTGAACAGAGTAGCTGCCCTGGAGTCAAGAAGACCTGAGTTCAAATCTGACCTCAGATCTTGACAACACTTACTAGCTGTGTGACCTAGGGCAAGTCACTTAACCCCAATTGCCTTGCTTTCCCCCCTCCAAAAATAAATAAATAAGTAAATAAATAAATGAAAAGAGTATAGGAAAGACTTGCTATAGGAGGTAGTATCTGAGATAGCTGAGTATTAAAAGAATGTAAAGTCTGGAGGCAGAGGTTGACAGAAAGTGTATTCTAGACATGCCTTCCAAACAGAGGTTGGATGAATATATGAAATCTCCATTTCCTACCTTATTTATATTTTTAGTCCACTGGGGACCATGAATAGCTGAATCTTGATTAGGGTTTCAGGTGAAAGAAAAATGAAGCTCAATTTTCTCTGAAAACAGGCCTTCAGGTTTTCAGGAGTCGTTCTCCCCAAGGACCAATGTAGCCAAATAAAGAAGGAGGGTTTTGAAAAGTAATGGAGGCAGTTTATTTGGGAAGTAATAAAGGGGAAAAGGAGAACATGTGGGCCTGTAAATGTAGGCTCATCATCTGACACATGGCAAGCTGTGCTCAATCCTCAGGCCAGCAGAGCTCAGAAATATCATCAAACTTTGTTCTTTCTCCTCTATCCCTAAGCAGATCTGGGCTGCATTTGTTACTTTGAAGTGACTACACCATGATGTTCTCTCTCCAAGTCCTGGGAGAATGATAGAAAACTCTTGCTTTCCAAATTCCTCTGGACAGACATCTGAAGCAGCACATTATTTATGGGACTGAGGCATAGAAGAGCTCTGAGTATTTTGGGAATGGAGCAGACGTTTTAGAAAAGCAAAACAAAACATCTTTTGATAACTCGAATGGATAATGCAACATAAACATTTGCTTTCTTGCTGCCATTCTATAAATCTTACATGTTTGGCTATAATTCAGCTCAGGATATTCTTGATAGTTTACAAGACCCTGGATTTTCCAGAGCTTTCTTCTCAGGGGTCTGAAATCATTTACAATGACTAAGAAAGAGCATCCTAGTAAGGTAGGGGAAAGGCCATGGTTGTTTAGTCCTATTTTTCTAGAGAAGGTCTTTTCATACTAGCAATGATTCCATCTTTTGGCTTCTTCCTCCTATTGGTGAGTTTCTTCAGAACCTCTGTTTGGGGAATCACCCTCATGTTCACTTCAAACCCAGACCAACCAAAGACTATCTGGTTGACTATATGGATCACCTTTCCACTTTACCTCTGTCTCTCCTCTGTCCCCTTTTCAGCTACCTTTTTTCTTGTGTCTTCACCCATTACAATATAAGCTCTTTAAGGACATGAAGTGTCTTTCTTTTTTGCTTATATTTGCATTCCAAGCACTTGATAAATGTTTTATCTGTATATATATCTATGTCTCTATCTATCTATCAGCAGAATCCTATCATGACAGTGATCACTGGGTTCAGTGTCAGAGGACCTGGGTTCAAATCTTGCCTCTGAAACATAATAATATTATAACTTCAGGTATATCATTTAACCTTTCTGGACCTGATTCCTTCTTCATAAAATTTTGAGGATTTGACTAGACAGCATTTTAGATATGTATGTACACGTAATTCAAAATGATTTGAACTGAGGTGCTGAAATAAGCATTATAGGATTATATAAGGGATCTCTGAGATCATCAAGATGACTGTGTCTTCTGAGAGCTAGTTGAGTTCCCTGACCATTGATCCATCCTACTTCTGTTATTGTTGGGGGAGAGTGGATTAGTAGAGTTGATCAGTACATCTCTGATTAATTGATTAGCTCTCAGCTCAGATGATAAAATCTCAGAAAGTAAAGGGCAGGAAAAAACAACAACGAGGTGTTAAATTATTTTACAAAATAGAAAGAATGGTTTATTCTCTGTTATCTCTTTACAAAAAGTGGATACAATTCTCAGACCAAAACAATCAAATTAGAAGGTAGTTAACCATTTCCCGCACATGAATTAGACATATCCCTTTGTGGTCAAAAATAAGATAATCTCCCTAGGAATAAATCAAGGACACTGTTATGAGGACTGTGCCTCCTTGGCAGCAGAAAAGGAAGCCAGCTATGGAAGAAGACAGATTTTAGAAAAAAAAAATTACTCTACTCTCTTTTGGAGGAAGAGATTTTTCTTTCCTCCTCATTCAGTCCCCATAAATTAAGGCATCTTACATGAATAAAGAAAAATCACAACCAATAGGGAGCAAGTCAATTGAAACAAGTCAGGCAGTATCTCTGAGGAGTACAACCTCTGGCAACTAAGAAGAGAACAGGTCCTAGATGTTTGGTCTTGAAGTGTAGAAACGAATGGACCCAGGGAGCACAGCTGAGTCACCTGACCAGTGGAGATACTGTACTCAAGTCATGCAGCTTGAAGATAACATGAGACAGGAAAGGACATTATGTCCTTTCTTTGTTGGACATAGGAGTTACCTTGGCCTTATGTATTCCTTAATTATGTACTTCTCCAGTCTAAATGCTCATTTTTCTGCTTGAATATATATATATATATATATATACACACACACATATATACACACATGTATATGTGTTTATATGCATGTATATATGTATAGTATATGTGTATATACACATTTACATATATACACATACATATGTATACATACAAATATATGTACATATATATACATATATATGAATATAACTATGTATAGTTGGGATTGTGTTTCCATGCAAATAAGTTGTTATTATTCTTATTATGCCATCCCAGTAAATGTCTTTGTTTTGAGCTAATGGTGTTTATTAGCTAACTATTAAAGGTTAGCTTACTATTGGGTGCTCATTAGCTACAGTTTTTCAAGTATGGATCCACAGAGTACCTTTAACCAGATATAGCGCTTTCCTTTGGAAAACAACCTATTAGTGCAAATTGCAGAGGGGAGAAAACCTCAGGGGAATGCTACACTTTACAGTGAAATATTTGTATAGAAGACAAGGTATGTCCTAAAGCAAGAATTGAGAAAGTAAGGTTAGAGTAGATTCATTCTAACCTGAACTACTGATATTTTTTTCTCATATATGTCTGTACTTTATCTTCAGGGAACAAAGAAAGGTATAATTTGATGGAACAAAGGTCCTCCTCATTTGAAAGAAAATGGAAACTTGTAAAATCACCCATCCTTTGTTGTTCAGTCATTTTTCAAATGTATCCAACTCTTCCAACTCTTTGGAAACTCATTTGGGGTTTTCTTGGTGAGGGTACTAGAATGGTTTGCCATTCTCCTTCTCTAGCACCTTTGCAGATGTGGACATGAGGAAAACAGGGTTAAATGACTTGCCCAAAGCTTTTTTTATGGACCAAAACCATTTCTATCCACCTTCACCCCCTTGTCTGCACAGGAAACCAATAGGTTCAAAATATAAAATTAAATAAACATTGTTTACTTTTTGCCCAGTTTAAACTTCTTTATCTGGCTTGAGGGGCTCTGTCTGAAGACATTTCCCAGCCAGATAGTAATATCTCCTAATATATTTCCAAAGCTACACATAGATGGAATGCCCACATGATTTCCTGTCAGAATTGGTTAATAAACATTTATTAAATATCTGCTATGCGTGCCAAGCATCTGGGATATAAAGAAAGCCAAAACTTTCCCTGCCCACAAGAAGTTCATAAGGTAACAAGGGAAGAAAACACATCAAAAGAAGCTGAAAAGGTGGAGAGGAGAGAGAGGCTCCCAGAAAAGGGAAGGAGCACTCCAGAGGAGTGCAAGGAGTGCAGCCTGGTGGGAAATAAAGATCTGAACACCCTGGAAACCTTTCTTAAATAGATATTCTAGGAGGAATTCTCCACTATTCACCTTCCATCCTAAGGGTCCGAAGGTACTGATGAGTTATGAATTTCAGGGCTGATGTGATTTTGCAAGATGATGAGTTTCCTGGGGCATGATGAAGCCCAAAAGGGTGCAGCTGGATGGAAAATGAGCTGGCGGGGGGGGGGGGGGGTGTTTAAATGAAATGAATGAATGAAATGTCCTTCAAAGGAATGATTTTTTTCTTCCTAATCATGGTCCAATAGTATAAAGTCTATTATGATATTTAAAATTCAATCCCCCCCTTTTGATATGGCACCATTTCCAAAAGGGCAATGAGAATGTCTATGTAGATGCCCATCATACTAGTCCTTGGGTTCACAGCCAAGCTTCCAACTAATTCCCTTTGAGACCTTAACTAGGTTTACTCTTCATATTCTCCACCCTTTCCTTCTTGTTTCAAGCTGTTCATAAAACCTCTCCTTACTCTCCAGTGGACCTGTGCTTTCCTTACTATTCTGCTGGACTCATGTACTGGGGCTGATCCATTTGCTTTAGACATCCATTCTAAACAAATAATTAATGATTGGAATAAGGGAACACACTTGAGGACATTAAAATTCTCCTCCATCTCCATACTCTCATCATGGTATGAGGATGTCCATATATTTCCCTAAGAGACTGAGGATCAGAAGTACCAGCTCTCGGAAGTCAGTCCTACAAAGTTCAAAAGGCTGTAACCAGCAGTCCCTTAGTGCTCTTCCTGCCATCTGAGGACTGCCTAACTAAATTCAAAGAGGCTCTTTAGCACAGTTGGCTAGAGGGAAATAAATTGTTTTCAGCTTTAGTCACTCCTAAGAACCAAGTCCTAGAGTGTCAGAAATTTGTATATGGATAGGGGATTGTGATCTGAGGGTGCAGTGCTCACCTAGACCAAAAAAAAAAAAAAAAGATTCTTGAACTATTGAAAGATGTGGAGAAGAGGGGAGGGTTTTTTTCCCAACAAAATCCACCATATAAAGTAGGCACTCATTCTGACTTTCTTGGACAGTAGAGACAATTCATTCAAGTTAATGACTAGCAACAATATGAAGAGAATCATAGGATCATGAATCTAAATCTGGAAATGACTTTAGAGGATATCAAGCTGTGTTGTTAAGCAAAAGTGTCTCATTAGCATGGCTTTTGTTTCTTTTGAGTGGAAGTACTTTCAGCTGTTAAGTGCTAAGCCCCAGGCCCAGGGCCCTGTCAGGTGTGAAACCTGTGTGGGTGTGGATTGGTGACAGGAG
>CM053626.1:197092911-197122977 GCA_028646595.1 Phalanger gymnotis | reverse complement strand
TCTTCCAATCAAATTAAATTGAACTCTCCCTAGTAACAGAGACAAGCAGTTAATCAAAAACAGCCAATACAGTGACCATATTGGACTCTATAGACAGCATCCTGCTTTAATAGATGTCCACTTCTTTCCTGAGAAGAGTGAGGTGAATTTCATTATTCTTTCTCCAGGATTTTTTTTTGTTTTTTTGCTTTTCCAGTTGCTTCAAACCTAATTTCTACCAAACTGTTTCCCAATTTTCCAGTAGTTCTTTCAAAAAGAGAGTCTTTCACCTGGTAATTTTTATTCTCAGGTTTATCAAACACTGTATTACTGAATTTCATTGAATTCCTTTTAGTAATTTTTTCCATTTGTGCTGTTTCATGCAAATGATGTATATTGTTCTTTTGGTTATGATTATTTTTCTCTTTATCAGTTTGTAAAGATCATTCGTTCCCTTGTTGTTTTTAAAAATTTCTCATATTAAAGATAATAATAGCTAGAATTTCTATAGTGATTTAAGGTTAGCAAAATGTTTCACCTCTATTATCTCGTTTGATCCTCACAATAACCCAAGAGGTGGGGGTTATTATTAATGATCTCCATTTTACAGAGGGAGAAAATGAGGCAGATAGAGATTAAGTTACTTGCTTAGGGTAATACAGCTAGGAAATGTTTAAAGTCTGATTTGAACTCAGGTCTTCCCGACTCTAGGGTCAGTGGCATAGTCACTGTGCCACCTACCATCATTTCTTACTACAAAGAAGATGTTTCCATTATACTCGTATGCAACTTTTTTTCAGTTTTTTTTCCCTCCTATTGATGGGTACCCACCTTATTTTTATGCCTTTATTACTACAAAAGATGCTATAAATATTTTGTTCTGCATTAGACTTTTCTTTCTGTCTTTGATCTCACTGGATTATGTTTCCAGTTGTAGGATAGGTGATTCAAAGGGTGTTGGGGATTTAGTCACTTTTCTTGTGTGTTTTTGCAGGGAGGATGTTCAAAACCTTTCCCTTTCAACTAAGGTACAGAAGACTTCTCCAATCAATCCATTAAGTGAAGGTATAAACTTGTTTGTGAACAAGTCTTGAATATTTCTAATTAATCAAGGTCATAAATTTGATGTAAAAAAATTCTTAATCATGACGATGAGCGAAGCACAACACACAGGACATGTTTTGGGAGGGGTTAAAAGAATTAGATATGCCTCTGGGTCTTTGTTATTAGAGAAGGAATTTTTGAGAAAGTGTTGAAGCAGATCCTTTATATCTATACCAGAGGGCAGCAGTTGGGTGGAGAGTAATACCAGAGTCAATGTTAGACTATCCTCCATTCCTTTCTTACATTGTCCAGGGGATGAACCTGAGAATTTTGAAAGGCCGGAAGACTGGACTTTCCCATTGGCTTGGGTAGCAACAATGCCTAAAAAGAGAGCTGAGAGAAAGAAGAAGATCCATTATAACCCCTAAGAAAGGTAGTTAAGCACTCTACTATGACATTAGCCATTAGAGACAAGAAGAGAAACACATCTAAGGTGAAATACATTAGAACTCCAAGAAGGGAAAAGAGGACTTCCTCTAATGTGTTATTCAGTTATCCCATTGCCACAACTGCTCACTAGGTTTGAGCCTATTTTTCCCAATGTATTCTGTACATTCTTGTGGTAGCATCAGTTCTAGACACTTGAAGGGATCATTTTTATATAGACTCTTCTTATTACAACACCTTAGGACATACTCCTTTCTATCTAAAAGTTAATTAACTTTGGCTGGTTAATTGATAACTATTAGCGAGTACATGGATGTGGGTTCATAAGAGACAGTAAAAGAAACCCTAGACTCTTATGCCTAGAACCATGAGAGGAAAAGTGGGTAGTTGTATTCTAGATGCCAACTAGCCAGTTCCAGTGGGAATTTGGACAGGGAAACCAAAGGGAGTGCATAATTTCAAATCAATTATCATGCATGCTGGGACCAGTTCATACCTTAGCCAACAGTATGATAGTGTGTCTGTGTTCCCTTTTTCCCTTTGTCCCTCACATAGCGCTCTCTCTCTCTCTCTCTCTCTCTCTCTCTCTCTCTCTCTCTCTCTCTCTCTTTCTCTCTCTCTCTTTAAAATTTTCCCTATTTGCAAAGTGTAAGTAATTTGAAATCATAGGTGTGTCCAATATAGCTTTACTAAGGAATGTTTTTTAAGACACATTAATTAAAAACTCATTCATAAACAATATTGCTTTAATTCTTTAATCAGACTTTAACGGAAACTTTAACAGAAACATAGTAACAGTTTACAATGTTTTTTAAGTCACAAATTCATATGGAAAGGATCATGGAAGATTATAAACATTTCTATCACATAAAATAGATGAAAATAAAATCAGGACTGAGGTGTTTTAATTTCCTCAGTGAATAAAACAGTTTCCTTTTATTTCAGACAATAAACACAACATTTAATAAGCCCCTGTTAACTAATGTTACTGTAACATTAAAGAGATTCGTCTAGACCAATAGAGTTCCATTTTTTTCATGCAGACATTTGCAACCTCAGGTTCTAAACCCTGTGGATATCCATTCCTACCACTCTATTTCTCAAGCGTCCACTGGTGTTCTTCCCATTAACAATCAACCAGCAGGCTTAAATAGCTTTTAGCGAAGGCATTTCTGTTGAGATTCTATTTCCCATAAATACCTATAGAAAGATTGGGCTAAAAATTAAAGTACATTGCTTGTGAGGTACTTGCATAGGATGAACATGTGGCAAAGAGTAATTCACAGTGTCTGGAATTTCATAGACTGGAAGCAGTAATTTTTGGTTTATATCAGGCTTTCTTCTTTGGTTCATGAGCATATGATCCTTGTCTATTCTCAGGTATATGCCTCTGCTATTACCTAGGTGCGTTCTCTCCTGGTAGTACAATAGCTCAGTTGAAAGACTGACAGAGGAAAGAGAGGAGAAAGTCCTTCATTCCCTAACATGTTGCCCTCAAGAGGAGTGGCAGGAGCCTGAGTCCACGAAACACCCTAGAGCCTATATTGCCAACTGCTGGTTGACTTGTGGTTTTTGTATATAGAACCAAGAGGAATGACTGATTCTCTCACCAAATCAAACAATATTTCCTGTGTCAGTCATTTTCTTCCAATGACAAAGACCTTATAATCCTCTCACTTTGATTAAGGACATACTGTCCCCACTGTGATTGGGTTGCAGGAAATATTAATATTGACTTTATATTTTTTGATTGCATTGTGTTTTTTCTTGACATCAATTGAGAAAATTGATGGGAAAAAACTTCATAGATATTTGTTTATGTATATATTTAATTGCATTATACATGTATTTATATACTAATAGACATAATCTTGTTCAAATAACATTCTGATCATTAACATTAGATAAGACATAAAGAAGGGAAAAGAGAAACACATTTATACAGTACTTACAATGTAACAGGTTCAATCCTAAGCACATTTTACAATTATTATCTCATTTGAGCCTCCCAAAGACCCTGCAAGGTATTGTTATTATCATTTTACAATTGAGGAAACTGAGGTGAACAGAAGTTAAATTACTTGACCAAGGTCACCCAGTAAGTTTCTGAGATTGGATTTGAATTGAGGCCTTCCATACTGCAGGCCCAGAGCTCTATCTACTGTGCCACCAACTCCCTCTACAAAATGAATAAAGAGACATATGCTCATAAAAATTATTTAGATCTATTAAGGGGAACTGGGACAAAATTCAAGTTGAAAAGGGAATCCCGATGGACAGTAAGGTAACACAGATGCTGCTATTATCATCATGTCAGGTTTATTTTCAACAATCTTTGTAATATTTCAATGATAGAAATCTCAAGAGTTTGGCAGATAAAAAGAAATTGATATATATGATAATGTATATGTATACATGTACATATTAACACATGCAGGTATATATCTATGTCTATATGTAGTATTTATCTATGTACATATAGACATCACACACATGCTCAAATTTGTATGTTACCATATTTTGGCATCTCTCAAAATTTTGCTTCATCCAATTGTCACATAATAAAGTCTCCCTTTGATTTCTTTCTTTTTTTTTAAGAGGGAGCAATGTGGTATAATTGATTGTCCTTAAAACGTAAAAAAGTTTTTCTTTTTTATTGTGTGCACAATTTGTCGTTTGATATCATTCTGGACTGAAATGTTTCTTGGAAAATTAAACTTTGGCTTTTTTTTTCTTTTCCTACTGCTATACTGAAAATCTTGTCACCTATACTTTATGATCTGTTTCCACTGATTCTGGGGAAATTCCCCACATGATTTCCTGATGTATAGTAATTACTATTTTTATGATGATTTTTTTCCTAGAAAATTTATAATTCCAAAATCATCCTTTCACACAATGCCCTTCAACTCTTCATTATTGTTTTATAGAACTCCTATGTGGTTTGCCAGTCTTTTGATTTTTGCTCTATTAATTCTCCTTCCTCCACATTTTTGACTTTCAATTATTTTTCAGAAAATCTCACTATTTTGGCACATATTCTTTTTCTTTTTTGTTTGTAATTCTATACTCTGTTAGACTTGTTGAATTCTTCCTTAAAAAAAATTAGTTTCTGTAGTGTGTTTTACATTTTCACTTAATTCTTTTATTGTTCCTTTGAATCATTCTCAACATTGTCAGAGTTGATCCAAAATTGTTTCAAGGGGTCTTTCAGAATATGTTGCAAAATCTTCACATTCCCTAAGATTTTTTTTCTACCAAGTTTTCTTTGTTGTGTAGCCCTTTATTATGGGGGTGGGTGATGTGAAAAGTAGTTCTTCTCGGAAGGAGGGAATGAAGAATTATAGGAAGTATAGCCTTTGATGACAGGGGATAGCCAGGAAATTTTAATCTTGGGAAACGGGAGTGAGTCAATGGCAAGGGACTATGCTGCTACCCTCCACTGAATATAACCACAAACAGCTAAGGCTTTGTCTTCCTCATTGACCCACTTAGCAAGTGGTCTTATCTGCACAGAATTTGTTTTTTTTTTCTCCAAGTATCTTTTTGTTATGATGTGAGAAATGCTAGAGTTTCCTCTTCTCCATCCTCTCTCCCCAGTCTCATTGCTCCATGAGCAACTAGATTTCCTATTCGTCAGAGGTTCTCATTCTAATTAATCCTTAATTATTTGCTATCTGTACTTTTATAAGGTTTTTCTTCATTAAATACATGTCATTGAGGGTTTTTTTTGTTTGTTTCATTCTGTTTATTATAAAAGATTTGACACACAAGAGAGTGAAGGTCAAAGGGGAACCAGAGACCAGTTGCCTTAGAATTATCTGCGAGTTTGTATCAAGGTCCCTCAATGACTGCCCAAAGAGAGATTTAGTTGCAAAAGACTTGTTAATTGAGACAGCTTTTAGTTGCTTTTGTAAAAGTAGGGAGTATGGAGTTTATTTCTAATTGGTCATCTTTTATCTGGCCTTATCAGTTGCTAGGATTTTTCTATGGAATCTTTAATCTAAATAAACCGATTATTTTTCAGTCCTTCACCTGTTATACAGCTAACAATTTTGTCCCTCACCTCCTCCACACAGCCACCCCCCACCCCCACCCAGCCCCACATACACACTTGGTCTCATATGACTATAATTGTCCAAGATGTATGATCTTCATGGGGTGAGGGATACAAGATACAGTCTGGAATAATGATATTCTAAACAGTATTTCTTCAGGTCCACTCTTTGTAGAACTGCAGTCCCTCAGTTGCCTCTAAGAGACCGGTTCAGAATGAGTGGGTTAAAGTTCCCTTGGATACAGCTGAGGTTAAACCTCAGAAGTTTTTGCAATTAGGTATTCTTTCCACCTTTCTCTCATTTATTCCACCATCTGCCTGTTTCTTCTAGTATAATATTAATTTTTTAAAACCTCTGGATCTCTTTCTCCCCTTCAGTCTCATCCTATGAACTCCATGTTCCTCTCAACTGCACCTTTTCTAACTCAAATGTTGGTGCTGGTCCAATACAAAGACCTAAACCTGTCCTGGGAGCTGAATGCATCCTGGGACATTGCCAAGAGACTGATGCCTAAAATTCAAGCTGCTGTAAAGAGTAGAGGTTAAGCACTGTGAAAGGTTTGGGGGAGTCATCACAAACAAGAATGCCAGGAGAAGTGAGGATGAGTAAACATTATTTATTTTCCCCCTAATATTTACCTTATGATGGGTCCTTTCATTTTTTTCCTCCTTGCCATGGTTATTTTTTGCTCTTTTGATGGTTATTTGTTTTGTGTACTTGGGGTTCCCAGGGAGGGAACTGAAATCTAGGTTTTCCTCAGATTCTGCCATCTTCCCAATATTCTCCATCTTATCGTTTTCTAGGGTCAAAACTACCAACTAAAGAAGCATAAAGGAGGTGTGTGTGTATGACTCACACAAATGGATCACACTCCACTAAGCTGTGAATATTTATTTTCCTTTAAGATTCTGGTAGTGATCAGAATATAAAACATCAATATACTACACATGGAAAAATTAAAATGTAAAATATTTATGTTTAACAAAGACAGCTAAAACAGGAGTAAGCCAGGAGGGAGATTTCTGGTCATAGGAATAATACAAATGTGTATCTTCCTGAGACAGATGACTTATCTTTCTAATAAAATAAAATTATTTTGGTAGTTTATTCTCATGTGAAACACGGAGGAATTGTTTTTTTTTTCTTCATTTAATAATAGTTTTGACACGGTGTTCTTTTTACTGACAGGGCACATTAAAACCAAGACACTGACAGAAGAAAGCAACCGCTGGAGTGGTGAAGGGATTTTGGTTAGGGCCAGGCTGACAACTCAAGTAATATAGAGAGGTAACAAATAATTACATTGAAGACAAATGTTAATGTTATTTATTTTAGGAATACTTCTTAATAAGACTGAGTCCTGGAAAGCAGAAAATGCCTTCCCCACAAATGACTACAGAGTTATGAAGTATCAGAGAAGTTTTGTAAAACTGATGGAGCTGGATATTTTCATCATTTTTAAGAAAAAAATATGGTAAAAGCTGATGTATCTAGTATTTTATCGACAATAATATGAAGATAATGGATAATTGTAATTATATCCCAAAACTCTGAAGATAATTAAATGCTTTCTTTAATTAATGTTTCATCGTTGCATTTTTTTAAAAATTTGTATCCTGATATTTCCTTAAGGAAACACCCCCATACTCCCAACACCACCTGTGGAATCTTTTCTCGTAACACAGACATAATAAAAAAATGAATAGCCCAACACATTAGACATATCTATAAATATATGCCTCACTCTATAGGGCACCACTTTGATGGCAAGAAGCCAAAAGGACTGTTTTATTACCAGTCTTGTGAAGCCAAGATTGGTCAGTGCATTGGTCAGTTCTGATTTCTTTCGTTGTTGTTTTCCTTTACACCATTCCATCACTCTGCTCTATATTTGTTCATGTAAGTCTTTCCATTTTTCTCCAAATTATTCATACTTGCATTTTCTTATGGGGTAACTTGATGATGCTTATTAAATTGGGCCAAATGCTATAATTTATAGCTAAGCATAATCGGTTAAAAAAAGAAGAAAGAGTGATTAAGGACTTTTTGGAGGGGTTGTGGGGGGATTTTCTTTGGCTATATTTGTGTTATTAAAAATTCTACAATTTAAAAAATTCTACTCAAAATTCTGTCATCCCTCTATATAAATCTAATGATGACAATATACAATATATAAAACAACAATATAAATGGAAATAACAGCAAACGCAAACTAAATTAATATTTCAAAATTACAATGAACATGCATAGACCTAAGGAAGACAGAAGATAAGGCACCTTCCCTAGGTATTTTGTAGAGGTGTGAGGCCAATGAGGAATATTGCATATTTTCATTTTTTCCCAATTTGGTGTTTAGTTTTACTGATATTTTTCCTTATCTTTTTTTCTTTCTTTAAGAAAGTATCCTTGATCATATGAGATGGCCCTCCAGGAGGCATAGGAGGTATGTTAAGTTGATGTAAAAAAAAAAAACCAACAAAAAATAAAACTGATTTTTTTTTTTAAAAAAAGAAGCTTAATTGGGAGCCTCTCATTTCTCTTACCTGTCAGTTGCATCTCCCTTGACATTCTCATCATATAAGGTTAGTATTCTGTTTTTACAGGAAGATTCTTATGGCATTTAACATTAGGAATAAGAACAGAAGGGTGGAATAAAAAAATGAAAGACTGTGAAACCTGTACATGAGTAACAAAGATGCAGAATGATGGCCATTTAGATGCTTTTGATTCCATCTATAAGACTGTTTGAAACACAAATCTCTACCTTGGGAATCAGTCTTTCTTGCCCTGTGTATGTATCTAGCTACTACATAGGCAAGTATAGAGAAAGTAGATCTATTTACAGTAAATAAAGTCAGAATTAAAACACAACAGGTCAACTCATCCTTTTTTGAAGTACATAGAAGCAATTTACACTAGACCTGTATAACCAATTTCTCATTTGTAGAGGCAAAGCCCAATGGATTTACTTTTCTTTTCATAATAACTCCTCATTTTCCTTCTCTTGTATTACTACAAAAACAATAGGCCCTGAGGAAAAATATCAGTTTACAGTTCACATTTGCCAAGAGCAGAATTGTTTGGGATGCTGGGGTAAACTCTCCAATGAAGATTACTGACATGATTCCTACCCTCTTAGAATTTGTAAGCTGTAACATGGATGCTATGAGTCACCTCTTTCAGAGAGAGAAAGGAAAGAAGGAAACATGCATTTATTAACCACCTACTACATGCCAGGCACTGTGTTAAATAGTTTACAAATATTATCCTATTTGATCTTGTTATATCTTTCCATCAGGATTCTTGTGTACCCTGAGGAGTTTGTGAAATATCTCTTTTCTGATATATGCTGGAGTACCAACTGGCTGTTTCCTCTGTCTTTTAGGAGGCTAATTACTAGCACCTCAGTTGTATTTAACCACTTAATATTATATAGCTTTTATGGAGCTACATTTATTCCAAAGCTATACCATGAATGATTGTATAATATATGTTCATAGAAGGTTTTTTTATTTCATTAATAGATGGAGAAAATTTTTTAAAAAATAAATAATTAATTAATTTTTAGTTTTCACCATTCACTTCCATAAGATGTTGAATTCCAAATTTTCTCCCCTTCCTCCTCCCACCCCAAGATGACATGCATTCTGATACAGATTCTACATATACATTTATATTAAACATATTTTCATATTAGTCATGTTATAAAGAAGAATTAGAGCCAATGGGGAAAAAACACGAAAAAGAAGAAACAAAAAAAATAAGAGAGAGAGCAAATAGTATGTTTCACTCTGTATTTAGACTCCACAGTACTTTTTCAGGATGCAGATAGCATTTTCCATCATGAGTCACTTGGAGTTGTCTTATATCCTTGCATTGCTAAGCAGAGATAAGTCTATCAAAGTTAGTCATCACACAGTGTTGCTCTTACTGTGTAAAAGTTTCTTCTGGTTCTGCTCACTTCACTCAGCTTCGATTCATGTAAGTCTTTCCAGGTTTTTTTTTTCGAAGTCTGCCTGTTCATCATTTCTTATAGCACAATAGTATTCCATTACATTCATATACCAAAACCTGTTCAGCCATTCCCCAATTGAAGGGCATCCCCACAATTTCCAGTTCTTGGCCACCATAAAGAGAGATGCTATACATATTTTTGTACATGTAGATCCTTTTCTAATTTTTATGATCTTTTTGGGATACAGCGCTAGAATCAGTTTTGCTGGATTAAAAAGTATGGACAGTTTTATAGCCCTTTAGGCATAGTTCCAAATTGCTTTCCAGAATGGTTGTATCAGTTCACAACTCCACTAACAATGTCTTAGTGTTCCAATTTTCCCATAACTTCTCCAGCATTTACAATTCTCCTGTTTTGTCATGCTAGCCAATTTGACAGATGAGATGTCGTACCTAAGAGTTGTTTTGATCTGCATTTCTCTAATCAATAGTGATTTAGAATATTGGTTTTTATATGACTATAGAGAGCTTTAATTTCTTCCTCTGAAAACTCTGTTCGTATCTTTTGACCACTTATCAATTGGGGAATAACTTGTATTCTTATAAATCCAACTCAGTTCTCTATATATTTGAGAAATTAAGCCTTTATCAGAGACACTGGTTGTAAACATTCTTTCTCAGCTTTCTGCTTCCCTTCTAATTTTTGTTACATTGGTTTTGTTTGTGCAAAAAGCTTTTCAATTTAATGTAATCAAAATTAGTATTTTGCATTTAATAATGTTCTCTATTTCCTATTTGGTCATATATCCTTTCCTTCTCCATAAATGACAGGTGAGCTATTCTTTGCTCTCCTAGTTTCCTTATAGTATCAGCCTTTATATCTAAATCTTTTGATTTTATCTTTGTATAGGGTATAAGATGTTGGTCTATGCCTAGTTGCTGCCATACTATTTTCCAGTTTTCTCAGCAGTTTTTTTGTGAAACAGTAAGTTCTTATCCCAGAAGCCGGAGTCTTTGGGCTTATAAAATAATAGATTACTATAGTCAGTGATTACTGTATCTTGTATATCCAACCTATTCCACTGATCCACCACTCTATTTCTTAGCCAGTACCAAGTATTTTTGATGACTGCTGCTTTATAATACAATTGAATATCTGGTATGGTTAGGCCACTTTTCCTTGCATTTCTTCTCTTTATTTCCCTTGATATTGTGGAAGATTTGTTCTTCTAGGTGAATTTTATAATATTTTTTCTGGCCCTATAAAATAATTTTTGATAGTTTAATTGGTACGGCATTGAATAAGTAAATTAATTTAGGTAGAATTGTCATTTTTATTATACTAGATTGGCCTACCCACGAGCAACTGATGTTTTTCAAATTATTTAGATCTGACTTTATTTGTGTGAAAAGTGTTTTGTAATTGTGTCCATATAATTGCTGGGTTTGTCTTGGCGGTAGACTCCCAAATGTTCTATAACATCTACAGTAATTTTAAATGGAATTGCTCTTCATATCTCTTACTGTTGGGTTTCATTAATAATATATAGAAATGCAAATGAATTATTTTATGTTTATCTTATGTCCTGTAACTTTGCCAAAGTTGTTTATTATTTCAAGCAATTTTTACTTGATTGTCTAGGATCCTCTAAGTATACCATCATACCATCTGCAAAGAGTGATTGCTTTGTTTCTTCTTCACCTATTCTAATTCTTTCTGTTTCTTTTTCTTCTTTAATTGCTAAAGCTAACATTTCTAGTACAATATTGAATTAATAGTGGTGATAATGGATATCCTTGTTTCACCCCTGGTCTTATTGGATATGTTTCTTGCTTATCCTTATTACAGATAATGTTTGCAGATGGTTTAAGGTAGATGCTACTTATCATTTTAAGGAAGATTCCATTTATGTCTATGCTCTCTAGTGTTCGTAATAGGAATGGTTGTTGTATTTTGAAAAGCTTTTTCTGCATCTATTGAGATAATCATATGTTTTTTCTTAGTTATGTTGTTGATATGATCAATTATGCTGATAGTTTTCCTAATATTCCACCAGCCCTGCATTCCTGGTATAAATCCTATCTGGTTATAGCATATTTTTCTTGTGATAAGTTGTTGTAATCTCTTTGCTAATATTTTTGCATTTATATTCATTAGGGAAATTATTCTATAATTTTCTTTCTCTATCTTAGCACTTCCTGATTTAGGTAGCAGTGCCATATTTGTATCATAAAAAGGATTTGGTAACACTTTTTCACCTATTTTCCCAAATAGTTTATATAGTATTGGAATTAATTGCTTTTTAAGTGTTTGAAAGAATTCGCTTGTAAATTCATCTGGACCTGGAGATTTTTTTTCTTATAGAGTTCATTGATGATTTGCTCAATTTCTTTTTTCTGAAATGGGGTTATTTAAGTATTTTCTTTCCTCTTCCATTAATCAGGACAATTTATATTTTTGTAATTATTCATCAATTTCACTAAGATTGCCAAATTTATTGGCACATTTTTGGGCAAAATAGCTCCTAATTATTTTTTTAATTTCCTCTTCATTGGTGGCAAATTCACTGTTTTCATTTTTGATACTTTTCATTTTGATAATAATAATTTAGTTTTCTCCTTTCCTTTTTAAAAATCAAATTAACCAAAGTTTTATCTTTTTTATTTTTTAATAAAACCAGGTTTTAGTTTTGTTTACTTGTTCAATAGTTTTCTTAATTTCAATTTTATTAATCTCTCCTTTGGTTTTCAGAATTTCTAATTTTTAATCAATTGGGGATTTTTAATTTGATCTTTTCTAAGCTTTATTATGCCCCAATATGGTGATTTTTAAAATGTACAAACATTTCTCCTAAAACCCTAGGGGTATAATTCCATCCCTTCACACACACACAGGTGCACATGCATCAGTGCACCCACCCACCCACCCACACACACACACACACACAGAGGCACACACACACAAAAGACACACATCCTTCTCATCTGGGGATAGGGTGTGGATTAGATTCAAAACTTGTCAGTTGATACATAGCATTGGCCTACTAAGTTCATGTCCAAAGGCAGCGTCTCTACTGGAGGAGTTCTTCTGGGCTGGGATGGTCCCCAAAATCACACCTAAAGATTAAAGATACTCCTTACTCCTTTGGGCATTAATGCTATACTGGCTGTGAAATGCAGATCACCTCCTGACTCTTTTATTCATTTGATTTATTCTCCTAGACTATAAAACTCTAAAGCTCTGAAACCCCACTCTCAATGCCTAGTACAAAAAAAAAGTGAACTAAAAGGCTAAGGAGGCCTAGTATCTTGGAAAGCTATATGGCCTCATTGGGATTAGGAGATCTTATGGTCCTCCTCTTTACCACAGGCTTACACCTTATGCCCTGAGTGAAGGAGTCAGAGCAAAGATTCAAATCCCAGGCCTCTGATTCCAAATCTTTTATTACTCTTTCCACTCCAATGTAGTGTGTCCCTCTGTCTTTCTTTTATTTTGGCCATGTGCTTTTTGTGATTGAATAGACAGTATTTTGCTGTAGTGGATAGAGTGCTG
Source organism: Phalanger gymnotis (assembly GCA_028646595.1). Classification (NCBI taxonomy): domain Eukaryota; kingdom Metazoa; phylum Chordata; class Mammalia; order Diprotodontia; family Phalangeridae; genus Phalanger; species Phalanger gymnotis. The sequence continues at coordinate 197,109,942 of CM053626.1, read as the reverse complement.
TACATTGAATCAGGAAGATCTGAGTTTGAATCCTTCCACAGACAATGTTGCATAACCCTGTCAAAGTCATTACACTTGTCTGTCCCTCACTTTCCTTATCTATAATATGAAAGGATTAGATTTAATGGTCTTTAAGGTTCCTTCCAGCTCATGATCCTATGATCCTATGAAATTTTTCATAAATCATTAGCACTTAGACATTTCAAACATATGCTTAAATATCACATACATGTACATAGCCACCCAGAGCACCCAAAATAACTCAATAGACATTTTGGAAATTCATTAGAAAACATATGTGAAATATGATGACTATGAAATTGAATGCCTCCAATCTCAAATTTTTAAATCCCCAAACACTGAATCCGATAGACCAAAACACAGAAGTTTTAATATTTAAGAAATAGAAACACTCCATTTAAATGACTCATTTCAACTAATGTTTATTAAACACCTCCTTTGGGGATGTAAAGACAAAAAAGAAAGAGTCCCTTCCCTCAGGGATCTTACATTCTTTTAGAGACATACAATTTCAATACAAGTTGATAAATACAATGTATGTATGTGTAGCCCAGACTCAGAATTTGTTCTCTTAGTTCCCACTCACACTGGTATGTCAACATCCCAAAGGGAAGCTGTTACTTCTTGACTCAGAGGTCTGGGGGACATTGAGGTTCTGAGGGTAGGTTTTTGTTATAATATCTCATGAGGCCCCAGTGGCATATTTTATTTTGTGATATTCAGTTAATGTCAGTTAGTTAAACAGATTTAATTAGCTTTTAGAATAGTAAGAACAGTTGGTACAAATCTCCTCCTTCATTCCACCCCAAAGTCTCTGAAATACTCTCCCAAAACTAGAAAGAGTGAAGAGTAGAAAGGGGGCAGCATGCATGGTAAAGGAGGAAACTCATTGCTCTTGAAAGTCCTTTTGCTGGAGTCGTCAACGTGTTCCCCTTTGATGCAGTGGGCTTTTTGCTAAACTTCTTGTAGAATCTTAAAGTTGTCTTTCCTCATTGTGTCTGGTTTGTCTTTTCCCCCTACAGTGAAAAAGATTCCAGTCAATGCTGATGTTATTTTGAGGATACTGCTAAGATTCTAATAGGAAGTCCAAACCATCAGGACCCTTCAAAGTTTACAAGGTCCTTTTCTGATCAAGGGGGAGAAGAGGAACAGAGGCTCTTTTCTCCCATCCATGAAATTTCCTCTGAAGAATTTGGCTGGAATTGTGGTCTCCTTTATGTTGGGCATACACTGAAAAACCTATTTCAAATTGTAATTTTGTTTTTATACAAACCCCAAAGGGTATGACTGAGTGTCCTCAACCAATCCCAATGTGCATCATATGCATCATTTCATCTTATTTGGAATCTGGAAGCATTTGACTCCTTCCCAATTTAATCAACTAAGTTGTTAGCAATTAGTTCAATATTTCTGATTGATTGATTAAAAGTGTTTGAGCTTTGTTCACACTTTGTTCATATCTTTGATTGATTCAATGAAACAGTGTGTTTTTTTTAGATTAGTAAGGTACAGGTATGGAACAATCCTCTTTCATACAGATTCTATAGGGCAGACAAAAAGAGGACATTCACAGACATTGAAGACCATTTGTAAAAAGAGTTGGAGGTGGTAGAGGAAATATTATGTGCAAAACAACAAAAACTATGAAACAAGTTTACCTAGAATTCAGAGTGTATGAAATAAAGCAATATGAAATCAGAGTGGAAAAATTGATGTTAGCTATATTGTAACAAACTTTTTATATTAGGCTAAGGATTTTATATTTTATTCAAATTTGCGTTTTTAAAAATAGATTTAGCAGCTGTAGGAAAATTGGAGTAACTGAAGGCAAAAGAGCAATTTGGAATCTGTTGCAATAGTTCAACTAGAATTGATGAGGGCCTGCCTAAGCCAGGCAGAAGGCATGGAGAGAAGAGGAAGGATGACAGTGATATTGTGAAGGAAGACAGAGGTTACGGGGGGAAAGGGTAGTGGTGGTAAGGAAAAGGTAAATGATTTTCATACCTGGGTGACTGGAAGGATTGTAGTAAAATTAAAGTTTAGGAGATAGATGAGATCTGGGGAAAATGTAAAGCTCCATTTTGAACATTTTGAAATTGAGATTATTTTTGGTACCTAAGTGGCAAAACAGGATTTGAGTTTTTTGGGGAATATTAGGGAAGTATATGGAGATTTGGGAGGCATATACAGAGAGATTAATACTTGGAATCATAGTGTATGATGAGATCAAAGTTAAGAAATAGAATGTATAAAGAAAAAGGGCCCAGGATAAAGCCTAGGAGTGTGCCATTAACCTACTAAGGTAATGATCAGGTCAGATAAGGTAATAAGTAAATAAGAGGGACACCCCTATCTCTACCATAATTTAGAATGTGACCTATCATGGAAATTGTAATTTAAGGAACCTACTGGGATCACCTGGTCTAGTCTTCTCATGTAATGGAGAAACTCAATAAGAGTCACAAAGATGAGCTGACTTGCCTACCACCATGCAATTAGTGTCAGAGTTAAGATACTAAGTTAGAGCTGAAAAATACCTTCAAGATCATCTAGTCAAACCACTTCTTACGGATGAAAAAATTGAGACCCAGAGACCTTAGATGATTTCCCTGAGGTCACACAGGCAAAATATAACTAAACTAGGATTGAAACTAATTCTTTTTTTCCCTAAATCCATTTTTTTCTTTCTAAGACATCACATTGCTACTTATATTGATTATGATGTTCCATAAAAATGCCTGCCTTTATACCCAAATGGTTCCAGTGTTTATAAAATTCACTTCGGGGGCGGGGAGCCAAGATCACACATGGAAAGTAGGGACTTACTTAAATTATCCCCCAAATCCCTCCAAACACCTGTAAAATGGTTCTGAACAAATTCTAGAGCTGTGGAACCCATGGAATAGCAGAGAGAAGAAGGTCTCCAGCCCAGGATGGCCTGGATAGTTGCTGGGAAGGATCTATCACATGGTGCTGGGTGTGAAACACAGTCCAGGGTGGGCTGTGCCAGGACAGACCAGATTGAGAGTTGACCAGAGCAGGCCTTAGAGCCATGAATCATTGAGCTCTGGCAGTTACCAGACTTCTCAACCTACAAACGCCAAAGACCACAGAGCAGGTTAAAGGGTAAACTGCTAGATTGGGTTAGAGAGCAGTCTGGCTCCAGCCCTGGGGGTGGAAGAGGTGGTGCTGTGGTGGAGCTCCAGCATCAGCTGCTTCTGGAGTCCCTGGCTCACACAGTGGGAGGAATCAAGTGGACTAGAGTGGGAGTGTATGGCTTGCTTTTCCCTGCTTGGATCTGGGTAACAATCCTGGTTGGCGGTTCTTGGGGGAGGAGAAGCACTGCTGTGGCAGAGCTTGTGGTGACAGTGGAATAGAAGTAGCTCTGAAGACAGCAGCACAGCCCTTAAAGCTTGGGACAAAGCACTCTCTACTCTACAAGCAGTCATACCCTGACAAAAAGCTCAAAGGTCAAGTAGTTAGCGGCGAACATGGCCAGGCAGCAAAAAAGAAAGCAAATTCAAACTCAGACTCTAGAATCTTTTTTTGGTGACAAAGAAGGTCAAAACATACAGCCAGAAGAAATCAACAAAGTCAAAGAGCCTACATCAAAAGCCTCCAAGAAAAACATGAACTGGTCTCAGGCCATGGAAGAGCTCAAAAAGGATTTGGAAAAGCAAGTTAGAGAAGAAGAGGAAAAATTGGGAAGGGAAATGAGAATGATGAGGGAAAACTATGAAAAACAAGTCAATGACTTGCTAAAGGAGACCCAAAAAAATACGGAAGAAAACAATACTTTAAAAAAATAGACTAACGCGAATGGCAAAAGAGCTCCAAAAAGCCAATGAGGAGAAGAATGCCTTGAAAGGCAGAATTAGCCAAATGGAAAAGGAGGTCCAAAAGACCACTGAAGGAAATAGTACCTTAAAAATTAGATTGGAGCAAGTGGAAGCTAGTGACTTTATAAGAAATAAAGATATTATAAAACAAAACCAAAAGAAAGAAAAAATCGACGACAATGTGAGATATCTCATTGGAAAAAACACTGACCTGGAGAATAGATCCAGGAGAGATAACAGAAAAATTATTGGACTACCCGAAAGCCATGATCAAAAAAAAGAGCCTAGACATCATCTTTCAAGTAATCATCAAGGAGAACTGCCCTGATATTCTAGAGCCAGAGGGTAAAATAGAAATTGAAAGAATCTGCTGATCGCTTCTTGAAAAAGATCCCAAAAAAGAACACTCCTAGGAATATTGTAGCCAAATTCTAGAGTTCCCAGGTCAAGGAGAAAATACTGCAAGCAGCCAGAAAGAAACAATTTGAGTATTGTGGAAACACAATCAGGATAACACAAGATCTAGCAGCTTCTACATTAAGGAACTGGAGAGCTTGGAATATGAGATTCTGGAGGTCCAAGGAGCTAGGATTAAAAGTAAGAATCACCCACCCAACAAAACTGAGTATAATGCACCAAGGCAAAATATGGATTTTTGACAAAATAGAGAACTTTCAAGCTTTCTCGGTGAAAAGACCAGAGCTGAATACAAAATTTGACTTTCAAACACAAGAATCAAGAGAAGCATGAAAAGGTAAACAAGAAAGGAAATCATAAGGGACTTACTAAAGTTGAACTGTTTTGTTTACATTCCTTAATGGAAAGATGATGTGTGTAATTCATGAGACCTTTCTTAGTATTAGAATAGTTGAAGGGAATATGCATTATATATATACATATATATATATACATACATATATATATATATATGTACATACACACACAGAGGGCACAGAGTGAGTTAAATATGAAGGGATGACATCTAAAAAAATAAAATTAAGGAGTGAAAGAGGAATATATTGAAAGAGGGAGAAAGAGAGATAGAATGGAGTAAATTATCCTACATCAAAGAGGCAAGAAAAAGCAGTTCTGTTGGAAGGGAAGAGGGGTCAGGTGAGGAGGAATGAGTGAATCTTGCTCTCATTGGATTTGACTTGAGGAGGGAATAACATACAGACTCAATTGGGTATCTTAACCCACAGGAAAGTAGGGGGAAGGGGATAAAAAAGGAGGGGTGATAAAAGAGAGAGCAGATAGGAGGAGGAGGTCATCAAACTCAAATACTTTCAAAAAGGGACAGGGTCAAGGGAGAAAATTGAATAAAGTGGGACAGGATAGGATGGAGGGAAATATAGTTAGTCTCTTATAACATAATTATTGAGGAAGTGTTTTACATAATGATACATTTGTGGCCTGTGTTGAATTGCTTGCCTTCTTAGGGAGAGCTGGTGGAAAGGGAAGAGGGGAGAGAATTTGGAACTCTAATTTTTCAAAGCAGATGCTCAAAAAAAAGTCATTTTTCCATGCAGCTGGCAAACAAGATATATAAGGAATGGGGCATAGAAATCTATCCTACCCTACAAGAAAGTAAGGGGAAAGGGGATGGGGAGAGTGGGGTGACAGAAGAGAGCGCTGACTGGGGAACAGGGCAATCAGAATATATGCCATCTTGGAGTGGGAGGAGGGTAGAAATGGGGAGAAGTTTTGTAATTCCAAATCTTGTCGAAATCGATGTTGAAAACTAAAATATCAAATAATAAAGTAATTGTTAAGAGGAAAAAACAACACTTCTAGAGAGAATCATAGTTCAATGACATTTTCCTGTTACCTTCTCTGGTGATCTTCATGAAAGTTTTGTAGAGTGTGCTTGAGAGAATGTTTTTCAAGGATCTCATTTTACCCTGAAGCACAAATGCATGAATATGAAAACTGCAACAGCACTTGGCCGTTCTGGCCCTGGACTGGCCACACATGGGTCATCTAGTCATCCATTTTTATCTGACTATTCATGATCTCATTTGGGGTTTTTTGGAAAAGGTAGTGGAGTGATCTGCCATTTCATTCTCCAGCTGATTTCACAGGTGAGGAACTGAGGCAAACAGGAAGACAAATTTGGACTCGGGAAGATAAGTCTTCCTGACATTAGGCCTGGTGCTCTCTCCAATGTGACATCTAGTTGCTCATTTTATAGATGAGGAACTGAGGTAAACAGGGCTAAGTGACTTGCCCTAGATCCTATAACTATTAAGTGTCTGAGCCTCGATTTGAACTCACAAAGATGAATCTTCCTGACTCAGTACTCTATCTACTGCACCACTTAGGTGCTCTCCATCCTTTTCTACCTATAGAGGAAATCTAGTTCTAATTCCACTATATCGCATATCAACTATGCAAGTCACAATTAATTATTGTGACTATTAAGATCAAATTATATTTATTAAGCCCTCACCTAATACAAATTAGTGATAATGACTATTTAGTAATGATTGCTATCTTACGTGATGAGCAGAGGACCCTATTCTGTCACTCTGCAATGGTTTTTTTTTACTTATTTTTCAAAATGACCTCTAGATCAAAATAAGAATGATGTTTATTAAGCCCTTACTTGCCCATCACTTGTGATGGTAGCTTACCAATATTTATTGCAGTCCTTCTGAGATACACAGTGTCTACAAGGTAAGCTCAACTATGCATAAGGATAGGAAATAGGGAATAGAGACTGGACCTGTGACTTCATGAGTAAAGATGAGTTCCAGATGAAGTAACTACCTCTACTCATATAGGTTGGCACCTTCTGTGCAATTTATACTTTAGTGCCCCACAGGAATGAGAGGGTAAATAGTTTGCTCAGAGTCACATAGCCAGTATGTCTCAGATATGAGAATTGAACACAGGTCTTTGTAGACCCAAGGCAAAATTTCTATCCACTGCTACATGCTTCTACTCAAAGAGATATGAACATAGATGTGTATAGTTCATAACCTACAAAGTCTTCTAATACCCATCTGTATTATGATGATCTTTTCCCCCTCTGTAGAGGTGGAAGGAGAGTAATAATCTGTCTTGGTTATTGACAGGTATGCTAAGCAGAAAATAAAGTGAAATATCCTGAAGTTACTCACCTGTGATAGAATTTTATTTCCCCACTATGACCAAAGATTTAACAGGGCATTTATCCAGAATTCTCAATATATATTTTTTTAAATTTTTATTTGTAATCTACACATATAAATAATTATGTCATTTAGCATGGCTTGCAGCAATGCTATAGCAAAGGTTTACATGGAAGTAAAATCATTATGAAGACATTAACGTTCTGCTCCTCATATCTCATTTGATGCCATTATTGCTGAGATGAGCTTTTTGTATTCTCTCTTCACCATTTACATGACTTTTATGGGCTTATGTTATTAGCTCACAAGCCCATTTAAAACCTATTCTACCTTCTCTTTCTCTCTTCAAATGTAGTGCATTTAAAAAAAAAAACAAATACTATCTAAGTACCACTTTGAAGAAAATATTTAATTTGAACAAAAGTTTATATTTTAATTTGTGCTTGTTAGTTACCAAAATGCTACTCCCATGTCTAGTCATAATTTTTAAATATGATTATTAAAATAAGTCACACATAAAATAATCTTTAATTTGGATGTTGAAGAAATCAAGTTTCATTTGCCAATTCAACTCATTAAAAGATAAATGATTCTAAAATTGGACCTAACATTTCAACTACCGAATTCCATATTATTTCATTACTCAGCCTTATTTGCTGTTCTACTTCTCCCTCCCCTTTCCAATTACATATATTATATGATAAACATAGGGCAACTATCTTCAAGTTAAACTTGGGAACCCAAGTGTCAAGGGCATGTATGAGCAGTAGTGAAGTGTAGAAATAGGAAAGGGTGACATACTTAGGAAGTAAGAAATATCCTAAAGTTTAGGGCTCTAGGCTAAGTGATGGATAAGCCACCACAATAAACTGAAAGAAGTCAGGATCATATATGAATTAAAGTCTTTTTTAAAAAAAGCTAGATAAGCAACAGTTGGGTCAGACAGAGATACCTAAAGATGAGGAATCAGGTTGGTAGATAGACAAGTACCATGAAAATAATACAGATAAGGTAGGAAACCATGAAAGATAAGGTGAAGTGGTTGGTCCAAAGACAACAGTAGAGACCCCCAGGAACGGACCATGAGAGGGATACAAGTACAAAAACAAAAGCAGATTCCTCTCTCAAGAAGCTTACTTTCCAATGGGTAAGACAGCACACGTAAAGGGAGTGTTGGCCAGAGAAGGATATTTTTGTTTGAAAATATACATTGTTGGTGAGTGGAATTACAGGGAATATTTCGAGAAGCAATAATAACACTGATTTGATTGTGATTCCAAAAACAAAAGTCAAGGATTTCGTCCAGGGATGTGGAACCTATGACCGCAAGGCCACACGTGTTGTGAAGATTCAGTCAAAGGACCACATTTGAAGACCTAGAGGGCCACATGTAGCCTGGAGGCTGCAAGTTTCCCACACCTAGTTTAGTCGGTAGAGCATGAAAGATGCATATGCTATTTGACCAGGAGATGAATAAGGAAAAAACAAACAAACCTTGAATCATAGCTGGAGCCTACAGTGGACTGTAAGATTCACACCAATAAGAAGAACAGGGCAGAAGAGCAGACACTCCTGATCTGAAAGAGTTAAGTCATCCCGAAAGGTCAACCGAACAAGGGTTATTAGTCTGGGTGCCAAAGTGGCTGGTGAGAAAATGTCCAGGGAATAAAATGAAGCATGACTGAGAGCCTGATTGGATTTAGTGAATCGCCCTTACCCATACATTTATTCATTGCATTCTCTTGAGGGAAATACTATATACAAATCTAAGTACTATATTTACAAAATATATAAAAATCAATACAAAGAAATTTTTTAAGGGAAGAGCTAGCATCTGGAGTGGGCATCAGGAAAGGTAGTATGTGACCTGTGTTTTGAAGAAAAGTAGAGCTTCTAAGAGGCAGAGGTAAGGAGAGAATGTATGCAATGCATGGCAACCTATCTGTTTGAAGACATAGAGTTGAAAGAGGACTCTTGTGTCTGAGGAGCAAGAATCATAGTTTAACCAGACCCTCGAAGTGGTCAAGATGCCCAAATTTTCTCACTTCAAATCCTCTGGGCTTCTTATAAGTAATCCAAACCAGCTATTTCTGAGAAGATGCTTGGAACATCATTCATAGACTTTCTGCTTGATGCCAAGAGAAAGGCTAGCTAGGGTAGATAAAGTTTCTACCACATAAATCCAGAAACAGACAAAACAAAAACCAAAAGAAAAATTTAAAAAAGAGTTCATAGTGCTGTGAAAACAAAACAGAACAACCCCAAACTGGCACCTGATAATTATTTTATTATAATTCACATATATTTCCACTATTTAGCACAGCTCATGTCTCAATTCTCCAACCTAAGTTACTATTGTTTGCAAGTTATGTCAATTGCTATTCTTGGTCATTGAAAAATTAGATTTGATAGCCTTTTGAATTGGTGGCAACATCATGTTACATATTAAAGAATGCAAAAGGATTTTTGGGTGGGATAGAGATCCATGATCATCTCATTCGAAAGCACAATAATCTCCCTGGTAATGCAATCACTTACTGCACCACAGGTCCTTTGGTCGACTGCTGCAAAATGAGAAAAAATGGAGCTTGAATCCCCAGGGTTATCTTTACTATGCAAAATATTCTTCCAGTTATCTGGTTTTATTTATGTGTTTCCCCAGGTTTGTTTTACACATTTATTTTTAAACATAAAATTTTGTTTCCTTGGTTGATTTTTGATAGCTGAATTAGCATATTCATAAAGGTGAGTATATAATATTCTTAGTATTGAAAATATGTCTCTAGCGATGCACTTTGGTAAATGCATCTGAATCTATGTATGTGAAACAGAAATGGGTCATAACACTGCATAATCTTAGATCACCCTAAAACGGAAAGAGTGAATGTGTGAAAGAGAAAATATCTATCGTACTTGAACAAAACACTTTGCAATTTATTTTCCAGCTTTAAGGCATGTAAGGGGTAAATATAGAGTGATCTTCCAACAGTAGTCTTTGGAAATTCATTCTGAAAGGAGGCAAGACACTTGATCTATATCTCAGTGTGATGTAGAAGAGAGAATAATGAATTTGGAATAAAAAAAAACAGAGTTTGAGTCTGTTTTGCTGTTAATTAGTGGCTGACCTTGGAGAAGTCAAGTTAGCCATGCCCCTCAGTTCCCTCTACTCTAAAATGAGAGAAGATTGGGCTATGTATTTGGCGGGTTGCCACTGTACTAAAATTCCATGATTTCAATATTCCGTCTCCTATTTCTATACCTTTGCAGAGGGTATCATCCATGTCTGAAATGCACATTCTCCTCACCTCCACGTCTGAGAAGCACCAGCTCCCTTCAAAACTCAGTTTGAAGATCATCTTCCTACTTGGAGTTTTTATTGATTCCTCTAATTGCTATTGCATCTCTTCAAAATGCTTTATTTTATATATTTTTATATGTGGAAATACAGTCTCCCAGGAGAGGTATAAGTTCCTTGAAAATAGAGACTATTTTATTATTATCTTTACATTTCTAGCACCTAGCCTAGTGCCTTACATAAAGGAGGTATAATAAAGCCTTCTTGATTGCAACATTAATTCATCTGTAAATTGAAGATGATAAATCCTTGTTCTACTTCCTTGTTTCATTGGCTTTCTAAGAGAAATGTAATAAGATAATATATGAAATTGATTGAAAAAAGTTGTAATACTTGATATAAAATATATTATTATTAATAAGGGAGTAGACTAGACAATTTCCAATGACTTTTTGAATTGTAAGTCTTCAATCCTATGATCATTATGTCAAAAGACAAAACAGAAGCCTATGAAGGCATAAGAAATCTTAATGGATTGATTAAGTTTGCTAGAACACAGAGTTAATTACACAAAGACCATGGCTTTAGTCTTAGAGCACTAATGAGCACCATTACATTCCACTGTCCTCCCTAGGCAATACCCTTAAATCTAGCCAACAATCCTGGTCAGAAACCCATAACAATAATGAGGTGGCACAGTAGATAGAGTTCTGAACTTGTAATGAAAAAGACCTGAGTTCGATTCTGAATTCTGATACTTACTAGCTATGTGACGCTGGGCAAGTCAATTAATATCATTGAACATAGTTTACTCAATTATAAAATGAGTTGGTTGTACCTGATGACCTTTAAGACCATTTCCAGTTATAATTCTATAAGCATATCAAATCCATACATTTTAATAATAAGTCATTACTGTCATAATGTAGTAATGGCTTGTTCAGAAAATGTATGACTATCTTGTTGAACATCGCTAGCAGTTGGACATAAGCCTCTATTCGATTATTTTCAGCAATAGGAAACTTACTACTTTTCAAGGCACTTTGTTTTTGAACACCTCTAATGACAAAGTTGTTTCTTATGTTGAACTTAGATATCTTTACCTTAATTAGGATCTCATGACAAACAGAGCATACACTTTTATTTTGAAAGCCTTTGAGTACTTGGAGAGGATTGTGTTTTCCATAAATCTTCTCTTTTCAGGCTCCTAGTTCTCTCTTCAATATACTATGGTTTTCAGACCTTTCATCATCCTGGTCACCATCCTTTCTCCTTTTATGTAAATGTTTCTTAAAATGTGATAATGAGAAATAAACTTAATATTCCATAGGTGGTCTAACATTTGTAGAATGGAATTATAATCTCCCCTGATATATTTCTTTGGATTAACCCTGCATTGACATTAGTTTTTGGGGGGGGGGTACGTTTCACATGTTGGACTCATGTTTGGTTTTTTAAATACTTAGGTCTTTATTCAAATGAAATGGTGTCAGTCCATATCTCCTTTAGCTTGTACTTCATTTTAAATAGAGAACTTCACAGCATCCCAATTAAATATCCCTCCCTTTGGTCTCAGCTGCAATAAATTTGTATTCTCAGCCACTCATCTATCAAACTATAATCCATCATAGATGTTTATAGGAATTTCTCCCATATTCTTATTTGTCATTGATCAAAGTGTTAATAAAATTAGTTAAAAGGCATATTCATATAATATGCCACTGGATACTTCCCCTCAGGTAAAAATGAATGCATTTTTAGCACTCTTTGAGCATGAATGCTTAACGAAGTATAATTCCAACTAACTGCTAAAATCTAGGCCACATATATTTCTCTTGTCCACAGGGGTATTTCAGGAGAGTCTGACAATGGCCTCACTGAAACTAAAATATAATATAACTTTGGCATTCTCTTATCTGTTATTTAAAAGGGCAACAGAGGGTTACAGGTATTAATGCTAGAACAGAACTTAAGAAATCATCTAGTTCAGGAGTCCTTAGCCTGAACATATATATACATGTATGTGTATATATGTATATATATATATATATATATGTATAACATGTGTATATGTGTATGTGTGTATGTATATATATATGTTTATACACAGATATATACATGATTTTTGATATATTTGATAACTATATTTCAATATCATTGTCTTCTTTTGTAATTTTATATATTTTATGAATTGAAAAATGCTACTGTGAGATTGGGTCCATAAGTTTCACCAGACTTACAAAGAGGATAGCTATTAAACATATATGTGCACAAACACAAATGCATGCAGTATATTAAAAATTCATGATCTAGGATAATTTTTACAAATGAACAAACTTAGGCCCAGAAATATTAAATGACCAAAGTCATGTTTGTAATAAATAGAAGGGATGGGATATGAAGTAGTTTGGTATGTGAACACATGCTGGCTCCTAGTGGTCACCTCTTTCTTTATAAATGATCAGAAGCAATTTCTCTAATGATGTGTTTTCCCCCAGATACCTGATCCAAATACAGTTATTTCAGATGGTCAATGTGTATTAGCCTCTTAATAAAGTTAGGACAGCATGATTAGTTTATTTATAAGCATCAGCAGTTTGGAAACAATTCTTCTCTTTTCCATGTGGTTGACTTTGTCCTTGACTTGAGTGAGGTGACTGTTTTTTATACTTCCCTAAGGATAAGGCAGCATTTTCTGGCAGTAGTATGATGTAAGGGCTTATAAACCTCTGAATGAGCACTTGTTTCAACTGGTATGTACTGCTTTCCTACCAGTGGACTTTGCACTAAGATCAAGTGTCAATGTCAGCCATAAACATTGAGGAATAAATTTATTTCACAGGAATAAAACACAACAAATATTTACAGGTCTTATATTTCCATGGGTGTACTGTGTTAATATTCTTTGTGATCTAGGATCCCAGAGCCATTAGCTTCTCTTCAGTAAAAATCGCATTACGACCATAAGTGGTGGGTCAAGACTCCCTCATTTTGCATTTTACTTTGCATAATTAAAAAAAAAACTTTAGATAGCTATTTCTTCTTTGTATGTATCAAAGCAAAGAAAGGTCATACCTTCCTATTTGCATTGGGGGGTAAGGGGAGGGGAAGCCAACTGTGCTTAGCATTTTCATATTTATTCTCATAGTAAACATGCTTCACAAATATAAATCTTACTTCCTGCTTTGGAATGCAAAACCAGGTGAGATTTACCATGCAATCCAACTTGTGAAAGCATTTATCCTTCAGCTAGCCCTATACTTTGAGTAAAAAAGAAAGTCGCCTCCTTAATTATGTAACTGATGCTCATACATTCTTCTGTATCTCTCAAAATATTACTTTCTCCAGGGACAGGGGCAGTGGTAGTTCCAGAATGTTTGCTCATTAAAGGAGGAAGATATGAAAGAGGAGAGAGTGGTGACAAAACTCATGTGTGGGAATATAGAAGTGGGTACTTTTTTTCTCCCTCTCTTTCATCTGATATTCCTGAGAATCACATTCTTTATGGATCGAGGTGTGGGCAATTGAAGCCTGCTGGGGAGGGGCTGGGTGACTGATGGCCAGGAAGTCTAGCAGCAATTTCTTATGGGGGTTGGGACTATTAGATAATGGGGGCTGCTATAGCCACAACTGTATAGCCAGATGGGGAAAGCCTTTCAGGGGGAGTTTTCTTTTAGCCACAGGGGTTGGGGAAAGAGGCAGACAGATAGACAGAGAAAGAGAGACAGTGACATATAAAGACAGGGGAGAGAGAGAGAGAGAGAGAGAGAGAGAGAGAGAGAGAGAGAGAGAGAGAGAGAGGGGGGAGAGGGAGAGAGAGAGAGAGAGAGAGAGAGAGAGAGAGAGAGAGAGAGAGAATCACTTAAGAGCTGCATAAACAGGGGACAGTAATTACTGCTGTAGCTCCAGAGGCTGCAATATTTTATTTTAATGATGGAGTTCAGGTCAGTATTGCACCAGGGTCATGACACCAATCTGAAGGATAAAGATACAAGTATCTGATAAGACTGGAGCTGAACAAGGTTGGCCAGATGTTGCTGTAATATCAGTCATGTATGTGAGAAGTAAAGGAAAGGGATGTATCCAACTCCTTGCCCTCCTGATATCTCTCCCTTATTTTGCTGGCAGGTGTCAGTCTCTTTTTTATCCTTTCTCATGACCTTTTGGGGGTGAAGAAGAGATAGCAGAGTGCTTCCAAAATATTCTCCTGATGTCTTAAGAGGAAATTCTAGAAAGAAGGTGTTAGAGGAGGTTTTGGGGAGACAATTAGACAAAGGACTGTGTACTTAATGGTTTTCCTAATATTTCTTTTTTGTTTAATAAATGATGTGGCAAAAAAGAAATGATTGTGTTATATAAATATAGAGGATCAACAGTGATTCAAGAGCTTTCCTAGATGTATGGATGAGGGCTCTAGATCTTTAGAGACTCTCATTTATATGCTCCTAAATAATATATATCTTCCCCCTTACTTTGTTTGTTTGGGTAGCGGGGGAGTGGCTCTTGCAATCATATAGAGAAAATCTGTGCAGAGAAATGTGTCAGAGAAACCTTGATGATGTCACTGTGTTAGATATACTGTATGCTGTTTACAGTATGCTGTAACCATTTAAATAAATTATATACTATATTCCTTTGATGGCCATATAATAGCAAAGTGGCATTGTCTTTCTATAGACTTCAAGGAAGACTAGACATGAGTTGGCCTGAGCTGTTGTTATTATGATAACACCACACCTGTCTTGTCTGGTCACTTGTGATATCTCTCAAGTACATCTGAAGCCTACTCCTATACTAAAATTAGAAAAAAAAATAGAAAAGTAAACATGGCCAAGTGCTTTCAAACCATCACCTTGCTGTGGATCTACTCCAAGGGCCACCTAACTGATCTCCCTTCCCTGTCTTTTTCACTTCAATCTGTCTTATACATTGCAGGTAATTCATTTTTTGTTAGAGATCACAGTATGTATTTGAATATATGTTTGAATCCTGCCCCACTTCTCTTAACTTCTATTTCTCCATCTATACAAACTAAATAATAATACCACCTACCTCCCAGGTTTGTGGCAAAGATCAAATGAGACAATATTTTTAAAGCGTTTTGCAAACCTTCAAGTACTACATAAATGGCAATTGTATCACTGTGTCATATGTCATTGTCAATATGTCATTGAAAATCATGCAATATCTTTCTATTGTCTCTAGCTACAAGAAGTCCTCAGCCTAGAACATGAAGTGTTCTGTCGTTTGCCCCAATATAATGTCTTATGCTACATCTAGGGTAACCCTAAGCTTAGATTTGGAAAGAACCTTCAAGTCTATTTGGCCCAACCTGGATGTGAATAAGTTTCTTCTCTCCAATATCCCTGACAAATGGGCAATCAACCTACACTTGAAAATTTTCAGTATTGGGAAACTCACTATCTGTAGAGGAAACACATTCTAATTTTGAACAGCTTGAATTGATAGGAACTTCTTTTTTGAACTGAGCTAAAATCTTTCTGAAACTTTCATATATTGTCTTTTTTTCTTCTTTGGGTCCAAATGGGAAATAATTTTAATTATACTTCAGATAATTAAAGACCACCATCCTGTTTCATCCCCTGCTTCCTGCTACCCATATATTCTCTCCTCCAGGCTGATCAGATCCTGCTCAACCCATTTTCTCTTTTCCAGGCCAATCAGGGCCAGGTCCTTCAACCAATTCTCAATTGCCTTGATTTCTGTTCCTTTCACCGTACTGGTCACTGCACTGTATATACACCTCAATTAGTTAATGTCCATCCTAAAATTCTATGCCCAGAACTGAACTTTACACATTAGATATATTCTGACTAGAGAAATTCATCTGTGATGGTAAAGGTCATGGAAAAATCATACTGAATGATATATAAACACTACCTGACCAATTAAGACAAACTTTTAATTAAAATTAGTGGGATGGAGAGGAGATCCTCAAATAATTCACCCTAACTGGAAAAGGTAAATTGAGTGAAATGTGAATACTTTAAAAAATTAATTGGTTCCTTCTATTTTTACATTATAATAATTTCTGTATTTACCTCCTCATCCTCCTACTTTCAAAATCAAACCCTCTCTGAGATTAGAAAAAATGGTTAAGCAAAAATACATAATACAATGGTCACCACACTGAATACATGTGAATACATGTGAAAACCCCTAGTGTATTCTAATATCCTCCAACCTCTTTGTTGAAAAGGAGGTGTCTTCATTTCATTTTAAAAAAAATTGTTTATTTTTAGTTTTCAACACTCACTTCCATAAGAGTACGAATTTCAAATTTTCTCCCCATTTCTCCCCTCCCCTCATTTTAAGACAGCATATAATTTGATACAGATTTGATTATGGAATCATATTGAACCTATTCATGTCGAACCTCTTTCCACATTAGTCATGTTGTAAAGCATTAGATCAATGGGGAAACCAATGGAGAAATCAAATGGAGAAAGAAGAAACAAACAAAAAAAGGGAAAAAAAGAGAGCAAATAATGTGCTTCAGTCTGCACTCAGACTCCATAGTTCTATTTCTGGATATGGACAGAATTTTTCATCATCAATATTTGAGGTTTTCTTGTGTCCTTGAATTGCTAAGAAGAGATAAGTCTATCAAAGTTAGTCATTACACATTGTGGCTGGTACTGTGTACAATGTTCTACTGTTTCTACTCACTTCACTTAGCATCAGTTCATTTAAGTCTTTCCAGGTTTTTCTGAAGTCTGCCTGCTCATTGTTTCTTTTTTTT
>CM053626.1:197072111-197092411 GCA_028646595.1 Phalanger gymnotis | reverse complement strand
CAAAATTATGTAGAACTGTTTGTTGCAATCTAAAAATAAAAAAAAATAAAAAAAAGAAACATAAAAAAGAACAAAAAAAAAGAAAAAGGACAGGGTCAATGGAGATAATTGAATGAAGGAGGACTGGATAGGAGGGAGCAAAATGTAGTTAGTCTTTCACAATATAACTATTCATGGGACTGTTTTGCATAATGATACATGTGGGTCTTATGTTTAATCACTTGCCTTCTTAGGGAGAGTGGGTGGGGAGGGAAGAGGGGAGAGAATTTGGAACTCAAAGTTTCAAAAGCAGATGCTCAAAAAAAAGTTGTTTTTGCATGCAACTGGGAAATAAGATAAACAGGCAATGGGGCATAGAAATCTATCTTGCCCCACAAGAAAGTAAGGGGGAAAGGTATGGTGGGGGGGGGGGGAATTGGGTGATAGAAGAGAGGGCTGACTTGGGAATGGGGCAGTCATAACATATACCCTCTTGAAGTGGGTGGAGAGTAGAAATGGGGAGAAAATTTGCAACTCAAAATCTTCTGGAAATCAATGCGTAAAACTGAAAAATATCAAATAATGAAGTATGGCATTCAAAAAAAAAGCGGTATTCTTGTTCAGTGTCCAATGAATGGGCATCTACAATATGAGAGGAATTAACTCATATCAATTTTAGAATTACTGTCAGAGATTATACAAAAGACAAGGTGTGTTTACCTATGGATTCTTTGGAATCTTATCTATCAATAAACAATCCCAGCAAGGAATATAAAATGGTACTAAGAACAAACAGCTTCTATATTATGTTTAAATTTTAATCCTAGTTGTCAAGTTCAACCTTGATGACTTTTTAAACTTTCTGGACACAGCAATCTCCCTTACCTATCTGGTCCTGTCTCTCTACCTTTATTGACCCCTCCTGACATGACCTATCAATTAACTGCAATATCTGCTGGATTGTTTCTATTTTGTATGATTCCTAATCATTATCATTTTGGGATAGACTCACCCCATTGTCACACCAAAGAATATGTCAAAAACCTTGTGATCTTTTCCTTGTCTTTCAATTCTCAGAATCTTTATTTTAATAAGAGAAATCTAATTCTATGCATTACTACTATCAAGGATAAGGTTCTGTTTGTCTTTTAAAGTCTCTTGCTTTTCTTTACCAATACTTTTTATGGCCTATAGAAGAAAAAGATACCATAAGCCAGCTTCAATTATAGCCTTTTAATAATCATTTTCCAATGAGAAAGGAGTTTTTATGATTACTTTGATAATTCAGGCCTCACCCAGAGAAGGATTATCCTGTTTGGCACACAGTCTACTTCTCATATTTCACCACATTATGGTCACCACCACATAATTTTCAAACCCTGTTTTTTCAGTCCACAAATTTATTTATAACTTTTCATTGTGTAATTGTTGCACAGTCTAATTCTGTTAGTCACACTGCTTAAAAGGTAGAGCAGCAATGCATTCGCCAGTGGCATATGAATATGCATTTATCTCTTATGAATAGTGAGCAAGGAGCCCAGAATTCTCACCACATGGGCATTGTCAGTATATTTCTGAAAGTTGACTTGTATGGTTTGTTTAGAGTGCTGCAGTACAGTAATTTAAACATAAATTTAAACAGGTATAGTCATTCAAAGCAACGAAGAGTCTTAGGTGCTAGGGAGGGTATGGACAGGGGAAGCTGCCATGAGTAAGTCATGCAACATGGTAAGACCTGCATCTTCTCAATTTTAATGGATATTCACCAGAGTATTTCTTACATCCTAATCTTGCACCAAAGATAATTTAGAAATAAATGATCTTTAAGTAATATCAGCAAAATTTTTTTAAAGTTTCACATAATTGTCACATCACACTTTTTTGCAAAAACTTTGCATAAATCTGCGATGATTATTGGTGAAATATGGTAATTTTAGAAAACTTAGACCTAAATTTTGCAGCTAGGGATTCTATATAGGGGAACTCTAGTGTGAAAGTAACATCCTCTTAAGTCATGTGCCCTCATCTACTTGAATCTCCCATTTTGCTTTCTTACTTGTGTAGTGAGACTGTCGTCAACCTGGGTAGCATGTGGGCATAATTATGTGGATCAAGGGAGGGAGAATAGATATTCTAGCCTCCTCCTCCCAACCTTTTCCAAGGGAAAATTTAATTCCTGCCACAAAGAGGTGCAGGACAGAGGCTCATCACTCGGTTCTCCTCAGAGCGAGGTTTACTAGGCTAGCACTTAGCCCAGTGTCTGGAACATAGTAGGCATTTAATATATGTTTATTGATTGATGGAATTATATCTATCTGATCTCATATATTATTAGTCTAGATAATGGGGTTCTCAGGTTTAAAGTAAACTTTTTGGGGGTAAATTTTTATTTATTTTAAACTTAAATACAAAATGAGAAAAGAAAAGAAAAAAAGAACATTTCCAAGTACATAAGAACATAAGGAGAACATAAGGAGAAGATTCAATACCATTTTAAGAAAACCTTCATAATAAATACTACACATTGTTTCCAAAGCTACCCAGCTTTGCTTTCTTCTAGTTTTTGTTGTTTTGTTCTTTGCTGTGTACTTTTCACTTTATTTTTCCCTCCTTCCCATCCTAAAGAAGGCTACAATTAAATGCAGATATATCTAGTTAGCTAGCGAGCTAGCTATGCCCAGACACATAGATATCTATAAACACACACATATGTAAACATGTACATTCATACACACACACACACATATAAACGTACCATGCATATTTACACTTGAAATCTTTTTCTCTGGAGGTGGATAGCATCTTCTTTCATTGATCCAAGTCTTTTCAAGTCAAACTAAACTTCTGATGACTATTTCAAAATGAGGAAAGGAGGACCCCAAGGTTTATATGTGAAGGTTGACCCTCTTTTCACCAAATATGAGTTCCAGAGTGAACTCATATGTTAAGTAGCAAAGGAACCCATTTATCCAAGTTGATGGCAAAAGAGAAATCAAAGAAAATAAACATAGCAGGATCTAAACCAGATAATGTAGAGTCAAAACACTCTCTCATTTGGGAATGAGGTAACTCAGCTTAATCAAGAGAGTTCCAGATCATACTCAAGGGGAAATTCCCTGAAGTTTCTAGTGCAGCAAGCTGATAATAAGGACAAATTGGAAACACCTAACTCCTCTCATGTTGTGTTTTTTCCAGGTCTTATTTTCCCTCCAGCTATCTGAAGTGAGGGTGGCATGTTTCATCTTTTTCTCAAAGCTGGAAGCCAGAAGAGCCTGAAGCAACTGCAGAGCCAGAAGAGACTGAAGAGCCCACAGGGACTACCAAGACTAAAGAGAGCCCAGAGCTTAAGAGAGAGCTCACCTCTCTCCCCTCTCCCCAATTCTGCCCTGCCCTTCATGCAGGTGTTGTGGTGCACTGATTTCCACCAATGAGGAGAGAGTCCTATACCAATGGGATTTGAGATTCAGGTTATACTTGCAATAAGAGGTTAGTGTCTTTACTAAAATTAAATCAAAAATAAATTGCAGCACTAAATTCTGAAATGACTAAATAAAGCCTAACTTGATAAACTTTGAATTTCAAATTCCCAAATCTCCCCAGGCAGAGAAAAAAAATGCACCCAAAGCACTGTGATCAGAAAGAACTATGTTACCAAGGATTCCTGATCCCATGGTCAAAAATGAGTGGGGCCACCAATTCTTAGAACAATGGCCTCACATCATCTAGCTGCTTTCCAAGTTTTATTCAATCCCTGTCAACTGTTAGGTATAATCTCTACCTGATACTTCAGGATGTGAGTCCTGGAAAATCTCTCCATGTCAAATTCTTACTTCTCTTACTTTTTACTAGCATATTTTACTATATCTCCTACCAATATTTAGCAGGGCCCATTTAGAAACTCAAGAGAAAACCCACAGGAAAACACCATAGTGTTTTCATCTCAGTGAAAATGGCCCCATAACAGTCCAAAAAAATGTACTTTTACTTCAAGTTCACCTGTCTTTTATGTCTGCTCTGTTTATAGCACTTCCCTCCATACTTCTTTCTTTCGTGTCTAAGATTTGTAAAATGCAGAGAAAAGCAAGTTCAGGCTGCGAAACCGAAGGATGCTTTAGCAAGCGTTACACAGGTGTATTGGCCAAGAGTTAACCAGATAATAACAAGCTATTTCAGTGCTTCTCTACCCCACCAGGGGAGGAAAGAACTAATCTCATTTCCACATATCTTGGACATTTTGCTGCCTGTCTTCCACATGAGTGACAACAAGAAGGAATGGATGTGAATAAAAGCAGGGCATGGTAGGAAATCTAAAGAGAAATGTAGAATAGATCATAACAATCAGTCATTGTCAGACTGCCTGTGCCTGTACCAGGTAGAATTGGACATTTTCAAGAAGTAACATTTCCTTTAATCAGGGACAATACCTTGGCAGTCAGCCCAAGAGAGTGGGACTAATGATTTAATTCCCACAGCTTTCAAAAGACTATTTCCCCCTTTCTGAACTGCACAAAGTCAAAGGCAGAAAGTGTAGATGGTAGGCACATAGGTATGGTGTAAATTATTGGGAACACACCTTCACATCTTGAGGTAATTGAAAATAAAATCCCAAACTGGCTGTAGCCTGCAATGTTTTCATGTTCATGAATTGGTGGGAATTTCTAAATCAAAAATTTATGGCGCAGCGAACTTTACCAGACTGACACCACAAGCTCATATGAGGGGAAAACAAAAATAAGGAAAAGAATGACAACAACAATGAAACCATGTATAAATCTCAAGTCAAGAAATTGTCTCCTCACCAAAAACAATAGTTCCTATGTCTTGGGATGAATAATCCAATGATATGTTTCCACGTTAACAAATTGATATAGCAAACTGGTCCCTAGGCAGCAAAAAAAAAAAAAAAAAAAAAAAAAAAAAAAAAAAAACATCCAGTACTTGCCTGTTCTCTGAGATTCAAAGAAAACCAAAGTTCTTTTCCCGAGAAACAGTAGAAGCTGATGTTTAGTGTAGGAGTGTGTGTGTGTGTGTGTGTGTGTGTGTGTGTGTGTGTATGTGTGTGTGTGTTCACAGATTTGTAGAGTCATGGTAATTTGGTGGAAAGAACATTGGCTTTGGAGTGAGAGGATCTGGGTTCAAATATTGGACTAAATATACACTTAACTACTTCTTGTGATCCAAATATATACTACTCCTACTGTGTGACCAAGTAACTATGCACTATGATCTATAAATATGGAAAGATCTGGTAAAGATGTTAAAGATATGAGATACTTCGTTGTGTTCATAAACAATAAGAAAAAAACTTGTAGAGATTGAAAATTAGAGTGAAGAGGGAGGCTTATGTGAGAAACGTCTGAGAAAAAAAAAGAACAGGACAAAGATGAAATCATGTATACCAATTGGTCTCCCTGCAAAGGGCTCTCTCATCATCTACTAAAGATGAGGGGGGTGCCAAAATTTCTTAAGCCATTATGAGCTGCAGAGAAAGGAAGATGGTTAACTTGTATTTTCTTAGCATAGTAGGAAGTGAGGTTGTCAACTGAAAGAGTAGAAAAAGGAGATATGAAAAGTCTGAAGAGAATAGAGATTTGAAACAATGGTTATATTGAATAGGATAGAGCAACCTCAGAGTGAGGACTATAAACACCAAGGTCTATATAAAATTACCTGTAAAGAAAGGGAGAGAACATATTGACCAGGGCCTACCCACTACCAGAATTGTCTGTTTCTGGTGAAAGCTGTTTCATTTGGGCTTCTCTTATTGCTGGAATGGAGACTGTGGGTTTTATTCTCCCATCCCACTTGTGTCCATGGTTACGTATTGTGGTAAAGCAGGTGAACTATGCAGGTTAAGTAAGGGGCTACGTGCCCTGATTGGAAATTGGGCCAAACTGGGTTAGGGTCTGAGGCTAGGGGTGGCAGTGTCAGTGTATGAAAGGGAAAGCACTGATAGAGACATTGGTAAGGGTAGGAGGGTAAAGGAGTTTAGGACTGACTAGGAATCAGTAGGAGTTAGACTTATAAGGGTCCCTAAGGCACATGAGATGTTAGACTGTTTCCTTTCTCCCTTTCGATCTTCCTCTAAGGGCCAGCTGGTGTTGGTGGAAGGGAAAAATGTGGGCTGAGCAAGGATATGGTGATATCTGTGGAAGCTGACTGGGGGAGGCAGTAGCAGTGATGTTACATTGCTCTTGGGGGCCCATAGGATGGCCTCCAGGAGTAGCCAGGTCTGCTGTGGAATGAGGAAGATGACAATACAATAACAAACGTTAACTAAACACCTATTGTATGCTAAGCTCTGTGCTAGACATACAAGACAAATGTGAAAGAGCTCCAATCCTCAAATAGCTTGTATCCTATTGAGAAGATAAGATGCACATATATAATAACATAACAAATAAATACTAGATAATTTTGAGGAGAAGGCCCTTTTAGCTGGAAGAATCAGGAAAAGTTTCACTTAGTTTGGTCATGTGCTGATCTTTGGAGGAAATTAGGTAGGAGTTATAAGAGGGGAAGGTAAGGAGGGATTGTATTCTATGTATTCTAGCTATGGGGGGACAGGCTGTTCAAAGATGCGTTGATAACAGATAAGTTTCCGAAGTACCATGATAATGCCAAATTGTGTGGACTAGAGTAGGTGAAGTAAAGTGATGTGCAATAAGGTTGGAAGGTGGGGGTGGGGTCTGGTTCTGATGGGCTTTAAATGTCCTTCAGTAGACAGCAATGCTAAAACAAGGGGAATAAATGGCATTGTTCCAAAACAAAGATTGTCTTTAACTGGATAGATAGCAAGATATTGAAAAAGAAATAGAAAAAATTATGATGGAAAGATGGATAATCATGAAAGGGAGGAAGAACAGACTTCAGTGTCCTGCTTAGCTTTTCAAGTAACTACTCCCAGCTTATTTTGAGGAGGAAAAAGATTAAGGTCTTGAAGTTTCATCTCTCTAATCGGGCTGATGAATCAGTGACCTGAGCCCTTCAATACCTGCTTCTAACAGATATGGCTGCTGTTAGTATAAGCAATAGCTCCTCTAGGGCTTCTAAAAGTGAAACAAACAAACAGCCAAAAAAAGAAAAAAAACTGTCAAGGGCCTGGGTATGCAGATGAGATATCCATAAAAAGGAAATGGAGATGGAAGGGAACAAGGATTTATTAACCATCTGTTATATGCCAGGAATTATACTAAGTGTTTGACAAACATTAGCTCATTGTATCTTCTCAATAATCCTAGGAGGCAAGTGTTATTATTATCCTTATTTTTCACTTGAGGAAACTGAAGCAGAGCTGAGATTAAGGATCATATGTTTTTTTTTATCCTCCCAATCAATCAAAAGGCATTAAGTCACTATTGAGTTCACTGTGCTAAACGCTGGGGATATAAAGAGAGCCAAAATACAGTGTCTGCCCTCAAGAAGCTCACAATCTAATATGAAAGACAACATGCAAAAAAATATACAAAAATATATACAATATATATTCAGGATAAATGGGGAATAATTAAAAAGAAAGAAAGGACTGGAATTAAAAGGCTAGAGAAGGCTTCCACAGAAGGTGGGATTTTAGTTGAGATTTAAAAGGAATCTGGGGGGGTCAGCAGTCATAGAAGAGGAGGAAGGGCACTTCAAGCATGGGAATAGCCAGAGAAAATGCCCAGAGCTGAGAGATAGAATATCTTGTTCACGAAATAGCCAGGAGGCCAGTGTAACTAAATCAAGAGCACATATTGGGAATAAGGTGTAAGAAGACTGAAAAGGTAGGTGTAGACTAAAGTATAAAAGGTTTTGAATGCCAGACAGAGCATTTTGTATTTGCTCCTGGAGACAATAGAAAGCCACTGGAGTTTACTGAGTAGTAGGGTGACATATGCTATTATTGTCCTCACTTTTCAGTTGAGGAAACTGAAGGAGACAAAAACTAAGGACCTTGCCCATAGTGTTTGAAGCTGGGTCTTAATTTAGTATAGCTTTACTCTAAGCCCAGAACTCTCTCCAGTGTGTTACCTAGATGCTCTCTTTGACCATAGTGCCAATCTCCGATTCTGCCATATATCCAATGGTCACAGCTAAAGATGGCAGCAGGTAACGTTCTTTGGAATCTTGTCAGATAACAAATTCCCCACTGGTCAAACTATAAATCATTTCAATGTAGAATTAGATGTACTGCCAAATTTAGAAGTTCTTATAAAAGAGAAAGATTATATTATAGTAGCTAAGACATTCCACAACCTTGGATCCAAGAAAGATGGTGAGGTGGTCAAAGAAAAAGGGAAGGGAAGAGAATAAGCATTTCCAAGGGGCCTATTATGTGCCATGCACTATATGAATCCTTTTTTAAGAAATATCATCTCAGAAAAGGCTATCTACGTCTAGAGAAAGAATTACAGAATCTGAATGCGGATTGAAGCAAATTATTTTTGCTCTCTCTATTTTTAATTTGTTATTTTATCTTTTTTTTTTGGTTTTGTTACATCTTTCTCATGGTACATTTCATTAATTATAATTCGTCTTTACAGATTGATTATTGGGAAAATAAGTCCAACGTGAAGGTATATGTAGAAGCTATATCAGATTACATGCCATCTTGGGTGGGGGAACGGGGTAGAAGAGGGAGGGGGAGAAAATTCGGAAATAAAAAAAACTTATAGAACTGAGTGTTGTGAACTAAAAATAATTGAATAAAAAAAGAAGTATCATCTCATTTGATCCTTACAATAATGCTGAAAAGTAGGTGCTATTATTATCTCCATTTTACAGTTAATGAAACTGAAGCACAGACGGATGAAGGGACCTGCTCAGGAATGTACAGCTAGTAAGTGACTGAGGCTGAATTGAATTCCACCATGCCATCAGTTGCTTCAGGGGCCAAAAAATTTTCCTGTAATATCAGTTCACTGAAGAAAAGAGTTTAGAATCTAAGTAACTCCAAGTATATTTGAAAATGTCACAGAGGATGAAATTGAAGACTGGTGGGACAGATAGCATGATCTAAAGGAAAATCTAAAAACAAAAACGAAAGTCAAAAACTCAAGAGCTTGAGGAATTGTACTTGGCTTCTTACTTATGAGTGGGTCAAAGAAAAGACAAAACAAGGCAATATTCCAAGAAAAACTCATTCTAACAAGGTAACTGCAGTATGCCTACTTCTGTATTTCAGACAACAGCTTACGTATAAATCAAAAATGCTTGTTTCGATCTTTCATTTTTTTCTAGCCTTGCATTAAAATTGTCAGACATCTTTGAGCTAGTGCAATGCTGCCTCATACACCTTAGGCCTCCCACCTGACAAGTGTATGATTCAGGTTCTTCTTAGCCCATTGTGATTAACATAATGTAACAAGACCAAGATATGATTGAGCCCTGTATATGTTTGGAGAATATAAAATATAAATACTGACAAATAAAAAATTTAAATTTTAAAGGAAAAAAATTAAGCTTTGTTAATATTTAATTTAAAGATTGACACTAATGCTCTCATTCCTTATGTATCAGTTACATGTAACATATGATATGCTGGGTATCCTGAGGGACAAGTAGGAGTTCCACAATGCAGAAGTCTTGACTGTACCTACACTTCATCATTTATTTTTAGCATATTTGTACAATATTGCTTTTTCACAAAATATTAAAACAATATTTTTATAAATAATGAAGCATATTCAATTGCATTGCCAATAATAAGTTTAGTAATCTTTTTAAATGATTAAATATCAAGGAATTAAAATATTTTTAAATTATTTCATCCTTATATTATTTTGTGATATCTATTAGTTTATAGTGTAATATATAGGTAGATCAGTATGGTAGTACATATATAACTCATTAATATATACATAAATCCAAATGTATTGGAGAGTGTGCTGGTAGAGATTGGAGAGTGTGCTAGTAAAAAAAAAAATGAGACTACTAGAATAGAGATTCAATTATGAAGGAGCAAAAGAACTACTTTTCTGCAGTGAGGGCCCTCTTGAGATTAGTTAACATAACTTTTTTTAAATAAGTTTTTATTGATATCTTATGTTTCTTATATCACAATAGTATCCCATATATCCCTTCTCTGTCCCTTCCCATAGAGTCATCTCATATGACAAATATTTTTCGAGAAGAAAAAGAGAAAAAAAAGTCAGCACAACTTATTGATACATATGCAACACTTGTGGCCATTTCACTTCCATGAAAGGCTAAATTGGGTCTTATATCCCTTCATTTAAGTCCCATTCTTTACAATTTAATTACATTTACCTTTGTTTTTTTTTTCTGGTTTGCCATTCTTAAAATTTTAAAATGTCATTCTTGTAATTATTGTTTGTTGGGTTTTTTGGCTCCACCTACTTGTCTCAGTATCAGATCTTTCCATGTTTCTATGAAAGCATTGCACACATCATTTCTTATAACGCAATAATATTCCATGATATTCATGCACCACAGATTGTTTAGAGATTCCAAATTCATGTTTTTCTACTTTATTTTCAGTTTTAGCCATCACAAAAAATGCTACTGTCTTGAAGTATATCAGGACTAGTTAACATAACTTTGTAATGGACCCAGTCAACCTAGTTATGTGGTTTTCTACTCTTCTGCTCAGTAGCAAATGAGTAGGAAGAGAGGAGACAGATAAAGGGAAAAACCTAGTATCAAGGTTTGTCAAGGTAGAGAATGAGGGAGTGTAGTAGCAATTTGGATTTGAAGATCTTTCCCACCCATTAATAGGCCACATGACCTGCTTATGTCACAGTAAGCCTAAGACATATATGGTGGGAGGACATTCCTGACAGGAAAAGGAAGCTACGTCACAAGAAATGCTGAGAGGGAGAGGGGGAGAGAGAGAGAGAGAGAGAGAGAGAGAGAGAGAGAGAGAGAGAGAGAGAGAGAGAGAGAACAATGTTATTGCTGCTAATGGCTGCCCTTGTGATTGTTAGAATTGAACAGGCTGACTTAGCTGTACTGTGAGTTTGTATTTGGGAAGACCACAGCAGGGAGTTAAAGAGGTTTTGGGATGGCTGGGCTCCAGACTGTGATATGATGTTTTAAGTTCCTTGCTGTTATGGTAAAGTGGGCTGACTGTGGGAGGTGAACACTTGGTTCTGGGATATGGTTTTCTGGGGTCTGAATAAATGTTATACGTCTTTTGCCTTCTTTATGGAGAGTCTCTCATACCTTGAAATACAGAACTACATAGGCATATTCACGATTATCGTCAATGTTGTGTTTATTGCCTTACTGTTACAGGGAGCCAGAGACTTGAGAGCAGAGGACAGGGTAGAATTGAGCTGGTTAATCAAAAAATGGAGATGGGCAAGGGAAGAAAGGGAACCTGGTTGAGATGGCCTGGGAAAGTCCTAAGGGGTTAAGGGATTGGAGACATAATGACTTGACAAAGAAAAACTATGACATGTTGAATATTTGGTGATCATATTTTTATGTGCCTAAACTTTTTCACATCACCTGTGATTGGCTGGTAATATTTTCATGCCCATTCTTTGTAATATTTTTTTCCTCCATTATCAATAGAATAGGAAAGCTTAGTCATTACCACAGGAAACCTGGGCCACCTCAGGTCTAGTACCTTTTTAGACAAATAATTAACTAAAGTTCATCCTTCAGTTGATTTAAGGATCTTGCTACGTCCTTATTTGCATTAGGGAAATGTATTACTCTGTGGGTTTGCTAGCCTCAATCTATCCCATGGCCCCCCCCCACAACCCAGTATGAAAATTCAGCACTTACATATTTGATGCAACAATTGTGTGAATCATAAAGATTAGGATTAATAATCTAGATTTATGATGATACAGATATAGTAATATCTCTAGTCATGTAGAAGCAACATAGAATAACACCTCTTTTTTTGAAGGGGAGGGGGTCAAAAGTTCACAGCCAGAGGTAAGAAAGAGGCATAGCTAGTTCAGGATAGTATCAGATTAAGGGAAAGTTAAAGTATAAAATTTCATTAAACATTAACTAAAATAATGTCAAATGTGTCTGGACCATATCTGGTGTTCTTGGCTTGGGTGGAGGGAATAGAAGAGAGGGTAAGAGTTGGGTGACTATTTAGGGAGATGAAGTAAGGATCTAAATGGGAGATTGCTCCCAACACTCTCCCCACAACCAGTCTAAAATGTAATTGGAAATATTTAACAAAATGAATAAAGACAATAGAACATAGATAATATAAATAAGTGTCAGTATGTGGCAGCAAGGTTCTTTATGTATGGTTTAGTGGCTACCATTTTAATTTTAGTTTGAACCTACTGATATAGACAAATGCTCCAACAAAGGTATGGAGAGCCCTAGAGTTAGGTTTCTTAAGCTTTTATTTTATTTTTTTTTCCTTTAACATGTGCACTTTTATTTGAACTGGTTTTAAGTCAGTGTACAGGTAAAGTTCCTCCCCTCACCCAAGTGCTGTCACCAATCTCAGAAAACCCACAGGGAGACAATAAAGTCTTCATTCACATCTATGTTAGGGGCAGAGAGGGTAATTTATGGCTGACAATTAAAGAAAAGAACAAGTATTAAAGTGGAAGATACAAAAGGTGTTTATTTAAGGATTATATAATTTACATGGAGTACCTCCTCCCTTCCTCCTTTCCCTGTTGCATTTATATTAAATAGCTCTTTTGCGTAGAACAGGACAGCTTTCTTAGAGACCAGCAACTCTGTATAAAATGCATTATACAATTATTTGGAATGACCATTACAAAAAAAGGGACAATCAGAATCCTCAAGACACATTGCAGATCTTTGAGGATGTTTGCCAACATACTTAAACTGTTCATCACTTTCACCATTCCAGTTTTTAAATTCTGCATCAAGCATAAACAAACAAAAGCACAAACAAAAATAACCCAAAACAAAAAACAAAAACAAAAATCTATCAAAACAAAAACAAACAAATAAAGCTATTCCAATCTCATTTCTCTTTTTTGGGGGGCAATTATCATGTCACACTCTTTGACAAAAAGCACAATCTATTTAGAAGCATTTGCAGGGGCCAATGGAGGGCCCAGATTCATCATACTCCTGTTTGCTGATCTACAATCTGTGGGAAGGTATAGAGATAGGCCTGGATGGAGCTCCCAATTCAGAGGGAGCATTTGCTGTCCAGTGGGGCAATGATCTTAATTTTCATTGTGCTCAGGGCTAGAGCTGTAATATCCTACATCCTATCATCAATGCCTGGACATGATGATAGCACCAGACAATATGGTATTAGTATACAAGTCCTTATGGATGTCAATATCACACTTCATGATTGAGTTGAATGTAGTTTCATGGATTCCACAGCATTCATATCTAAGAAAGATAGAGAGAAAAGAGCTTTTGGACATTGGAACCCCTTGTTGCTAATGATGCTAACCTGCCCATCAGGGAGCTCATAGATCTTTGCCAGAGAGGAACTAGATGCAGCAGTGGCCATCTCCTGATTGAAGTCTAGCACTACATAACATGCTTCTCCTTGATATCACACACAAGTTCTCTCTGAGTTGTGGTAGTGAAAATGTACCCTATCTTGATCAGGATCTTCATGAGGTAGTCTGGCAGATCATGGCCAGGCAGATCTAGATAGAGGATGGCATGAGGAAGGGCATAACCTTCATAAATGGATACAGTGTGAGTTATATCATCACCAGAGTTCATCACAATACCAGTGGTATGACCAGAATCATAGAGAGACAGCATAGCCTGAATGGAATTACATATGGCTGGGGTATGGAAAGTCTCAAACATAATATGAGTCACCTTTTCTGTGTTGGCTTGGGAGCTCAGGGGTGGGGAGAGGGGGGCTTATGTGAACAGCATAGGGTGCTCTTCAGTGGTCACATGGAAATCATTGTAGAAAGTATGATGCCAGATATTCTCCATGTTATCCCGGTTGGTGACAATACCATGTGCAGTGAGGAACTTAAAGGTTGGAAAACCTCTCTTGCTCTGAGCCTCATGCCCCACATAGCTGTCTTTCTGGCCCATATCGGCCATCACAGTCTGATATCTGGAGTACTCCAAAATGGCAGGGAAGATGGCCAGCTTTGCACATGCAAGAGTGCAATTGTCAGTAATGAGAGCAGCGATATCATCATTCATGGGGAACTTTGAAGCATCGAGTTTAAACTTTTGGGACAGAGAGGAAGTGTTGCCAAAACTGGAGGCAGGGTCTCAGGGGCAACTACACACTGGACGGAAGAGCTCATAGCTTGGATTTTTAAGCTTTTTCTTTTAATAATTATAGGAAATGTTTAATTTTAATTGGAGGTTAATGAAAATAGAGATTGATTTTTTTCCCACCCAAGTTCATGGACCCCCAGAAACCAGTTGCCATGGACTCTATTTTAAGTTCTCTTTCTTTATTTTAATAGAATTTTTTTCCAATTACATGTAAGGACAAATTTTAACATTCATACAAAAAATGAGATCCAGATTTGCCCCTACCTCACCACCCCTTCCCTAAGATGGTAAGCAATTTGATATATGTGTGCAACCACATAAAACATATCCATATTAGCCACGTTGTGAAAGAAGAAACAGACCAAAATAAAACACACACACACGCACACACACACACACACACCCTAAAGAAAGTGAAAATAGTATGCTTTGATATGTACTAGTTATTTCACCAGAAGTGAGTAGCGTTTACATGATGAGTCTTTGGGAATTGCCTGGGATCACTGTATTGTGGACAATAGCTAAGGCATTCACATTTGATAATTGTACAATAATGCTGTTACTGTGTGCAAGGTTCTCCTACTTCTGTTCATTTCAATCATCATGAATTCATGTAAGTCTACATTTTTTTTGAAATTTGCCTGCTCATAATTTTTTTAGTGCAAGATAGTATTTCATTACAATCATATACCACAACTTGATCATCCACTTCCCCAATTGATGAGCATTCCCTCAATTTCCAATTCTTTGCCATCGTGAAAAGAACTGCTATAAATATTCTTTTGTACGTCGGTCCTTTTTTTTTCACTTTATGTGTGTGTGTGTGTGTGTGTGTGTGTGTGTGTGTGTGTGTGTGTGTGTGATCTCTTTGGGACACAGACCTAATAGTGATATTGCTGGACAAAAGGTTATGCATAGTTTGATAACTCTTGAGAGTATAGTTCCAGAATGATTGTCTTAGTTCACAATTACACCAACAGTGCTATAGTGTCCCAGTTTTCACAACCCACTCCAACATCTATCATTTTCCTTTTCTGTCATTTTAGCAAATGTGATAGGTGTAAGGTGGTACCTCAGAGTTCTTTTAACATGCATCTCTCTAATCGATAGTGATATACAGCATTGTTTTATGACTATAGATAGCTTTGATTTCTTCACCTAAAAATTTCCTGTTCATATATTTTGATAATTTATTAATTAGAGAATGATTTGGGTTTGTATAAATTTGTCTCTGTTCTCTAATATATTTGAGAAATGAAGTCTTTATCAGAAGCACTTGCTGTAAAATTTGTTCCCTTCCGATCTTTCTTGCATTGATTTTGTTTATGCTAAACCTTTTTTTGTAATTTAATGTAACAAAAATTATCAATTTTGCATTTTATAATATTTTCTTTTTCATGTTCTTCTTTATTTCTTTATTTAATATTTTTTAGTTTTCAACATTGATTTCCACAAGATTGATTTACAAATTTTCTCCCCATTTCTACCTTCCCCCACCCCAAGACGGCACATATTCTGATTGTCCTTTTCCCCAGGCTTCTCCCCATTATGTCACCCCACTCCCCCCCTTATCCCCTTTCCTCTTACTTTCTTTTAGGTCAAGATAGATTTCTATACCCCATTGCTTGTATATCTTATTTCCCAGTTGCATGTAAAAAACAACTTTTGGGGCATTTGTTTTTAGGACTTTGAGTTTTAAATTTTTTCCCTTCTTCCCTCCCCACCCACCCTCCAGTTCCATCACAGTCATGTGAAAGACTAACTATATTTCACTCCATCCTACCATGTCCCCCTTTCTCCAATTTTATTCCCTTGATCCTTGCCCTTTTCCAAAAATGTTTGCTTTTGATCACCTCCTTCCCCATTCTACCCTCCCTTCTATCATCCTCTCTCTCTTATCCTCTTCTCCCTTACTGTCCTGTAGGGTAAGATACCAAATTGAGTGTGTATGTTATTCTCTCCTTAAGTCAAGTCCAATGAGAGCAAGATTCATTCATTTCCTTTCTCTGCTGCCTTTCCCTTCCAATAGAACCTTGCCATTTTTATTTGAGATAATTTACCTGATTCTATCTCTCCCTTTCTCTCACCCTTAATTGTATTTATGTATTTATTTTTAGATATCATCCCTTCATATTCTGTGTCTATGTGTGTGTGTGTGTGTGTGTGTGTGTGTGTGTGTGTTTGTATTTCCTTCAACTACCCTAATACTGAGAAAGGTCTCATGAGTTACAAATATCATCTTTCCATGTAGGAATGTAAACAAAACAGTTCAACCTCAGTAAGTCCCTTATGATTTCTCTTTCCTGTTTACTTTTTCATGCTTCTCTTAATTCATGCATTTAAAAGTCAAATTTTCTATTCAGCTCTGGTCTTTTCATCAAGAATGCTTGAAAGTCCTCTATTTCATAGAAAATCTATATTTTGTTCCAGAGTATTATACTCAGTGTTACTGGGTAAGTGATTATTGGTTTTAATCCTAGCTCCTTTGACCTCTGGAATATCATATTCCAAGCCCTTTGATCCCTTAATGTAGAAGCTGCTAGATCTTGTGTTATCCTGATTGTGTTTCCAGAATACTCAAATTTTTCTTTCGGGATGCTTGCAATATTTTCTCCTTGACCTGGGAATTCTGGAATTTGGCTATAATATTCCTAGGGGTTTTCTTTAGGGGATCTTTTTCAAGAGGTGATTGGTAGATTCTTTTGATTTCTATTTTACCCTCTGTTCTTGAATCTCAGGGCAGTTTTCCTTGATATTTTCTTAAAAGATGATGTCTAGGCTCTTTTTTGATAATGGCTTTCAGGTAGTCCAATAATTTTTAAGTTATCCCTCCTGGATCTATTCTCCAGGTCAGTGGTTTTTCCAATGAAATATTTCACATTGTCTCCCTTTTTTCCATTCTTTTGCTTCTGTTTTATAATTTCTTGACTTCTCATAAAGTCACTACCTTCCACTGCTCCATTCTAATTTTTAAGGTAGTATTTTCTTCAGTGGTCTTTTGGACCTCCTTTTCCATTTGGCTAATTCTGCCTTTTAAGGCATTCTTCTCTTCATTGGCTTTTTGGAGCTCTTTTGCCATTTGAGTTAGTCTATTTTTAAGGTATTATTTTCTTCAGTATTTTTTGGGATTTCCTTTAGCAAGTCATTGACTTGTTCTTCATGATTTTCTTGCATCACTCTCTTTTCTCTTCCCAATTTTTCCTTTACTTCTCTTAATTTCCTTTCCAAATCTTTTTTGAGCTCTTCCATGGCCTGAGACCAATTCATATTTTTCTTGGAGGCTTTTGATGTGGGCTCTTTGACTTTGTTGACTTCTTCTGGCTGTATGTTTTGATCTTCTTTGTCACCAATAAAAGATTCAATAAACTGAGTCATTCACTGCCTGTTAATGTTCCTAGCCAACTACTTGACCCTTGAGGTTTTTGTCAGGGTAAGACTGCCTTCTGAATGATGAATGCTTTGTCCCAAGCTTCATTGGGCGTTGTGTTGCTGTTTTCAGAGCTTCTTCTACATGGCCAGCTCTGTCGTACCAGCACTCCACCTCCCCCAAGAACTGCCAACCAGGACCATGACCTGGATCCAAGCAGGGCAAAGTGAGAGAACCCTGCCTCTGCACAAGCAAAGTGCTCCCTGTCCTCCAGCTCTGATCTGCCTCTTGGCTCCTCCCACCCAGTGGGCCTGGGACCAGAAGCAACTTCAGCTACAGCTCTGCAAGTAGTGGCAGGAGCTTCCTGCTGCTGTAGCCACCACGCTGCACCACCTCTGTGGCCCCAGGGCTGCAGCCAAATTTGCACTCCTCTCACCCTGATCCAGCATTTTGCCCACTGACAAAGTCCTCTTTGTCGTTTGTGGGTTGAGAAGTGTGGTAACTGCCACAGCTCAGCGATTCAGGGCCCTATGGCTTGCTCCTCCCAATATCCTCAGTGCCTGGCCTGTCCTGGTGCACCCCATGTGGGTCTGTGCTCCACTTCCAGCAAGGTGTGATAGACCCTTCCCAGCAACCATCCAGGCCATCTTGGGCTGGACACCTTCTTCCCTCAGTTATTCTGTGCATTCTGTAGCTCTAGAATTTGTTCAGAGCCATTTTTACAGGTGTTTGGAGGGATTTGGGGGACAGCCTAAGCAAGTCCCTGCTTTCCTGCCTCCATCTTGGCTCCACCCCATTCATAATATATTCTGTCTCTTGTTTGGTCATGAATTCTTCCCTTCTCCGTAGATCTGACAGATAAACTGTTCCTTGCTCTTCTAATTACTTATGATATCACCCTTTATGTCTAAATCATGTACCTATTTTGACCTTGGTATATAGTATAAGATGTTAATCTTTACCTAGTTTCTGCTATAGTTTCCCAGTTTTCCAAGAAGTTTTTGTTGAATACTGAGTTCTTGTTCCAAAAGCTGGGGTCTTTAGTTTCATCAAACACTAGGTAACTATGGTCATTTATTACTGTATCTTATGTACCTATTCTGTTCCACTGATCCACCTCTCTTTCTTAGCCAGTACCTGGTAGTTTTAATGACTACCTCTCTATAATACAGTTTGTGATCTGGTATGGCTGGGCCAGCTTCTTTTACAATTTTTTCCATTAATTCTCTTGATATTCTTGACCTTTTGCTCTTCCAGATGAATTTTATAATTTTTTTTCCAGATTTATAAAATAATTTCTGGTAGTTTGATAAGCATGGCACCGAACAAGTAAATTAATTTAGGTATTGCCATTTTTACTATGTTGGCTTGGCCTATCCATGAAAAAAAATTAAATATTTTCCCTTTAGTTTGGATCTGACTTCATTTGTATGAAAAGTATTTTCTTCTGTTCACATTGTTCCTTGTTTTGTCTTGGAAGGTAGACTCCCAAGTATCTTACATTATCTAAAATTATTTTAATTAGAATTTTTCTTTATATTTCTTTCTGGGCTTTTTTTGGTTAGATATAGAAATGCTGATAATTTGTAGGCATTTATTTTGTATCCTTCAACTTTGCTAAAGTTATTAACTATTTCATTTTTTAGTAGATTTTCTCTAGGATTTTCTAGGTAAACAGTCATATCATTTGTAAGGAGTGATGGTTTTGTTTCCTCATTGCCTATTTTAATTCCTTTAATTTATTATCTTCTTTGTTATTGTTATAGCTAACATTTTTACTATAATATTGATTAATAGTGGTGATGATGGGCATCCTTGCTTCATTTCTGATCTTATTGGGAATTCTTCTAGCTTATTCCCCTTACAGATAATGCTTACTGATTGTTTTAGTTAGATACTATTTATCATTTTAAGAAAAGCTCCATCTATTTCTATGCTCTCTAGTATTATTAATAGGAATGGGTACTGTATTTTGTTAAAATTTTTTCAGCATCTATTGAGACAATCATATTATTTCTGTTGGTTTTGTTATTGTATGGTCAATTATGCTTAGAGTTTTTCTAATATTGAACTAGCTGGGCATTCCTGGTATAAATTCCACTTGGTCATAGTGTGTGATTCTTGTGATATATTGTTATAATCTCCTTCCTAATATTTCATTTACAATTTCTGCATAAATATTCATTAAGGAAAATATAGGTCTATAGTTTTCTTTCTCTATTTTAGCTCTTCCTGGTTTTAGGTATCAGCACCATATTTGTGTGGTGAAAGGAATTTGGTAAAACTGCTTTGTTATTTTTCTAAGTACTCTATATAATATAAATTGGAATTAGTTGTTCTTTATTTTTTTTCATTTTTTTTAAATTTATTTTATTTTTATTTAAATTTATTTAAATTTATTTAATTTTAATAGTAATTTTAATAAATAATAATTTTAATAAAAATTTATTTAAATTTATTTTGACATGTTTTGTTTTAGCCTTGATTTTCACAGGCGTTTGAATTACAAATTTTCTCCCCATTTCCTCCCCCCCACTCCAAGATGGCGTACATTCTGGTTGCCCTGTTCCCCAGTCTGCCCTTCCCTCCGTCGCCCCATTCCCCTCCCATCCCCCTTTCCCTTCCTCTCTCCCCTCTTCCCTTCCCATCCACCCTCCCTAAGAAGTCAAGCAATTCAACATGGGCCACATGCATATCATTATGTATAACCCTTCCACAATACTCATGTTGTGAAAGACTAACTATATTTTGCTTCTTCCTAACCTATCCCCCTTTATTGAAT
>CM053626.1:197054431-197071611 GCA_028646595.1 Phalanger gymnotis | reverse complement strand
GCCCCCATTAGTTGTTCTTTAAATGTTTGATAGGATTAACTTGTGAACACATCTGACCCTGGGGGATTTTTCTTAGGGAGTTCATTGATGACTTATTTAATTCCTTTTTGAGATTGGGTTATTCAAGTATTCTGTTTCTTCTTCTGTTAATCTTGGCAATTTATATTTTTGTAAATATTCATCAACTTTGTTTAAACTGTCAGATTTATTGGCGTATAATTGGGCAAAGTAGGCCCTCTAATTTATTAGATGGTCCGGTCACATCTATATTACATGTGTCTTGCAAGAATAAGTCTGGCTACTTGCATGTAGTTTGGATTGTTCATGAGGTTTTGTTACACAGATACATATGCAAATTTGTTAATCGAAGTGTCATTTGCAATCTTGAGAGTGATATCTTAGGTTGCTTTCTCCTGTTTGAGAAAGGAATGGGAGAAAGGTGAAATAGGAGAGTTGCATGCTCCCATGCTAGCTGCCACACCTGACATGTTGCCTCTTAAATATGCAGACAATTTCAGTTCTTTGGCCTGACTAGGGTTGAAGGTCACTGGAAAGGTCTAAAACTTAGCTTCTTACCCACTAAGAGGGTTTGAATAAGTCAGAGCTCTCTATAGATGGGGAATGAAAAAAAAATGCTACCACTTTCTAACTTGTGCCAGCTTAGAAGAATAGGGATCATGCTAGGAGTGTGTTTACTGTCAAACATACCACATAGCAAGCTATGCTTAGTGAACATTAGGAATAGATTATAGATGTTTCCAGACCCCAAATATATTCTTGAAATAAATAAACAAAAATCAGAACAGCTGATTCCAAATACAAGATTTTATTATGATACAAATGCCTCCAATAATAACCAGGTTTAATATTTTAATTTGTAGTTTGTTTGTTTTTCCATCAACAAAAACTCCTAGTTTCTTTCAGCTTAAGGTAGGGTGGATTATTAACCACTGATATTTTTTTTACATTTCCTATTAATTTTCTGTTAATGGTCTTTTGCTTGTTTTTATTCTTTGAAACATCATGCTCCAAATTAATTTTTCTGATGTGGGAGGTGTGCGAAGAGATAAAAATGGACCTTGTAATCTCATTGTACAGTTCAGGCACTAGGGGCCTGATACCAAACCCTTGCACCAATAACCTGCTCAGGTGGCCATATAGATTATTATTTAGAATGCTGAGGTTCTTGACTATGATGCAGGTAATAAAAATGTCTCATCATAGAAGAATCAGATTACTAGATCATATGAACAACAAAATAAAGGGCTAGAAATTTTCTCTGAGCCCTATGTCCTCTCAAAACTCTCCAGAACAAAACAAAAACATGTGGCAAAGATAAAGCAACTTCAGCTGTTTCTATAGTCTGCTATACTCAGGACGCAAAGGAAAGTTAAAAAAAATGAACTAATGCTCGCTGACCCTGAGTTTACTAAGCACACCTCCCCAAACTCCCAGCCTGACACACAGCATTACAACAAAATACAACACCAAACATAGGTCCCTTTTCCTTCCTTCTGAAGCCCATGGAGTCCCTGGCTCTGAGATATGAAATTCTGTTCTGGCCAGGACAGACAGCCGGTTTATCCAGGCAATTCAACCATCACCATCAGACACCACCATATAACAAGCAGGGCAGAATTTCTGATGCCAAGGTGGACCATTACATAGCATCAGTAGTATATGTCTCTGAACTTCTGGTGCCAGTCCAGAGAACTGAAAAACACACATAGAGAGGGGAAAATAACACAACAATACCAAGACAGGACACTGTGTCTATGTGTGTGGGTGTTTGGGGTATATGCACATCACTCAACTAAGCTTAAGGGAAAGAGGTTAACATCCAGCTGGGGTCAATTCTGTCTACCCAAAAGTCAATCGGGGCAGAGACAGGCTGGTGAACAAAGTTGTTGAGACAC
Organism: Phalanger gymnotis; assembly: GCA_028646595.1. Taxonomy (NCBI): domain Eukaryota; kingdom Metazoa; phylum Chordata; class Mammalia; order Diprotodontia; family Phalangeridae; genus Phalanger; species Phalanger gymnotis. The sequence continues at coordinate 197,069,695 of CM053626.1, read as the reverse complement.
TTTGAGATCCAGGACCCTGGGAAACCACCACTGTCAGAGGCAAAGGAGTCACAGAGTCAGAAAAAGGCTGAAATTACCAAAGATTTCAGGAAGAAGAAATCTCAGAGACTTTGAACATAAGCAGATAAACCATAAAAAGAATACATTAATAACATAAAATATGGTCTACAGATCTAGTAAACAAGTTTAGGCATCTATGAATAAATATTATAAAACAAAGGACAATGTTTCAACACTTGATGAGCAGAGGATTCTGTGGAATGTGAGATAATATGGTTCCACAACACACTGTTCCTGAGAGGTTCTAAAGAGAAATGACAATTATGAGTGCAGCATTTATAACCTGTAATATAAAAAATAATTGGCAGAATAGAAAAACTGAAATCTGTGACGACAAGGCTCAAGAAGGAAATGAAAGAGAGAACTATAGATTGTAAGTGCAAATATGTATAAACGAAGGGCAATCTAAAAGAAGAGAAGCAAAAACCGGTAAGATATTTTTTAAAAAAATGTTCACTATGAAAACATCCTCACCTCAAATACACCATGTATAGTGACAAGCTAAGGATCCCATTTTCCAGAAGAATACAACAGAATAGAAATTTTCAATATCATCATGCAGGAAATAATAGAAGACAACTGCCCAGAGCTTTTGAAAACAGCTAATGAAAAACCACTTGAAAGAATTCATACATCACCTCCAGAAAAGAATCCAAAGTTATAAAATCCAAGACATGCAGTGGTTAAATTCAATAATTCAATTCAGAAACAAGTTCTGCAAGCAATCAGAAGAAAGACCTTCAAATTAAAAGTAACAGATATTTGAATAATGCAAGACTATTATTTACCCACCAGAAAGCACAGAAGGGAATGAAATAATTTGTTCCAAAGAACAATGGAGGATACAGACCAGAGTGACCTATCCTGAAAATATGAGCTTAACCATAACTGATAAAAGATGGATGTTCAATAACTAAAAACATTTGAAACATTTTAAAAAGAAAATCAGAACTGAAAAGATCATTTGTTTCTTGAACACTGCAAACAATAGAAATAAAGGAGGAGTGAATGAATGCAAGAGCCAAGAATGGCAATAGCAAAGAAGGTCAGCAGAGAGATCTTTAATAAAATTCTTTCTGAATTCATACAAGTAGACAGAAGCGAAGGTGGAATTATGGTGGAGGTTACAATGAAGAGTTAGTCCTGAGGCATTATAGGCAGAACTTGTCAACACACTGCACCTATAGGTGAAAACACATACATACACGTGTATATGAATTTATGCATGTGTTTATATGTGCATGTACAATCACATATGTTTATGTATGTATATGTATAATATAGTCCACCACTAATTTATACTCTCCTCCAGTTAACTTTTTCAATATAGGTATACACACACACATATATATATATATACATATTTGCATATACACATGTATGCATGCATATGCTTATACATCTATACATATTTGTACACATACACACATATATATACATATTTGCATATACACATGTATGCATGCATATGCTTATACATCTATACATATTTGTACACATACACACATATATATGAATACATATATGCATGTAGTACACTACAACATAAAATAGTACATGAAAGGAAGAAGAGTAGTAGGAGGATAGAGATGAATGTAGGAATGTGTGATGCACCAGAGTTAAATCAAGGTCTAGAAATGAGGGCAAGATGACTTTTGTGGTTTCAGAGAGAGATGAGCGTAAAAGGGAATGGGTAAGAAGGAGGGAACAAGGACTGAAAATGGGAGAAAGGAAGGAGTCTTTACTTCAATAGTAGGAGGCAGTTCTACTCATGAATTCTCCTATGGGTCAAAAGAGTTGATTTGTGAAGAGATATGGACCTTGCTTTGATCATGATCTGAGAGATTTAGTCCTTGAAATGTCTACTCATATCACCTTAGGAGGGGATGGGAAGGATTTAGATCTCCTGGAGAGAACTGGCACCTGAGGAAGTGGGAAGGCATGCACCCAAGCAAATTTTGAGGCAAATGGGGAGGGGTGTTAAATGGATGTGAGTATAGATTAGTGGTGGGATATACAATCAGAGGTGTGTTGAGAGAGGGACTCCAGCATGGATCAATGCCCTCTCTAACACCTGCAATAATGTTGTTCTGGAGGAAAGATACAATGGAAAAGGGGAATCCACAAAGCAAACTCAGTAAGGCAATGGGAGCAATTGCCTAGAAGGGAGATCCTAGAATGGAAACCTTTAAAGTTTGATTGCATGAGAAATAGTGAGGATAATAGATATCATATAATTATAAGGTTTCTCAATCAGAGAGTGAAAGTCAAGTAAATTCAAAAGTCAGAGTTGCAATAATTCTATATGAGAGCAAAAACATACATCCAAAGAATAAAATTATACTGAAAAGAACCATTAATAACTAATAATGATAATAAACATATATGCTTCTAATGACAGCATTCAAATTAATAAAAGAAATAGTATCTTACTTACTGGGAGACATAGGCAGTAACACAATAATTTCAGGAGATTTTAATAACACTCTCTCTAATTTAGATAAGTCAAACAGAAAAATAAAAGGGAAAATAGAGAACTTAAATGGATTGCTGTAGAAATTACAGTTAAAAGACTTATGACATCTTCTAGAAAAGACTGCAAAAATACACATACATTTTTAACATTATATGGAACATTAAAGAAAAAAAATATTGTGTACTAGGGCAGAGATATTCCAAATAAATGTAAAAAGGCAGAAATATTTAACATATCCTTTCTAGACTGTAATGTGATAAAAATAGAAATAGATTTGGAAAACATAAACAAATGGAAATTTAACAATAAAATACTAAATAATAAGTGGGTCACAGGAAAAAAAAACACTAACAACCTTGAAACAATTTATAGCTCTGTAAAAGGAATGTGACAATGAGAATGAGGCTGAACCTTGTGATACTGTGTGTCTTTTTTTTTAACCTTTTCTCAAATGTTATTCTGAGGCAAAGGAGAGAAGAGGAGAGGAGAGTGTAAGCATTGAAACTGGAAAGGAATCCATCAAATATTTTATGATTGTTAAGGTAGTTTTCACTGACCTTTTTTGCAACCAATTGGCCATTTTTTCAGAGTTGAGATAAAATAGTGAATCCAATGGTAAGTAGTAAATTGGGAGCAGTGTTCAAGAGAGGGTTCATGGGACAAGTATACATTTAATTTGGTGTGTATTGTGGCAGTGGTAGAAATGGAGAACACGGGTAGTGTTAATAAAACTCGCTTTAGAAAGAAAAATTCCTAATTGTACTTCCAAATAAAATTGTTCATAGCATGACATGAAGGAAGATTATTTCCTTTAGTCCCTCCCCCTCCTTTTGAGAGCTAATAATAATCATGTATGAGTAGAATTATTATTTGGCAAAGGCAGTATGGTATAGTGAATAGAAGGCTGCTCTTGAAGTCACAGGACCTTAATTTCAATTCCAGATTTGGCACTTGTGTGATTTTGGGGAGGTCACTTAGCATTTCATGAAATTAGCTTCCACATCTGTAAAATGAGAGTTTTGGACAAAATTAATTCTAAGTTCACTTCCAAATCTAGCACTTTAACCTAATGAGTTTCTTCTTGTCTGTGGGAAGGGAATAGATCAATTATTGATTCATGTTTGATTTACAAAATTTATACTGTCTCCTGCAAGGGACGGTATGTCCCAAGTCCTGAACTTTTTCACTAGTTTGCATTCTGTACTATGCCCTTCATACTTCATCAGAGAGCTGTCAGCCATTCAAAGAACAGCAGAGATTCATTTTCATCTATACTCTGCCTAAAATTCTGCCTCTGAGAATTTTCCTCTCCTGGGAGTCCTTTGTATCTGCTACCATTTGCTGGCTTACTCCCCAAACTCAATTTCCACTCATCTTTCTCTTCTCCTCTAGCTTTGCCTTAGTGCTTGGGGCTTCTTTGAAGCTCTCAGGTGACAGTCTCTTTGCAGCATCTGGAGAGTTAAATTCCATATAAAGTGAAAGCATGAGTTTGGCTCAAGGCAAACCCCTTGTGAGTTGTAAAGAATGTCATTCATTTCTAATCCTTGCTTCTCCAAAGCCATAGGAAATAAGTATGAGAAAGATGGCTGTAGGAAAGAGATGTGAATAATGGATGGTGGTTCCCTGATAAGAGAAATCATCTTTCAATCCCCTTATCCTACCCCCTCCTCCCACCCCAAAATGATAGAAGTGGCCATTTCAGTTGGTTTCTGACAGAGCCCTGGGGTTATTATTTGCCCTTGGGAAGAAGGAAGAGTCTGAAAAACTAGAACTTGCCGTGGAAGTACTTGAGCAAAAGTGAAAATTTTCCTTTTCCACTGGGAAGCAGGAAGGTCGGGTGGGGAGGGGGAAGGGACAAAAAACAGTACTTGTTCTAGAAGTACTTTAGCAAAAAATGGTTCACATGCATTTTAATGGATGATTCCTTCTGCTGTTAATAGGTATGTTGCCCATTAATGATCAGAATATGAAGCAAAGTCTCTTATGGTCTGCCACATAGGGAAACCATTACCTTGGGAAATGCAAATTCTTATCCTGGCCTGTGGAGTAATGAAAACTGTCTGAAGAGTAATGAGCTGAGGATGTTTGCATGCACTGCTGTTAAAATGAAGCTTTAATTTTGTTTCAAATTCATAACATCTCTGTTAATTTATTCTTTATTTAGATATGGGTTGTTATGTGTGGATCTTTGGATTAATTTTCTCATTTTATCATTTGGAGCGAATGTGTAACATTGGATTTTTATTTGTTTTGTTATGTTTTCTCCTTGAGCAAAACCTCAAAATGAGACTCTAGTGTCCACAAATCCCGAAAAATATATGATTTCTTTTTTTTTTCTTAAAGGATTGTATCTGCTTTAAATATGATATGCACCAATAGTTTTAATCCTGAAACCTCCCTAGAGCAGTCCCTGTGAGCTCAGTATAACTTAAGGAAAATCTATCTAGAAATATTTAGAGCTTTCAGATTCTTATACTTTTCAGTCTTAAATTATCTGATATCTCAACTATTTGTGCTGCCAAGTTACTCCTTATTTCAGCAAGGTGGCTTGCTGCATCTACCTTTGTAATATTCTGTTCTTGTTTAAATCTTCATTTCTCAATTCATTTAGTTATCCTGAAGTGGGTGATCTCCATAGAAATCTGTTTGTCATCAATTAATTATCCTCTGGCTTTTGAACCTTTGTGAAAGAATGCCACTACACTTGGAAAAGCAGCCCAGTGCAACGTAAAGGTAATTTTGAATTAGGAATTTTGATTTTTAGTCTTGGCTCTGACTTCTACTGCCTATGTGACCTTCATGATGTCAATGAATAGCTTTTAGCCTTAATTTCTCATTTTGAGAAGTGTGGATCAATGTGTTGTTAAGCAAAATTGTCTCCTTAGCATGGCTTTTGTTTACTTTGAGTGAAACTACTTTCAGCTGTTAAGTGCTAAGCCCCAGACCCAAAGCCCTATCAGGTGTGAAACCTGTGTGGGTGTAGATTGATGACTTAAGAGGGGCCAACTGGGGAACCAATGGTCTCTGGTCATTGAGGCGGGGCTTGAGAACGCCAGAAGCTCAGCTTCAAAGAAAGGTGAGCCAAGAGACAGCGGAAGTGGAAGCTGTGGAACCAGGAAGCTGTGGAAGCAGGAAGCAGCAGAGGCAGGAAGCTGTGGAAGTAGGAAGCTGCAGAAGCAGAGCTGACCCGTGTATAGACCCAGGAGTGGGAGCAGGAACTTAAGGCCAGTAAAAATAATTTAGCTAAATACTATCTTGTTTTTCTGTGGCCTCCTGGTTACTCTTGTGAGGTGGGCTTTCTGGTCCTGGAGTCTTTTTGTCAAGATGTCAGAATGGGGAGGCTGGTTCACGGATCTGCTGCGGTGGGGCCTAAATAAATTTTTTGTTGTTTTCTACTTAGAGAATCTCTCATACCCTGCAATTTCAAACCATTCAAACATATACATGATTATATTTGAGATTATAAATTCGGCCTTTCTACTACAATCAATTAATCAATCATTTAACAAATATTTATTAAGTATCTACTCTGTTTCAGGCACTATGCTAGGTTCATGGGATACAAGGACAAAAATAAAACATTTCTTCAAGGAGTTTACATTCTATAGTAGAGACAGCATATGCATGTATAAGTATATAAAAATATAGCTATCACCTTGTTGTGTTGTGTTTGTTGTTGCTATAATTATTACTATTAATGATGAATTTCCTGAAATGATTACATTAAGGAATTCACAAGGCATATTTCCATTGGGGTAGAAACAATTAAGATAGTTTATATATAACTTAAAATAGTGTGAATTCAAATTCAATGAATTCAAAAACATGTAACCACTTCAAGAGATTCATTGCTTATACTTATCAGGATGTAGCTGAATGCAAATAAATACAAAGTGATTGGGAGGAGAGAAGGCATTGGCAGGTGAGATGATGAAAGGCTTTACATTTAATGAAGCATTTGAGCTGAATTTTGAAAGAAACAAATGGTTCTAAGAGGCAGAGGTGTGGAGAGAGTGAGTTCTAGAAAGGTATGGCAGCCAGGGCAAGGTCATAGAGATGAGAGATGGAGTGTCTTGTGTGAGGAAAAAGAAAGTTTTCCTGGCTGAATTTCAGAATATAGGAAGGGGTGGGATATTTAACATAGTCTGAAAGGTAGTTGGCAATTATGATCTTTAAATATCAAATAGAAGAGTATATATCTGATTGTTAAATACTAAAAGAAGTTAGGTTTTTAGGTTTTTAAGGTTTCAAAAATATTTACCTAATATATGTCACTGTGGTTGACACTTGGGGAACAAATATAAAGGGAATAGGGTACTGCAATAAATTAGGTTTTATTAGGAGTATGTAACACATTCACAGATTGGTTGGAGAAATAATTTGGAGGGACACACACACCCACATTTACACACAACTAAGGCAATAAGAAAAGACCTTTTGAAGGAGATGGCACTTGATCTGAGCCTCAAAGGTAGTTTTAAATCCTCAGAAGCAATGAAGAGGATGTGAGTGGGATGGTGTTAAGCTGGTAGAGTAGGAGGAAGAATTATGGCCTAGCTTTCCACCAAACCTCTGCCACAATAATTCAACAGACCAAATTCCAATTAGGAAATATAAGAAAGATTCACAGTGAGCCACTTTTCCAATCCAGGTCAGCTAAGGGAGTCAAAGAAGTTTTCACACATTGGAAATGAGTGCTCAACCAAGAGTGTGTTATATACAGAACATTCATTAATCCCAGGGACTGAGATGAGATTCAGAACCAGAAAAGGAAGCATTGAGACAGAAATCAATCCCAGAGGACTCCTAAACTAATGAAGTTTTCAGGAATGGGGTCCATCTGGAAGCACTATTACTCACTACTCAATACTAGAGTAGGTTGAGGCATGGAACTTGCACCTAGAGGTAATGGAGAGAAACAATCACTAGCAAGTTGTAGCTGTGTACTGAGCAAGGAAAAAATTCAGAAGCATATAGTAGTTGCATGGCTCTGATCCCAGGGGCAAAGCAGGAATTTAGTTCTAGACTCTATCCCAGGATAAAAGCCTACGGTGAAATAACCAGAGCAGGAGTGCCATACGGAAGAGAAGCTTGCAGTTCAGTCGCTGAATGTGCAATGTCTTCAGGTAGGCAAAAGAAGCTGAATCCATCAATAGTCTACTGAATCTTTTAACCACGTATAAGCCAACAAAACCAAAGTTGGGTCAAGAACTTGCAGAATTCAGACCAAGAGGGAATTAAAGCAGACATTGCACTGTATCTCATAACTTTGGGAGCATTTAAAGAAGTTCATATCCCCAAACTAAACTGTGAAAGGAGCAGAAAAACACAAGTAGATAGAAGCTTAGTCAAGATATTTCACCGATCAGTACACAGATTCCAGTGCTAACATAAGGTTCAAACAAAAGAAGTCGGCTGGAAGAATGGGCAAATAAACAAATCCAACAATGAATTCAACATAAAGTCCTCTTATTTAGACAGAAAAGCTTAAGATACAAATCCAGAAGAAGAGGCTGGCTCAAAAACATCTACAAGCAAAGCCTCAAAGAAAAATGCAGCTTGGTAACAAATCTAACCAGAATTACTAGAAGAAATAAAGCAAAAATTAAAAAAAAAATCAAAAAGCTAGCAAGAGTGGTATATGACAAATAAATAGGAAGAAAAAAGAAATGGAATTAAAGAAAAAAAGGAAGATATGACAAGAGAATTATCAGTTTATCTTTGGGAAAATAATAACTGACAAAGTAGAAGCTAAAGAATGAACAATGCATTAAGAAATATTAAAACAGTTTTTAAAAAAAGCCTGGAAAAATAAGAAAATATATAAGGTATCTAATATAAAACAACAATGACAACAACAATCCACCTGACTAGGAAAATCACTTGAAAGCCATGACAAAAAGAACCTGAGAAAACTTTGAGAAAACATAAAATTCTAGACTCTTAGAACCAAAAGAAAAGTAGAAATAGAAAGAATTCTCCGGTCATCTTCTATTAAAAGAAAACTCACAGAAGCATTATAGCCAAAATTCAGAGTTCACAGGTCAAAGAAACAATGCCGCAAGCATCAAAAAGAAAAAGTACAAGTACAGAGAACTCACGGACAGGATCATATACAATTTAGTAGCCACAATATTAAAGGAGTGGAGAGGTTGCTTAGAATATGGTATTCTAGAAAGCAAGAGATCTAGGTTACTGGTCAATAAGCAATATTAAATAATGTTCTTTATGTCACAGGCCATTCAAAAACAGGTGATGTCTTGAATTTTGCCTATAGGCTATAATTTGCCAACTCTGATTTGAGCTTATGATGAAACTGAGTATAATCTTACATATGAAAAATGAACCTGTAACGAAATAGAGAATTACCAAGCATTTTTGAGGAAAAGATCAGAACTGAGTAGATTTGACACATAAAGACAGAATTTAAGAGAAACATAAAAAGGTAAATATGAGTGGTAATGGAGGGGTTCTAATTAGACAGAGGCATGAAGAATGATTCTGCAATGGTTTGATGATTCTAATGGAAGAATGGAAAGATAGGTGAAGAGCAGTGCATGGGGGCAGTGTAACAGAGAATAGCAAACATTATCTCACATAGAGTGTGCAAGTAGAAGTCTATACAATGAAGAGGATGGAATATGGGAGTGAGTGACACTTGAACCTCATTCTTATCTTATACATGCATGCATACATAATATATAATGCATGCATATGCTTACAGACACAATCAAGTACAAATTTATTTCTTCCAACAGGTAAATAAGAATGAAAAAAATAGGAATATAGAGAGGTTAGTGGAGAGGAAAGATTAGTCAGAAACAAAACAAATTCTTAAAGAATGGGTAGGAAACAGAGAGAAGAAAAAGTACTTAAGAGAATAGTTTGGAAAGAAATAAAGAATTAGTAATCACAACTATGATTATAAATTGGATGAACCCAGTAATAAAAAGGAAAACATTAGCAGAATGGATCAGAAAACCATCTGGCTATATGTACCTTAGGAAAAAAAAAACACAGTTGAAAAAGAAAGCTATGCTGAGAGTTAAAATAAGTGCCTGGAGCAGAATGTATTATTCATCAGCTGAAGTTCAAAAGGAAAAACAAAAGCAGGGGTACAAATAATGATTTTGGACAAAATAATAACAAAAATAGAACTCATTAAAAGAGGTAAAGAAGGAAATTACATAGAATAGACAATGAATTAATACCAATGCTGCACATGTATGTGACAAGTGGCATAGCATTTTTTAAAATTTATTTTTATGTCTAAAGTTAATTTCTTTGAAATTTTGAGTTTCAAATTCTTTTCCTCTCTCACACACTTCCTTCACCCATTAAAAAGACAAGAAATATAACATCAATACACATGTGAAATCATGTAAAACGTATTTCCATGATATGTTGTCAAAAAAGCAAGAAAATTAAAAAAAAGTGGAAAAATATTCTTCAATCTGCATTCAGACTCCATCACTTCTTTCTTTGGAGGTGGATAGTATTTTTAATTATAAGTCCTTTGGAATTGTCTTAGATCATTGCATTGCTGAGAATAACTGTCATTCACAGCTGATCATCACACAATATTTGATGTTACCATGTAGATTCTTCTTCTGGTTCTGCTCACTTCACTCTTCATCAGTTCATATAGATCTTCCCATTTTTTTCTTTCTAAAACTATCTTGCTCCTCCTTTAACACAATAGAATTCTATCCAATCATATTCCACAAGTTGTTCAGCTATTATCCAATCGATGGACATCAATTTCCAAATTTTCGACACCACAAGAAAAGCTACCACAAATATTTTTTGTACGTATAGGTCGTTTTCCTTGTTCTCTGATTTCTTGGGGATTATGGCATTGGTATTACTGCACCAAAGGGTATGCACAGCTTTATAGCCTTTTGAGCATTGCTCCAAATTGTTCTACAACTCCACCAACAATGTATTATTTTCCCAATTTTCCCAAATCCTCACCAGCATTTGGCATTTCCCTTTTCAGTCTAATGGCCAATCAGATAGGTGTGAGGTGGTACTTCAGTGTAAGGGATTGGTGCCAACCCCGGGGCTGTTAGGACCCTAGCACTTGGCCTGTTTCCTGGGTAAAACCAGACAGGCTCAGTAGGAGTTGGAACGGCAGGCACCTGGAGGGAGGGCCTCCACCCTTAAGCAGCCCCTGTAGTCATCCTACACGTACAGGCAGAGTCTGTCCACCAGGGACTCACAAGCCCAGAAGGAGGGACCCAGCTGGCTATTACCTAATGCTCTTGAACCAGTGCCTAACACAATGCCTGACACAATGCTTTGTTACTTTACTTACTGGAACATCTTTGATACTTTACGGGGACATCCTGCCTTGTGTCTCATGCAGCTCATACAGCTCTGATACCATCTTGCAACATGCCCGAGCATTCCTATCCCTTCATAGATACTTTAGGGCAACATCCCCCCTTGTTCCTATACCCCTACAGAGACCATCTTGCAACAGTCCTAATCTTTCCCATACTCTTGCAGATACCGTAGTGTACCATACATTGCAACAATCCAGATCCTTCCCGTACCTATATTGATACTCCTACTGGAACAAAGTGCAACAATATACCCGTACTGCAACATTTCTATCCTGTCCCTCTGCAACATTTCTGTTCCTTCCCATGCTGTCATCCTCATACCCATTGGCCACTTGCTTCTGCTCATGTAGTGCAAACCCTATAAAAATGGAGGATTTCTCCCAATAAATCGGAGTTGCTTCCAACTTGACTCCCGCCTCATCCATTGCATCCCGAGATTGGGGTCCTTGCTGGTCGGGGACCCCCAACACTTCAGAATTGTTTTAATTTGCATTTCTCTGATCAATAGGGATTTAGAACATTTTTCTCTTGACTATAGATGGCTTTGATTTCATCTTCTGAAAACTACTTGTTCATATTATTTGAACATGTATCAACTCAGAAATAACTCATATATATATATGCATATAGTGTATATAAAGATATATATACATATATAAATTATATATTTTATATATATAATATATACATATATAAATTATATATATACGTTATACGTATATAAATATGTATATATGCATATATATACGTATATATGCATATATATACGTATATACATATATACGTATATATATGCATAGTGTATATAAAGAGGGAAGAAATAAAAAGAAAAAATGAATTTACGTGATAACTGTAGTATGTACTTAAAAGGAATAGCAAGTTGTATATGTATGTATATATATGTATATATAATATGCTTGAGAAATGAGGCTTTTATCAGAGAAGCTTGTTATATTTTTTCCTCTAGTTTCATGCTTTTTTCACAATCTTTTCTGCATTGATTTCGTGTGTGCAAAAACCTTTTAATTTAATGAAATCAAAATTGTCCATTTTACATTCCATAATGCTCTGCATCTCTTGTTTGATCATAAATTTTTCCCTTACCCATAGATCTAATGGGTAAACTATTCCATGTTCACCTAATTTACTTATAGCATCACCATTTTCTCTACATCATATACCCAGAAAGAATAGAGCCAAGATAGTAGAGTAAATCATGGACTTACCTGAACTATCCTAAATTCACTTCCACGCAACTATAAAATCATACCTAAAGTAAATTCTAGAGTGGCAGAAACAAAAAAAAGGACAGAGGACAGAGTGAAATAATTTTCCAACCTCAGACAACTTAGAAGGTCAGCAGGAAAAGTTTGTCTCACTGGGATAAAGGGGGAGTGCAATGCAGCACAGGGGGTAAATGTGTAAGCCAGCAGCCAGGTCCCAATTCCTGAAACAGGCCAGCAGTGAAGTCCTTTGGCCCCAGGCATAGCCCAGTAGCAAAGACCCTCAGCCCCCCAGAACAGATCAACAAAGATACCCCATGGCCCTATCACAGCTCAGCAGCAAGAACCTGCTCTCCAGGGGTAAATCCCTTTCACAGGTCAGTGGCAAGGACACAGGCCCCCATGCAAGAAGCTTGAGATAGTACCCTTTCAAATCCTTTCAAATGCAGAAGGAGAGTGCAACTTTAAAATAAAATTCACAAAACAAGCTGGAAAATTAATTAAGAAAGGAATGTAATCATATAATCATACTATAACAGGAAATATCAAAATACAAACTTAGAAGAAGACAACAATATTAAAACATCTATGTGTGAAAGCTGAAAGAAAAATGTGAATTGATATCAGTTTCTCCCTCCTCCAACCCTCAACCCCACCCCCCCAAAAAGTAACTCAAGGAAGAGCTTAAAAAAGTTTAAAAGTCAATCAAATACGATAGACAAAAGAAAAATTGGGAAAATAAATCAAAGCGATGTGCAAGAATCATGAGTCAAAAGCTTAGTAAATGAAGAACATGAAAATAGAAAATGATAATGTACAAAAATTTACTGGAGAAAATAAGTCCTTAAAAAGCAGAATTGGCCAAATGGAAAATGGAGACACAAAAATTCACTGAAGAAAGTTATTTCTTAAAAATTAGAATTAGGCAAGTGGAAACTAATGACTCCACTAGACATGAAGAATCTATCAAATAAAATCAAAATAACAAGAAAATAGAAGAAAACATAAAATACCTCATTAGAAAAAGAATTGACCTGAAAATAGATCAAGAAGAGATAATATACAATTGACTACCTGCAAGCCACGATTAAACAAAAGAGCTTGGACATTACATTTTAAGAAATTATCGAGGAAGACTGCCCTGATATCCTAGAATCAGAGGGTGAAATAGAAATTGAAAGAATCTATTGAACATCTCCTGAAATATATACTAAATGAAAACTTGCAGGAATATTAGAGCTAAATTTCTGAGCTCTTGGGTCAAGAATAAAATACTGAAAGTAACCACAAAGAAACAATTCAAATATCACAGAGCTACAGGCAGGATTACACAGTATTTAGCAGCTTCTGAAATATTAAAGGATCAGAGGACATGGAATATGATAAACTGGAAAACAAAGGAACCAGGATTACAACCAAGAATCACTTACCCAGTTAAACTCTGTAGAATCTTTCAGAGGAACAAAAAATAGATCTTCAATAAAATAGGGAAAGTTCAAACATTCCTAATTATGGGGAGGAGGGGTAATTGACAGACAACAGCTGAACAGAAAATTTGATTTTCAAATACAAGAGACAAGAGAAGAATAGAAAAGGTAAACAAGATTTCTTTAGTGGAAAACTGCCTGTCCATATCCTTTCTCTATTTATCTATTGGGAAATGACTCATGTTATTACAGATTTGACAAAGTTCTTTGCATATTTGACATGAAACCTTTATCTGAGAAACTGTCTACAAATCCTTTCTTCCTCTAATTTTCTGCTTTCTTTCTGATCTTGGCTATATTTGTTTTATCTGTACAAAACCTTTTTACTTTAACATCATTGCATTGTGCTTTATGATTGTGATGGAATATTACTGTGCCATAATAAATAATGAGCTCGATGATCTTAGGAAAAATGGAAAGATTTACAATGAAATAATGAAGAGTAAAATGAGCAGAAGCAAGAGAACCTTGTATACATTAACAGCAATATTATAAGAAAAACTTTGAGCAAATAATTTGAATAAATACCCAAATTAACTATAAAGGACATATGAAGAAAGACACTATCTGCATCCAGAGAAAGAAAGGATAAAAGAAGTATGTATAAAATAATTTTACACACACACACACACACACACACGCACACATGTGTATATGTGAATATACCTATTTGTGTCTACTAGCAGTCATCTCTAGGACAGAAGAAAGAGGGAAGAAATAAAAAGAAAAAATGAATTTACGTGATAACTGTAGTATGTACTTAAAAGGAATAGCAAGTTGTATAAAATGGATTTCAGTTTTATGTGAAATCATTTTTAAATTATAATATATTATTGGAATGCTTGTTTGATTCCATAAGTTAAAAATATTTTTAAAGAAAAGAGATAACAAAGTATTCAATAAGATTAAACTGTTTATATGCCTACACAAAGAGATATTTATAATTCTTAAGAACTTTATAACTACTAGGGCAGTTAGAAGGAATATACAAACACAGGATGTGCAGGTATGATGGGATGATATCTGAAAAAAAGACAAGGGATAAGAGAGAGGATTTTGCTGGGAGGATAAGGAAAAGAGAGGTATGATGGTATCAATTATTTCACATGAAGAGGCACAAAATTGCTATTTCAGTGGAAATGGGGTGATAAACAATGCTTGAACCTTACTTCCATCAGATTATCTCAAAGAGAGAATAATATACATGCTCAATTTGGAAGAAGGAGGGCAGGGGACCACTCTGTATTTTTGTAAGGTTTGTATGCTTTAATACATGGTTGGTTTTTGTGGAGATACCATGTACAGCTAAGAAAAAGATAAACTCTTTTCTATTTCCATTCAGTTTTCTCCACAGGTCTATTATATACAATTTTTCCAAAATTCTGTTCATCCCCTCAACATTTTTTCTTATTTATTTTATGATTAGATCTATATAGTTCTTAGAGGGGAAAGTTGAGGTACCCTACTAGTATAGTTTTCCTATTTGTTCCTGTAACTCATGTAACTTTTCCTTTAAAAATTTGGATGCTATGTTATGTAGTACATATAAGTTTAGTACTGATATTACTTCCTTTGTCTATGACATGTTTTTTTAAAAAACACTGCTTCCATGCTTATCTTTTGTAATTAAGTCTGTTTTTGGTTCTGCTTTGTCTGAGATCATGATGGCT
>CM053626.1:197035519-197053931 GCA_028646595.1 Phalanger gymnotis | reverse complement strand
TCTCTCTCTCTCTCTCTCTCTCTCTATATATATATATATATACATATATATGTATACATACACATATACATACATACACACTCATACATATATATATACATAAACACACACACATATATGTGTATATATATATTATATATGTATATATAAATACATACATGCATATTCCCTTCAGCTACCCTAATACTGAGGTCTCATGAATCATACACATCATCTTTCCATGTAGCAATATAAACAAAACAGTTCAACTTTAGTAAGTCCCTTGCAGTTTCTTTTTCTTGTTCTTTTCCTTGATTACTTCTTCATGCTTCTCTTGATTCTTGTTTGAAAGTCAAATCTTCTATTCAGCTCTGATCTTTTCACTGAGAATGCTTGAAAGTCCTCTATTTTATTGAAGTCCATATTTTGCCTTGGAGCCTGATACTCATTTTTTCTGGGTAGGTGATTCTTGGTTTTAATTCTAGCTCCATTGACCTCTGGAAATTCCAAGCCCTTTGATCTCTTAATGTAGAAGCTGCTATTTCCCTCTCATTTCTAACTTAGTCTTAATCACTGAATGGGTATTGCCTCAGTTAAACTGAGACATAGAAAAGACCTTAAAATCTAAGGTCTCCCACTGCATTTGGGGGCCTCCCAGTTGTCCGGATTACCACTGGACCCAGATGGCTCTGGAGGAGAAAGTGAGTCTGGTGACCTTGCACAGTCCTCCTTCACTTAAATCTAATTCACTTGCAAATCATGTCATCATCTCCCTCATGTCATGGTCCTCTTCAAGAATGAAGACAACAACAACAACAGGAGGAATGAGTTCAAGGTTTTCAAAAATTCCACCACAGGGTTGCTATTTGACACAAGTAAGCATTTTATATGGAAGCGTGATTCTTGCTAAGGCATATCTGATTAGTTTCCCACCTCTGCTGACATAGAAGAGACATTTATAGATTCCTTCTTCTATTACTATTGCTTTCTCCTATCCTAAAATGTTTTTTATCCCAATATATTAGAAATACACATAAAAGAAGAAGCACAGCTTAAATTTCTTTGAGATTCTCTTTAGACTTGGTTTGAGATGATTCTGATTTGAAAAGGAGTCAAAGTGGGGAGTAACAAAACATGTGAAGTTCCTGCCCCAGGGGGTAATAGATCTTGGTAAAGAACATTTCTGTGCCACCTATTTTGCTAAGGGTAGTTTCCATAGCAACTGGCATATCTACACCACTTTCCTGAGGCAGAAGCTCTGCTATTCTCTACCTATTGGGTTATGAGGAGCATTAGTCTTGTTAAGTATCAGGAAAGATCATGGATAATATTAGAAGTGCTACTTGCCAACCCTCCCTGACCCGACATAGAAAGCCTGTTAGTTGCAGCAAGGATATTTCCAGTACATTAAAAAAATAAAGAAGTTAAACTAATTTATGCTTAAAAAAAGAAGGTAAGCATCGTTCTGATTAGAAAGCAAACCAGAATTCCCCCCAAATGTTCAATTCTGCAAACTTCAGGGATAAGGTCTTACTGAAATCTTAATATGTTTGCTCTGCAAATAACTAACTCCCTTCTTCAGTCAGACAAGTGCAATCACCTCTGAATGAAAAGATGTAGGGTTTCACTTACAGTATGAGAGAGAATAATGACCAACAGCTGTTAAATATGTAAGGAAAATTTAATGTCTAAAATTCAGAGACCTAGCTTCTTACCTCAAGTGTAGAATGTTAACCTTTTGGAGTTAACTTTTCTAAAAATATACTTAAAATACATAGAAAATGATCTGCAAATATTTCTTTGATGTAGTTTACTTAATGACACTTTAACTTATCCAGTTTTTATAAACATTAGCCTTCATTCGATAAGCATTTTTTATTTGGCAGAGCCAAATTTCTACTCTCAATTAATTTTCACCCAGAACTAGGTACCCTGAAGAATTCTGCAATTATCTATGTAAATGCTTTTCAAATGATCTTAATTAAGCTGCATGTTATTCTATCCATTTTCCTGGTATGATTCTTTCCTCTTGACTTCCTTTTCTCTCTCTCCTACCCATCAACCTCCAGACTTATCTCTAGCAATATCTTACTGAGGGAAAGTGCATCCAAATGGTTTAGTTCATTTAAGCAGGGAATCTACAATGTAGGAATTCCCACCATTGAAACAGTAAAGCAACTCATTTAGAACTTAGTGTTGACTGGATCCCTGAGAAATTTTATCACTTATCCATGGTCCTATAGCTAGTACATGTCAAAGGTGTGACTTGAACATTAATCTTTCTCACTGAAAGACAACAAAAGCATGATATACTGCCTTTCTTAGTTACTCCATTAAATGAAAAGAAATATGACTATTCCTATAAAAATCATAGTTCCTTACAGACCTCCAAGTCTATCAAAAACTCTATGACTTAACAGAAACTAAGCTTAGTTGAATTAGTTCCATGTCACTTTTACACCAGGGAAATCAAAACCAAAATGATTTTCTTTCTGTTTTTCTTTTTTAATGAAAGACAAGTATTACATTTAAAATGAATATTTCAAAATGCTGTCATGTTAGAATGTTAACTCTCTTCTCTATATTAACTATACTTTATTAAGTGATTTAGCAGATGTGTTCTGTTATCTGAGAAGAGAAAAAAATAATGAGTTCTAACTATTCACCTTTCATCCTTTATTCTGTGGTTTAATACAAGTGATATACTCTCCATATTCAAGCTCCGTCCAAATTGCAGGTGCAGATTTGCAAGCCCTGCTGAAACCTCAACTATTCATAGATTTTCTCCCTGAATATACTAATTGTCTATTTTTTTTTCATAATTATATCCCCAAAAACCTGTTTTCTGATTCTTTTGGTAATAGCCGACAATCTTCCCCTAACTCAACACCCCCACCTCAACACATACATCAGTGATAGTCTGCTAAGGCAGATGGAGAAATAGAATTCAGTCAGTCTAAGATTTATACGGCTGTTTTTTACTAAATTTGCATGAAAAATTCAATAGGAATTAAGCTTGTTTCTTCTTAAATACACCATAGGGAATATGAAAGACAGGTCTAAGCTATGTTTAACTTGGCAGTTTATTTATTGTTTTATTGATTTCCATCCAGAAAAGGACAGGATCAGTAAAGTACTCAGAATTGTTTTCTATTTCTTTTGTCTTATGTCTATCTGTGCAGATTGAGGTGAACACAACCCAGTGAATTACAGTTGTTCTGTTGTCCATATTTGGCAGGAACCTGAATATTGTTCAGTTGTTTCAACAGTGTCCTATTCTTCATGACCTGATTTGGGCTCTCTTGATATGGATACTGGAGTGGTTTGCAATTTCCTTTTTCAGCTCATTTTACAAAAGAGGAAACTGAGGCAAACAGTGACTCAATCAAGGTCACACAGCTATTAAGTATATGAGACTGGATTTGAACTCAGGTCTTCCTGATTCCAAACTTGGTGCTCTATCCACTGTACTACCTAGCTGCCCAGGAACCTGAATGCCATATTTATATTTTAAGTTTCATAAGCTTTTACCCAAAGCTGAGACAACGCAATGTGAGTGGGTGGGATACAATTTCGTGCTTCTTACTCCCGCCCTTGATCACATATAGTGTTCTTTCTCTGTGCTTCTCTGATTCTCTTTCTCTACATCTGTTTCTTGTCTCTCATTCTTAATTCTATGCACATACTTTGTATTACTTTACATACCATTTACACATACTTAGCAGTTTACATACTATACTCTTTTTAAAGAAAATATAAGCTCTTTGAAGACAAGATCTATTTTTTTTGGTTTGGTTTGGTTTTGTGTGTCTATTTTGAAATTGCAATGACTTGCACACAGTGGCTCTTTAAGAAAGATATGCTGAATTGTATTTTGTCTCCGAAAAGTCCAGGTATTTTCAAAACAAAACAGAAAAGAAAAAAAACCTTATTGCATATACCTGGATATTAGTTATTCTCCTTCTATGCCTTAGAGTCAATGTGATACGATGGAAAGAATGCTGAGTCTGCAGTTAGAGAAGATGGGTTCGAAACCTGTCTTTGATATTTTTACTAGCTATTTAACGTAGGACAAGTGACCTAGCCACTTTGTGCTTCAATTTACTGATCTGAAAAATGAAGAAGAGATGGACTAAATAACTGCTAAAATGCCTCTTCTACTATGAAATCTTTTAACCTATCATGACTAGGAAAGCAGATAGTCTAGGCCTTGGCTGGACTATCTCAAGTGAAAGTAACTGTAGTCAAGATAGACTATAAAGGAAAATCCAGGAAGTTGCTGGAATTAATGGGACTCAACTTGGGTTCCATGGACTTGATTTTTAAATAGCTTAATAACTATATTTTAATGTAATTGGTTTCCTTCATAATCTTCTATATTGAATTTTGTGCATTCAAAACATTATTCTGAGAAGGAATACATAGGTTTCACCAAACTGCCAATGACAACCATGAAACAGAATTTAAGTACTTTCCTTGTAGGCAGTATCAAAAGCCAAGCTTGGTCAGGGGAACTATACCGAAATAAATCAGATTTATAAACAATGGATAGTACCCAGCATGGGGACAACGTAGCTCTCTAAAAAAAGTGAATGAATTCTGACTTAGTTAATCTGTGTATAGTATTTCTGATTTTTCATCCTTTTTTTCCTATCTAAATTGACCCTAGAAAACTTACCCTTTGGAGAGTATTGCGTAGTCAAGTATAAGAAGAAAAAGGAGACTTGGTGTCCAAAATTCACAGAGCTGCATGGCAGTGGCAGAAGGGTAAAAGATAATTAAAAACAATGGTAGCTCTTTAGAAAAAGAAAGTGATTATGAGAAAATATACAAAAATTTAGGGTACATAGGTAAAACAGAGGAACATGTACATTTCTGTGTCATGAAGTGAACAAAGCCTCAAAAGCAATCAACTAAACAATCCTAAAACCAGTAGTAAAGAAGAAATCATGAAAATTAGAAAAAGAATAGAGAAATTTTATTTCTTAATGACTCAAAATACTGATAAACAAAACTAGAGCCATTTGATAATTAGTCATTTGTTCAAATTTGCTTCTAGCTGTGTTCATTTAGAGCTAGCTGTCTTAGTAATTGCCTGTTTCCTTTATTACATAAGAATATGGCCCAACTGAGAGTAGTAATCAGAAACAGTTTGGCTGGTTATCCTCAAACATTTTGAGATATGTTTATAGCATTTCTAATTTTGAAGCTTCTCATAGAAGGTGCCATCACTGCTAAATGAGGAGTAGGATATTTGTAACAAAGAGAAATATCAAACTGCATGAGATTTCTGTTCTCTAATGAGGACATAATATTTAAATTTAGTGTAACATTCCAAAGAGTTTTAAACAAAAAATTTGGGAAGTGGCTAGCAGGTTAGCCTCTATCATTCTTCCTTGCCTCTTCCATATGGTGTCATAGAAACAGAGGTACTTTATACATGTGGAAGAACCCATTATATATAAATGTTTTGAAATCAGGGTAATGTATATTTATCAATTGTCACAATATGTGTAATTTAAGCCACTTTAATAATCTATTTAACATACTTTGCATATATACTATATGCAAAACATACTAGACATTGATGATAGAAACTGCCTATGTATATGTGTATATATATGTATATGAATACATAAGCGTATATGTGTGTATGTGTACATGTATGTGTACTTGTACATGTACGTATGTGTATGTGTATGTGTATGTGTATGTGTATGTGTATGTGTATGTGTATGTGTATGTGTATGTGTATGTGTATATGTATATGTATATGTATATGTATATGTATATGTATATGTATATGTATATGTATATGTATATGTATATGTATATGTATATGTATATGTATATGTATATGTGTATGTGTGACTGGTGCTGTTGTTTGTACTTCATTCTCGAAGAGGACCATGACAACAGAGAGATGATGCCATGACATGCAAGTGAATTGGATTTAAGTGAGGGAGGGCTAAGCAAGGTCACCAGCCTTACTTTCTTTTCTAGAGCCACCTGGATCCAGTGGCACAAAATCAGGACAACCAGAGATGGCTGAGGATGCATTGTGAGATGTTGACCTTTTCAAGCTAAGGTCTTTAACAGGTCTCAGTTTGATTGAGGCAAAGCACATTAAGTGATTAAGGCATAATAAGGAAGGAGGCAGAGAATGCCCTCTTTATTTCATAAAAAAAAAATAAAAAATAAAAAATCAGTCTGGGAAGGGAAGACCCTCAGGGTTTATGGTTATAGATGTGTATGTCAATAAATGCATATTTGTGTACATGCATGTGCAATACCTGGCATTGATATCATGTTTTAAGTTTCCCAAAGTGTTTTAATGTGAGACTGATGAGTTCTAGTTGAGAAATATGGAGAAAATAGAAGCTTGACCTGTCTTTGAAGGATGGGGGAGAATTTGAACAAGTACATTATGTATATGTTTGTGTGTGTATACACACACATTGTTATACACATATATAAATATGTATTTACACATGCATGTGCATATACACACATATATGTATACATATATACATATGTATGTATGAATTTCATTGATTGCCTATTGTTAAAATGTAACACGTCAAGTAAAATGACTAAACTTTCTATATGCTTTGATCCATTAATGCCACTACTAGGCATATAATCTAAATAAATAAAGAAAAAGAAAGAAAGAAAGGTGAAATTGTTTTAGTGTGGAACTGGAATTGGAAATAGAGTAGGTATTCATCTGTAGATGAATGACCAAAGAAATTATGAGGGAGCTGAACACCATGATCCCCAACATCCCTTCCAGCTTTAAATCTGTGATTTTATGAATGTAATGTTTTTCAGTAAGAAATAATGAATCAGACAAACATGGAATAAGTTGTATAAATGGATTAAGAATCTAAACAGCCAGAGGGTACCATAGCTAGGATCCTGGAACTAGAGTTTGGAAGATCTGAGTTGAAATCCAGTCTTAGAAAATTACAACTTAGATCACACTGGGCATGCCACTTAACCTCTTCAGTTTCCTCATCTGAAAAAAAGGGGATAAAAATAGCACCTTCCCCTCAAAGATGGAGTAAGGATAAAATGAGATATTTGTAAAAATACTGTGTGAACTTTAAAGGATTACATAAATGTTGCTATTGAAATAAGCAGAAATTCTCGTTGTCTTGAATTTTTTTTTTTAGTTAATTATCATGAGGGAGAGGGAAGAGTCATTTTAGAAGGGAATAAGAAGAATATTTGTTTTCCCCCAAAACGACTATGACATAAAGACAAAAATCATCAATAAAATATATTACATTGTAACGGTGCAAGTTAGAGCCACCCCCTGCCCTCGCTGGACCTCCACTCCCAGGGCCTGCTGAGGTAAACTCGGGCTCTGAGGTAAGGGTGGGACAAGATGGAGTCAGGAGGAAGGGTCTAGCCTTTGATGGCAACATGGTGCCGGGTTCTTTTCCAGATTTACCTGTGCACAGGTGAATTATGGGGAGAGCGCAGGAAGGAGAGTAGGAGGAGAGTAGGAGGAACCAGGGCGTCCCTAGAGCTATGTAATCAAAGCTATAAAAGTTTGGCTACTAACCTGAATACGTGGAGCTGCTTACCATCTTATGCCTCCCACTTTGTTCATTGCCTGCAAGATCAGGCCTTTGCTGGACAAAGGCCTGGGAGTTTGGGGTAACAGGAATCCCCAACATTACATTAAAAGGAAAATAAATTCATTCAGATATTCAAAAGATTCAGTGAAGGGAAAAATACAGTAAAATAAAGATATAATTCAATCTCCTCTAACATAGAAGGAATGGAATTAATTCATAACAGAAAAGAATTAACAAGACATTTTGTTTCTAATGAAATTATGAAACTACTGAAGACATAGAAACAGTGAGGAGAAGCATATTTTCTTCCTTTCAATGACCATATAGAAGCAGCTTGTCAGTAGACAGAATTCTGAGAAAGGAGTCAGGTGGACTTGGTTTCATGTCTTGTGTTTGATACTTAACACTTTTGCAACTGTAAGTATGTCCCAAACTTTATGTGCTTCAGGCAACTCCTATGGACTTATTTATCCAAACAAAGATTTGATAATGGATGTGATCTGTAATATCAACACTAGGAGTTTCTCATTCTGAAGCAATCATAGCTCCTATGCATGTTAATATAAATAAGTAAAAACAAACAAACAAAACCTCCAAAAAGCAAGCAAACAAAAACAGAACTCATGGGGAATTGCAAAGATTCAAAATATAATGCCACCTTGTTCAGTCTTTTTATTTTGACTTTGGATTCTTATGCTAGTAGTGTTTAACAAATGGTATTAATGGACAACATCTTCTTTCTAGAGCTGTCTTGAGGATAAAATGAAAGAAGAGGAATGTTCAAGTTGGAAGAATGGAAGCATATTAGGAGAATTCCTAGCCATTGTACTTCAGCACTGAAGGCTATTTGATATAAGATAGAAAGCTGTTCCTCATGAGCTTACATTCTCATGCAAATATGCTGAATCATGGGTGGTTATATTTATATACATATATATGTACATATGTGTGTGTGTATGTATGTGATATGTGAGATTTAGTTAGTGGTATGCTGCTAAATATTTAACAACCATCCTCTTGGAGGGGATGGTGTACACCATTTAATTTCTTTCCAACAGGGTATTCTTGTATGGGGAAAATCCCTCTACTTATGCAGATCATTATATTCTCTGCCACTTATACTTATAATCTTTTTTTTTCAATGACAGAAGGCAATTTTGTTTTATTTTTTAAGATTAATTCATTTATTTTTAGTTTTTAACATTCATTTCCACAAGATTTTGAATTACAAATTTTCTCCCCATCTCTCCCCTCCCCCCACCCAAAGATGGCATGTATTCTGATTGCCCCTTTCGGCAGTCTGCTCTCCCTTCTATCACCCCACTTCACCCTCCCCTTATTCCCCTTTCCCCTTACTTTCTTGTAGAGCAAGATTTCTATACCCAATTGCCTGTATATCTTATTTGCCAGTTGGATGTAAAAACAGTTTTTAACATTTGTTTTTAGAACTTAGAGCTCCAAATTGTCTCCCTTTTTCCCTCCCAACCCACCCTCATTGAGAAGGCAAGAAATTCAATATTGGTTATGCATGTATCATTATGCAAAACACGTCTATAATAGTCATACTGTGAAAGACTAACTATATTTCCCTCCATCCTATCCTGTCCCCCTTTAATCAATTTTCTCCTTTCGTCCTGTCCCTTTTCAAAAGCATTTGCTTCTGACTAGCCCCTCCCCCAATCTGCCCTCCATTGTATCATCCACCCCCCTTATCCCCTCACCCACTAATTTCCTGTAGGGTAAGATACCCAACTGAGTGTGTCTGTTATTCCCTCCTTAAGCCAAATCTGATGACTATAAGGTTCACTCATTACCTCTTCCCTTCTATTATGACAGCTTTTTCTTGCCACTTTCATATGACATAATTTACCTCATTCTATCTCCCTCTTTCTCCTTCTCCCAATATATTCCTCTCTCAGCCCTTAATTTTATTTTTAGGTATAATCACCTCATATTCAACTCACCCTGTGTCTTCTGTCTATATTTATGTATATTTCCTTCAACTACCCTAATAATGAGAAAGGTTTCATGAGTTACAAATATCATTTTTCCAGGTAAGAATATAAACAGTTCAACTTTAATAAGTCCCTTATAATTTCTCTTTCCTGTTTACTTTTTCATGATTCTCTTGATTCTTGTACTTAAAAGTCAAATTTTCTATTCAGCTCTGGTCTTTTCATCAACAATGCTTGAATATCCTCTATTTTATTGAAAATCCATATTTTACCTTTGAGCATTATACTCAGTTTTTCTAGGTAGGTGATTCTTGGATTTAATCCTAGCACCTTTGACCTCCAGAATATCATATGCCAAGCCCTTCAGTCCCTTAAGTAGAAGCTGTTAGATCTTGTGTTATCCTGATTGTTTTTCCACAATACTCTAATTATTTCCTTCTAGCTGCTTGCCATATTTTCTCCTTGAACTGGGAACTCTAGAATTTGGCTACAATATTCCTAGTAGTTTTCTTTTTTGTGATGTTTTCCTAGAAGCAATCAGTGAATTCTTTCAATTTCTATTTTACCCTGTGGTTTTAGAATACCAGGGTAGTTTTCCTTGATAATTTCTTGAAAGATGATGTCTAGGCTCTTTTATTGATCACAGCTTTCAGGTAGTTCAATAATTTTTGAAAGACGTCTCCTGGATCTATTTTTCAAGTCGGTGGTGTTTTCAATGAGATATTTCACATTGTCTTCTCTTTTGTCATTCTTTTCATTCTGTTTTATAATTTCTTTATTTCTCATAATTTCTCTTCCATTTGCTCCATTCTAATTTTTAAGGATTCATTTTCTTCATTGAACTTTTGGACCTCCTTTTCCATTTGGCCAATTCTATTTTTTAAGGCATTCTTCTCCTCATTGTCCTTTTGGAGCTCTTTTGCCATTTGGGTTAATCTATTTTTAAGGTGTTATTATCTTGAATATTTTTAGGGTCTTCTTTAGAAAGCTGTTGACTCATTTTTCATGATTTTCTTGCATCCATCTCATTTTTCTTCCAATTTTTGCTCTACTTCTCTTACTTGATTTTCCAAATACTTTTTGAGGTCTTCCATGGCCTGAGACCACTTCATAGTTTTCTTGGAGTCTTTTGATATAGGATCTTTGACTTTGTTGTCTTCTTCTGGCTGTATGTTTTGATCTTCTTTGTCACCAAAGTAAGTTTCTATAGTTTGAGGGATTTTTTTTTGCTGTCTGCTCATTTTTCCAGCCAATTAGTTGACTTTTGATCTCTTTGTCAATGTATGGCTCTGATTCCAGAGTGGAGAGTGCTCTGCCCCAAGCTTTAGGGGTTTTGTGCTCTTGTTTCCCAAGCTAATTGTAGGCATCTGTAAATTTTCAGTTCTTCTGAGATGGTATGATCCAAGGAGAGGTATTTACTCCTCTCCTGGCCTGTTCTGTGGCCTGTAAGTGACCTCAAGCACTCTTTTCTGCCTTGTAACTACTAAGATGATTCCCTCTCCACAGCCGTCACAAGCTTTGCCACACTAGCACTCCTCCTCACCCCAGTAATGCCCACTAGGACTGCAACCCAAATCCAAGCAAGGCCAAGCAAGAGAATCCTGCCTCAGTGCCAGCAAGGAGATCCCTGTCCTCCTGATCTAATGAGCCACTTGATTCCCCCCACCATCTGTGGGCCTGGAGCTCCAGAAGAGGCTGCTAGGTTGAGAAGTCTGGAAACTACTACAGTTCCATGATTCACTGCCTGAAGCCTGCTGTGCCTGGTCTGCTCAGGCCTAGTCTGTGCTCTGGAGGCACACTCTGGGCTGTGCTCTGCTCCCACCATGATGTGATAGACCCTTCCCAGGGACCTTCCAGGCAGTGATGGACTGGAGACTTGTTTTGCTCTGTCATTTTGTGGGTCTATAGCTCAAGAATTTGTTTAGTTATTTTTTATACATGTTTGCTGGGATTTGGGGTAGAGCTCAAACAAGTCTCTGCTTTTAGTCTGCCATCCTGGCTCCACCAACCATAGACTTAAAGTCTACTGAATTGAAAGTTATGTGATTTGCCCTAGACTACACAACCAACATCTGTCAAAGGTATGACTTGAACCCAGGTCTTCCTGGCTTCCTTTTTAGCTGTGTTAATTAAGCTACATATAAAACGCTTATTTCAAAATGACATCTGAGTGAAATACTCTTTCTTGTTTGCTTTCCCATGCCTAACTGTTCAGAGACTGAGACTATAGTCAATATGGTATACCAGGAGACAATGCATCCCAGGTGCAAAGTATAGAAAAGCAAATAGTTGCTTGAGTGATGAGCTTACAAACCCAAACCTATACAAAAATAAAAAAAATTGTAGATCCATACTGTGAAATTTCACTTAGGGTGACACTGTCTAGTAAGAATATCCTTGGGGTAGAGCAATGAATGAATCCACTTGGGAAGGATCCAGGATAGATAAATGCTATTATAAATGCTGCTCAATGGCAAAGTACATTACAACATAGCTGTTATCCAAGTGTGTTAAGTAAGAAATTAACTACTTCCATTAAATTTAAAATCTCATCTTGGCACTCATTGGTGACTCTAGAAGACAGTTGGGAAATGTGCCAGAGTGGTCTGCAAAGTCTTCCCTTTGTTAATGTTTTGTTAAATCTGTCCCTCTTTCAAGCCTGATTAGTGAGGGAAAAAGTCAGTGTTTTGTAACGTTTTCACATTGAGACCTTTGGAGAAACTGTCAGCTAGAAAATTATCAAATAACGAAGGGAACTCTTGCTTTCTTGGTGGAATTTCTCATTAGTGAGATAGGAATGACAGGGTTAGTTATTATTTTTTCCACCATAGTGAATTAGCTTAAATATACACACAAACATACATACACAAATGCACACTCACACACCTGCAGCAGAGACATGATCTACTTCTGCCCTGGACTATGAATCACAGCTTTTTTCAATGGAACCTACCCTATGTAAAAAGTATGCTGTTCTTCATTCCTCAGTATAATTGGACAAGTTGAAAACATATCATTAAAGAATAGCATCTGTACTATAGTTGCCTTGACACTCATATTCAAGACCACTAGTCACGTGATGCATAATACAAAATGCCTGGAGTTTAGCATTTACATGGATACACTGCTTTTCTTTTTCAAGATTTTGAAGAAAGAGAGAGAGAGAGAGAGAGAGAGAGAGAGAGAGAGAGAGAGAGAGAGAGAGAGAGAGTCTGAATATTACTGCTAAAAACAGTATTACAGTTAGAAGTTGGGAAAACAGTGAAATGGTTTATAGCAGATGGCTTCTTCCTCTTCTTCCCTCTCTTCCATTTCTGCTAGGCTGACACAGGGAGTTCCTCATGATAATGGTTTTCTCAAGTTCAGTGGAAATAATTTGACCATTTTGAAATTGAAAAATAAACCAACTAGCATTTATTAAATTCTTCCTATATGTCAGGCATTATGTTATATGTGGGAATCTAAAACCAAAATGAAACAGTCCCTGGCCTCAAGGAACTGAAATATTTTGCCATAACTTCAATTATCTGAACTTATAATAAACAAACATGTTTCTTTAAGGCTGCTAGAGTTGAGTGGTTTGATTCAGTTAGTCATACAATAAGCATTTATCAAGAGCCTTCTATGGGCTAGGCTCTGTGCTAAATATTGGCTGGTGGGGGTGAAAAGGCCAAAGACAGTTCAGTGAAGACTTATTTAATGCTTTCTATGTGCCAAGAACAATGTTAAGTACAAAAGATTCAAAGATAAAAATGAAACAGTCTCTAACTTCAACAAATTAATTTATCTTAACCATAATTTCAGAAGACTATAGTCATAATCAGTTGGCTGACTTTTCTCAGGTTTGTATATTACTTGGTCTTTTTCAATAAAACAGATGTTTATCAGGTTTCTCTCTCATCATTTTTGTCGTTTTCAACAATCTGTTGAATGAGTACGAGGTCAAACCTCGGAGCTACTTTAGCTTGCATTTTTTAATTATTAGTAATTAGGAACATTTTAATATGACTATTGATAACTTGGATTTTTTCTCTGATGAACTTCTTGCTCATATTCTTTGAAGAACAGCTCTTAATCTCATAAATTCAGGCACGCTAGCTGCAAAGATTGATTTCCTCACTTAGCCATTTCCCTTCTAATCTTAGTTGCATTTGTTTTCATTTTTGCAAAAACTTAAAAATATATTTTATTCAGTTAAAAAAATCCACTTTTTGTTCTACATGGAAGCTTATTATTTTACTGAGGGTCCTAAATTATGTCTCTACAAAATGTGAGGTGAAGTTGCATTTGTCCAAAATTACAACTAGCTGATACATTGATTTGACCTCAGCTATTTGCCCTTGGGCAATTCAATTTCCCTCTCAAAGACTCAGTTTTCCCTATCAAATGAATAGTTTGTACCAAATGATCTCTAAGAAATCCACTTGAATTTTAATGTTTTAGGATTTCTAGTTTGTCTTTGAAATACTGAGTATACAGATCAATGGAAATAAGACATGTCATTCACAATATTTTGTATCTGGATGCATGGTCCTTTTTGGAAAATGAAATGACAGTGTTAAATTAAATATACATTAGAAAAATATGACAGAAGTCAACAGTCTTATACATGCAACTCTCTAAAGAAAAATAAAGAAAGCAAAGGAAGTGATATTGTATTTACTTGCTACTGATTTGACAGAACACAGTTGCCAGAATAATCTACTGAACTCAATGCAAAAGTTCAATTGTTTGATTTTTCCCCTCAAACTATTCAATACGCATAGACAAAATTGCAGCCTAAATAAATCTAAAAAATGACAAATGCAATCAGTCATATGTATATTTCTAGTTATCTATACCCTTAGGATTTTTGTTTTGTCTTCTGATTATTTCATTATTTCACCGGCATAGGGAATTTTCAGGGAGAAAACTCCCCTATTACAGCCTTAGTACAAAAACTCCTCAAAATGTGGGGTCTGATGGCCCCTGGGGTCCCTGAGACCTTTTCAAAGGATCCAAAAATTCAATATTATTTTCATTATGATTCTAAGATGTCTTAATTTCTAATGTAGCCAATATAGATATAGCCCACAAAAAACATAAAGCTCTTTAGGGATTATCAATAATTAAGGATATAAAGATATTGTGAGATCTAAAATTTGGGAACCACATTCTTAGAGGTTGCCAGAGGCCTGGAGACTGGCTCAGGATGAAAGAGATGTCAAAGGTGAGACTTGAAACAAGATCTTGATGGCTCTGAGCCAAACCCTACATTCCATACTGCCTCTTCTCCTTGTGTTGTAGAGAGAATAGTACTAAACTATAGAATATTTAAGCTGGAAAGGCCTTAATAAAAAATGAACAAATAAACAAACAAAAGCCTTGTTCTTACTATACAGGAAAGTAGGAGGGAAAGGGGATAAGAGAAGGGAGAGTTGATAGAAGAGAGGGAAAATTGGGGGAGGTAAATGTCAGAAGCAAAACATCTTTAAGTATTGGCAGGATAAAAGGAGAGAGAGAACAGGATAAATGGGGGAAATAGGATGGAGAGAAATACATAGTTGGTAATCTTTACTGTGAAACAAATTGCAGCAAATTTCTTTGATAAAGACCTCACTTCTCAAATATATAGATAAATAAGTCAAATTTATATAAATAATAGCCATTCTTCAATTGGTAAGTGGTCAAAGGACATGAATAAACAGTTTTCAGACAAAGTAATCAAAGCAATCCAAAATATAGTCATATGAAAAAGTGTTCTAAACCTCTATTGATTAGAGAAATGCAAATTAAAACAACTCTGAGCTACCATCACACATTTTTCAGATTAGCTAATGTGACAGAAAAGGAAAATTGCAAATGTTGAAGGGGTGTGTAAAAATTAATACACTAATGCACTGATGGGAAAGTTGTATACTGATTCAACCACTCTGGAGAACAATTTAGAACTATGCCCAAAGGCCTATAAAGCCATGCATACCCTTTGACCAAGCAATACCACTACATTTCTAGGCCTTTATCCCAAAGAAATAAAAAGGAAGGGACCTATGTGTACAAAACCATTTATAGCAGCTCTTTTAGTGGTGGCAAAGAATTGGAAATTAAGGGATGTCCATAACTTGGGGAATAGCTGAACAAGATGTATATGATTGTATTATAAGAAATAACTAGCAGGTATTCTCAGAACAACAACAACAAAGAAACCTCAAGGACTTACATGAACTGATGCAAAGTGAAATGAGCAGAGGTGGGAGAATATTGTACTTACAGTAATAGTTATATTGTATGATGATCTACTGTGAATAACTTACTATTCTCAGCAATACAATGATCCAAGACAGTTCCAAAGGACTTATGATGAAAAGTGCTGTGCATCTCCTGAGAAAGAACTGGTGGATCCTAATGTAGATCAAAAATATTTTTCTTTACTTATTTTTCTTGGTTATTTTGGTCTGCGTTTTTTTTTGTTTCACAACATAATTTACACAGAAATATGTTTTGCATGACTATGTCAAATTGCTTGCACTCTCAATAAGAGGGAAAGGAGAGGGAGAGAGACAATTTGGAACTCAAAAGTTGAAAAAGAATGTTAAAATAATTTCTACACATAATTGGGGAAAATAAAACATTAAAGTATATTTTTAAAAATTGTCCAACTTTCTAATTTTTCAAAGAAGGAAATTCAATGATAGTGGAACGACTAGGCGCCAGCTCTCCTAATTCCCAATCTCTTTCCATTAAATCCTTATCTGCATAAATATATCTATATTTTTGTGTAAGTACTTGAGTTTTCATCTGGATGTTTAATGATGTAAAGGTATACTGTGAAAAAGACAGTATTATGTTCATACTATGACTTCTTGATAATCATTTTTTCGGGATCACAAGAGGCTATGAAATAAAATAATTGAAATCTGTGAGAAAATTAAGATTTCTGTATTCTTTCCCCCCCTCTTTTGACTGATTCATTTAGTCTTTTGATGGTTTGGTTTCACCCAAGTAGTCTATGTATTCTTCACACAACTCTCTCACCCCACAAATTAAACTAAAATAAAATGTTTCAAATCTATAATAATTAAAGCTACAATAAAATGAAGGGAAAAAGCCTAAATATCTCCACACAAAATACAATCTACTGAAGTAATAATTGAGGGCCAAACAATCAAAAGCATGCATTCACTTTATCCATACCTAACTCCATCTATCTTACTGTATGTAGTGCATCCACAACACACATTCTGGAAATCTTGTTTTAAAGACCAGCTTTAATTTGGATCATGCTCTCTTAGGAGATGGACAGCTGTGTAGTGCATTGGAGTCAAGAGGACACAGCTTTCTGAGTTCAAATCTGTCCTCAGACATTTACTGGCTGCATGAACCTGGGCAAGTCACTTAACCAAGTTTGCCTCAGTTTCCTTATCTGGAAAATGAGCTAGAGAAGGAAATGGCAAAGAACTCCAGTTTCTTTGCCAAGAAAACCCCAAAAGGGTTTATGAAAAGTAAAAAAAAACAATAATTTTGAAGGTATACACAGATTCTACAGAAGTCAAAATAAGTGACTGAAGATAAAATGAATAGAGATCATTTAGACAATATAGATATCCCCTTCAAAAAAATTAAGAAAAAAATACACATAATAAACTAAAAAGGCTGAAGCTCATATTGCAATAAGTAATACAAAAAGATTCCTCAGAAGGCCTCAAAATGGGTGGAAAAATTTTTTGACAGATACATATTGAAAAGATATAAATAAATGGTTTCCATAAGGAAAATTGCAAAGTATTACCAATATGATAGAAGCTCCAAATAACTAGGAATAAGATAAGCATGCATCAAAATAAACTTGTGATTTTACTTGACACCTATCAGATTGACAAAGGTGACAAAAATGGAATTCTTAATATTATAAAGGATGCCAAAACATGATAGAGTAAATGCATTGTTGGTGGATTTTTGAATTGATATAACCATTAAGGAAAAACAATCAACCTAGAATTATGCAAAGAAAATGAATAAAATATCCATCCGTTTTGATACAGAGATTTTAGTGCTAGGCACATTCTTCAAGAACAACAGTAAAAACAGAAAAGTCCAATATGCACCTCATTTTTTAAAAATGTATTTTATGGTAGTAAGTAACAAGAAAGTCAGTCTTTATTGATTTGGGAATGGCTAAATTTATGTAGTTCATGAATATAATGAAATATTTAATAAATATAATGAGTACAGAGAAACATGGAAAGACTTAAATGAACTGATATAAAATGATATATGACAAACAATATCAACAATGAATACAAGGAAAATGAACAAAACAGCAACAAAATTGAATGCAGTGGAATTATAATTATAATGACTAGGCCACACACACACACACACACACACACACACACACATTCATGTCTACTCCCTATTTGGAGAAGTGAGGGAGCATGCATATGGGATAATGCATATACCACAGACAGCTATTTTATATGCTGTTTTGTAAAACTATTTTCTTCTTTCCTTTTTTATACTTTATTAAAAGGAAGAGTAGTAGTATATTGTCTCCCTTTCAGTTTAATTTAAAATATTGAGAAATAATTATTTCTCTAAAGTCATTTGCAGATCTCCCTTAAAGATACTGTATCAGTTCTTTTTTAAAAAATTTGTTTTTAGTTTTCAACATTCATTTCTTTTTTTTAATATTTTTTAGTTTTAGTTTGCAACACACAGTTCTACATAATATTGTGTTCCAGATTTTCTTCCCTCCCTCACCCCTCCTCCCTCCCAAAGACGGCATGGAATCCCACATAACTTCCATGTATAACTTGGCATTGAGTTAATTTACGCACTAGTCAAGTTGTGGAGAAGAATTATGATCAACGAAATGAATCATGAGAAAGAAGAAACAGAACTAAAAAAAAAAAA
>CM053626.1:197014631-197035019 GCA_028646595.1 Phalanger gymnotis | reverse complement strand
GACCATCCAGGGTGTCCTGGGCTGGAGCCCTGCTTCCCTCTGCCACTTTGTGGGTTCTGTAGCTGTAGAATTGGTTCAGAGCCATTTTTTATAGGTTTTTGGAGAGATTTGGTGGGGAGCTCACGCCAGTCACTGCTTCCCAGCCACCATTTTGGCTCCGCCCCCCGATAGAGATAGATTTTTTAAAAACCCAAAGAGATTATAGAGATTATCAAGGAAACTAAAATATAATTCATTGAAAAAACTAAGGTGATTGATAAAACTGTATAAAACCTTTTTTTTTGGTAAGGCAATCAAGTTTAAGTAATTTGCTCAGGGTCACATAGTAAGTGTCAAGTGTGTAAAACCTAACGTATAACAAAAACGAAACCAAATTACTAAAATTGAAAAAAAATTAACACAATGAAAATTTAAAAAAATTAAGAATCACAGATAAAAAATAAAATAATTATTTGAACCTGCTATTTGTGATTTTATGCTAGCTAAACTAACAGAGAATTTAGATATAAATGTTGCTATATGTTGCTATAAAAATAGCAAAATTAGCATAATACAAAATACACATCTTAATCACATCCCAGCAAATGAAATTGAACTAATAAAAAAAGTTGGGGTTATGAAAGAGTTATTTTAGATGCATTTGCAGGCAAATTTTAACAAAAATTTAAAGAGCTATTAAATGCTATGTCAAAACATCATTTTTTACAAACTGAGAATATGGGAAAATTATTGTCTAAAACCATTCACAAATATAATCTTAAAACCTAACCAATAGGGAGATAAAATAGAAAGGAAAGCATAAATCAATATCACTAGTGAGTAGTGATGAAAACACTTGACATAAGATCCTGTCAAAAAATTTATAGCAACATTTCTTATAAGACAATGGCATTCCATCACAATCATGTAGAACTATTTATTAAGCCATTCCCTAATTGATGGGCATACTCACAATTTTGAGTTCTTTGCCACTGCAAAGAGAGCTGTGACAAACATTTTATTTATTTATTTACTTTTGAGAGATAATTTTAGAGATAAGTGACTTGCCCAGAGTCACACAGCTAATAACGGTTAAGTGTCTGAGGCTGGATTTGAACTCAGGTCCTCCTGACTTTAGGACTAGTACCCTATCCACTGTGCCACCTAGCTGCCTTTGCTGTAAACATTTTAGACTATATAGCTTCTTTTCCTCTTTTCCCTGATCATCTTTAGAATTAGACTGAGTAGTGGTATTTCTGGGTCAAAGCATATAAGCAGTTTAATAGTTCTTTTGGCATAATTCCCAAGTGTTCTCCAAAGTGATTGGATCAATTCACAGTTCCACCAAAAATGAATTAGCTTCCCAACATATCAAAATTTTAAAAATTCTGATCAAGTACTGTTTTTTAATGATAATTAAAATACGCAAAGTGAGTGCTCATTGATAAAGGAATGGATTTTTTAAAATGTTGTTTCTGGATGAAATATAGTACACTTTCTTGCATATATAGAAATGTATAAAATGAAGAATTCAGTAAAATCCAAAGGCTTACATGAAATGATAAGGAAATAACAAATAATATAAATAACGACTCTAACTTTATGTAAACACAAAAATATAAAACATATCTGAACTCATAATGACCAAACTGGGACCCAGAAAAGAATTCAGAAAATTTTCTCAACTCTCTTAATTACTGAGGTAGAGATCAATAATATGTAATATTGCGTAATACTGTCAGACATAGTTGATAAGTTGGATTTTAGCTGAACTTTTTTTCTTTTTAAAGAAAATATTTCTTATATGGGAAGTCTAAGTAGATATTTCAGGGAGAGAAATATACTCAGAAATGAATGCAATGGTAAACTACTTGTCATAATAAAAAATAAAACACAATCTTGAAAATAAATTTTTTAATGAGAGAAGGATGGGAGGAAGAGAGGGAAGGAGGGAGGGAGGGAGGGAGGGAGGGAGAGAGAGAGAGAGAGAGAGAGAGAGAGAGAGAGAGAGAGAGAGAGAGGAAAGATGATTAATTTTCTTTATTAAATTTCCAAATTAGGATAACCAATAACAAAAGTCTCAGGTGGAGAGCCTTTCTAGCCAGTCTCTTGAAAATACAAAAGGCCTCAAAATTATTTTAGATAAACCCTTCAAAGTGTGGGACTGAATTGAGTAAATCAATAGAATAACCCTATCCCATTTAAAGTAAATGTCAAGATGCCACCATAGATAAGAAGACTTCTTTATTGTATCAATTAATCAGAGATTTCAGTTAAGTAATAGTGCTTGATACACTGAAATTATGTTGCACAAGAAGCATGTTTGGATTGATTGAGGAAATTTGTTCATATAAGCCCTCCAAGTCATCTAAAAAATATCAAACAGGTGAGAAAGGACAAGAAAGCATTCCCAATAGCCTCACATGAAGAAATAAATTGGAGAAAATCATACTTTACTTTAAAAAAAATTAAAACAGATTTTTCTGATTTTTTAAAAATGAAGCCTTTCAATGGGTTCTTATTCAATTTGTTTAAAACATTAAAATTCAGCACCTTCAATTTGTTTGAAAGATGGCCCTCAGGGATAAATTTAAAAACAAACAAAAAGCCAGATCTAAAAATAATGAACAAAATAAAACAAAAAAACAAACAAACAAACAAAAGAACTTGGAATAGTAATAGGATTGAAAAATGAGTATCATAATTTAGTAACACCTGAAAGATGCCTTCTCTTCACTTAGATCTATTATTCTTATGAGGGATTTTTTTTTTGCTATAAAAGCTATAAAAACTATGTACTAAAATCAGTCAAACTTAGGCTTTCAAATTACTGTATCACAGAATTTAAAGTAAAATTTTTATTTTTTGTTTTAAATATTACATCAAATAAAATTCCTACTAAAATACTATTACTGATAATTTTTAGTAAATTCAAAAAGCAGATTTGATTTATCATTAATAAATAAAATAAAATAAATTATTTATTTCTTCATCTTATCCATTTTAATTTCCATTTTAGTATTTTTTAAAAAATTATGCCCATAATCATTTGGTTCAATTGTCATTCAGTCATTTTTTCAGTCATATCTGACTCTTTGTAACCCTATTTGGATTCTTCTTGGCAAAGATACTAAAGTGGTTTGCCATTTCCTTCTCCAGCTCATTTTTCAGACAAGGAAACTGAGGCAAATTGGATTAAATGACTTGTCCAAGGTCATACAGCTAGTCAGCATCTGAGGCCCAATTTGAAATGGTCTTTCTGACTCCAACTTGGTACTCAATCCACTGCACCACCAAGATGCTGGTAGTCCACAAATAAATAATTGTACATACTTAGGGTACCTGCATGGATACAATTACGGGTAAGGAGAATAATGGAAAATTTTGTAGATTATTTAATAATGATGATGATGATGACATTCACATAAAAATTATGAGTTTTTAAAAAGCTTTGCAAATAGAATTTCATTTTATCTTTATAACAATCCTGGAAGGTAGTTGCTATTATTTTCTTCATTCCACAGTTGAGGATTGAGGATGAGATTATATGACTTTCCAAAGGGCATATAACTGTTAAGTGTCTGACTTTATTAGATTTGAACTAGATTTGAGCTAGAATAGAACTCTTCTCTTCTTGAATCCAAGTCCAGCATTCTAGCCTCCTTAGCTGCCAAGATGTCGCTTGCCTTGCTTTGGACAATTTTCTAACATCATGAAATTTAGGAGATCTACTGATTGGTATTGAGAGGGGGACTTTTCACTCTGAGAAATACTCCTGTCACCTATAATGATGAAATCATAAGTCAAAAATAACTACTACAACAACGATAAATGTAAGATCAGTTAGCTCAATTTACTAAAGCACATTATTCGTGAGTCCAAGGTAACAAGATTGATTTTCCATGTATAAGTGAATTTCTTTCAGCTTGTTTTATGATCATAGTGGCCTGTTACTAGCCACTGATGTCATAAATGTGTTATGTTGATTAAAAAAATGAAAAGATAAAATGGTTCAGTACAATGTCAACACTACTAGACAAACAACTCACACATCCTATTGACAGTAATTTAAAGCAAGAAAAAAACAACCATTCACTGAGACCTTTCTTTCTTTCTCTTTTCCTCATTTCTCATCACTCAGATGTTATCTACTACTACCTTCTCCTTCACTCCATTCTCTTATGAAATAACCCTTCTCTTTCCAAAGATCAACCACTCAACATGTACCCCTGATTCCACTTGCTCCTCTCCAGCATCATGTCCCTATAGCATCTCTACTCTCACTAACCTTTAATCTTTATCCACTATATGCTCTATTTTTTATAAGCAGGAAGCTAGGAGAAGCAGAAGATAAGGGGTTGGCCCTGGAGTCAGGAAGACTAAGGTCACATCCATCTTCAGACCCTTGCCAGACACAAGGCAAGTAATTTGCCTTGCTTCAGTTTCCTCATCTGTAAAAAGAGTTATTATCAAATAAAATGAAATAATGTTTGAAAAGTGCTTTAAACATGCCAGTTATTATTACACTTGCTGTTTCTCATAAAAAACATATCCATCTTCCCCACTCCCTCCAAAAAACACAACAAACACACACAGAAAACAAAAACAAACAAAAATTCAATTCACTTGATCCAGCTATCCAGCTATTATCCAATTTCTTTCCCCTACCTCGTGGCTAAACAATTTGAGAAATAAATTCCTCTCACTTTATTTTAAATAGCATTTAACACAGTGCCTAACAAATCTTAGTTTACCGAATGACTGACTAAACCTACTGCAATTTGCCTTCCTACGTAATTATTCAGCTGAAGCTGTTCTCTCCATAGTTACCAATGATCACTACATTGTCAAATGCACAGGACTTTTCATAATCTTTATCCTTCTTGCCTCTTGACCTCTGCCTCTTTTGGCCAATCAGAATGATATAATCCCAAATTATTACAGTATGTTAAAGATTTGTGATTTAACCAGCATGGTCAACCAATTAATAAATAAACATTATATTAAGTGCCAACTATATTCCAGGAACTGTGGTAAGCGCTAGGGATACAAAAAAAGGCAAACAAAACAGTCCTTGTCCTCAAGGAGTTCACAGTCCAATGGAGGAGCTTATAGTCTAATAGTAAAGTCACATAGATCTTATAGATATCAACCCTTCAACAACTTTGTCACTAAGTTTAAGTGTGTGCCTGAGGTTAAAGGTTAAATGATTTACTCTTGATTGCGCATATTCAAGTCTTGGGTTGAAAAAGGTCTTCTTGACTCAATATTCAGTATTCTACCCACCAAGCTACCCTCCCTCTCAACCACTAGAAAATATTCCCTATTAGGATAAGTGCCGAGACCATCTGCTATGTATTTTTGGAAAAAAAGAGTGACTTTTTGAAGTGAGGATAAAGATACTTCACAATGCTTGCAGCTGAATGGAAATTTTCCTTTATCCCTTTTAGAAACAGATTAAAGCCTGCATTTATGCATTTAACAATTATTATTACGGTTCTGAAGTTTAAACCCCTAGAGGTTATGTATGTAAAACACTGCAGGTGGATTTCAGTAATGCATTAAGTTTAATCAGGCTGATAATAAGGAAATGACTGTTTGGGAACTCCATATATTTATTGGAAGACAACAAGCTCATTAATGGGAGTGCCTATTAAAGAGACCATTTTTTTCTACTTTTCTATGATTACTGCTTGTCCAAAGATGATTGCCTAAATATCTGAATAAAGATTCTACCCCTTGACCAGAAATAAAATGTTCAGTAATGTGTGTTTGTTGGATGATAGGGTGAGGATTGGTGGAAAGAATGGGGACTTTGACGGGTTCTAAAATTATAGAATTCATAGCTGGAAGCTCTCTTCCAGATCATCTCACCTAGAGGTAAGCAACCTCTTTTTTAATATGTGTGTGTGTTCCGTGGAGCCTTTTGGCTGTCTGGTGAAGCCTATAGAAACTTCTCAGAATGATGCCTTCAAATGAATAAAATAATACACATGACGGTAGAAGAGAAACTGAGTATATTGAAATAGTTATCAAAATATGACCCACAAAATGTTGTTCATGGACACCTGGTTAAGAACTCCTAATTCTAGGCAGGTTTGGCGAAACTGCAGCCTCGAGGCTACATGTGGCCCTCTAGGTCCTCAGATGCAGTCCTTTGACTGAATTCAAACTTCACACAGAAACAAGTTTCATCATTGTCAATTACCATTTGTATGATCTTATACAAATCATACCATTTCTTAGCTCGAAAAGTTTTGTGTTGGGTAAAACTATTATTGCTTTTGTCTCTTTCCCAATGTTTACTAATGAAAAGACTAACATGCAGAGAGATTGCCCAAAGTTATCCAGTTGGTATTAAATTAGGGATTAAGGATTTGAATCTAAGTTTTCTTACAGCTCCACCTTCAGTTTCTTCCACTGAAGTATTATTCTCATCCTTGGAAAACAATATTAAGCCTAGCATACTAAATAATTACTACAATGCTATTACTATACTGCTGAAGGTTTCTACTCCAAATAATATGATGAATAGTTGCTTCTATTCATATTCTTTTAATCCCATTTCAAATACATTTGCTGTGATGATAATGGATAATTAACTTCCTCTATCTTTATCTTAATTTCTTTATTTTTAGAATGGGAAAATACCTTTAGCGCACACTTCAAAGCATCATGTGAGGATCAGATTGGGTAAGGGAGGGCAACAAGCATTTATTAAGTACCTACTGTGTGCCAGGCACTGTGCTAAGTGCTTTTCAAATATTTTACTTGATTCTCTCAATGACCCTGTGATATATTGTGCCCCATTTAATAGTTAAGAAAATTGAGGAAGGTTGAGGCTAAATGACTTGCCCAAGAACACATCTAGTTAGTATCTGATGCTGAATTTGAACTCTGATCTTCCTGACTCCAGATTCTATCCTCTGTGCTACCCAATTGCCAAATGAGATAACATATATAAAGGCCTCTATAAATCTCAGTCTGTAGAAATATCAACTATCTTTTAGTGACCTAAAAAAGCTCACATTACTCAGAAAGAAGTCATTTGTTAGGGTATGAGTAAGAAACATATGCCATCATTTTGATTTCATTTATAATAATAATAATAATTCCTCTGGGAGAAGAAATCACAAAATGCTAGAATCATAGCTGCAAAGTTGACAAGGTCTTGGAGATAGTCATCAGTTCAAATTCCTCATTTCAATTATCAAACACTTTTTGAATGTTTACTAGATACCCAGCAAAATAAGTTTAGAGGAATATGACAGGGTTCCTGTTCACAAGTATTTTACAATCTAAACTGAGAGACAAGACTGAAAATGAATAAAATACTCAGAGAAGCCGTAACTAGCATTTCAAGGACATGGTAGCTATCTACAGTATGATAAAGAGTTCTGGGGAGGTAGAGAATCCATGATTCACTGGACTGATGGTAGAAGGTCTGAACTGGAGTAGTGTTCTCAGGTGTTATCAGATATTTATAAGTCCAGAGGCTTAGAAAGAGAAAGAACATTAAAGATGATCTAGCCAAGAGGTTGTTATGTTTGTGTGTCATAGAACTTTTTGGTAGACTGGTGAAGCCTATGGATTCTCCAGGATTTTTTAAGTACATATAATAAAATACACTGGAATATAAAATTAACCAACTATACTGAAATACAATTATAAAAATATTTTAAAATTAAATTCATGGACCCCAGGTTAAGAACCCCCTTATTTATTCAAATTTCCATTTTAAAGCTGAGGAAATTGAGACTCAGAGAGTCTCAAGGTCAGACAGGTATGAAGTAACAGGGTAAGGCTAGAGTTGCTTAGATCTTCATTGGTGCATTTGCTATTTAGTCAGGAAACTTTTGCACGTTTTTCCAAAGGAAGTAATATGCTAAGAATGTGTGTGTGTGTGTGTGTGTGTGTGTGTGTGTGTGTAGCCAGTGTTATTTTTTTAAAAATAGCATTAAAAAAGATAAGCCCACTTGAATATAATGTTTTTGTTTTTCATTCTAGGTTACTAGAATAATATTCAAATACAACCCACAGAAAATGTAAAAATAATTTCCCTTTTTCCTGGCATCCATAAATATATGAGAGCATTTTGCACCTGTTTTGCTGGGAGGTGGGGTTGAAGAGGGCCTAAGTACCTTATTAATTCAGAGATGTGATTGCTTTCAAACAGCTCTGCAATTCCTAAACTCCGGGAGCCAACTGCAATCTCCCACTAAGGTTTTCCAGGGCTTGCCGTGTCATGCCCAGTTTAACAGTAGATAGATAAATGTGATTAAACGATGCCCTGAATGTAATCGCATTACAGCGTGGAAATGGAGTAGTAAAGCAAATTATCTCTATATGATCACATAATGTGCTAAGAAGTTTTACACACTTTGCATTTGCTTTCTGCAGTCTTAAAGCTCTGACAGTCGCTGGATGTGTAAAATATGGAGCTGGTAAAATTTTATCATTTCATCTTCCCTCCCCCCGAAAAAGATATAAACATAGAAAGATTTACTACTTAAGTTGAGTGGTAATAGTCAGTGGTTTCTTTATGTTAATTAACTTTATTGGTAACTTTATTATTGGTTTAGAGATGGCAATGAGCTGCACCTAATGAGTTTTGTATTTTGTGAAAGCCAATGGATGATATGGCTGAAACATGATTCTAACATCCAGGTAACCAGTTTCAAAGTCTAATCATCGTCTCTCTTGACAATACAAAGGAATGAAGCTGTCTAGGGAAAATCCCAGTGACAATATTATATTTTTAAACAGAAGCAAATAGGAAATTAAATGGACTTTTGCTTTGTGTTTCTAATCTCCACAAGTCATGAGAATTTCTTTAACAGCTCTATTTGATTGAGGTAATATTTATTTAGCACCTACCCTTCTTAAGGCACTGGGTCAGCCGCTGAAGATACAAAGACAAAAATGAAACAGGCCTGCCACAAGGAAGGCCTTTGATAAGTAGCTACCACATATAGATACATAAATGAAACACAAGGTAAAATGAGGATTCAGAGAGGACAACATTTGGGAGAATGAGGGAAGGTTTCATATAAATAAAGAAACCTTAACTATACCTTCAAGCGAACCAATGATTCTATGAGAAGTGAGGAAGAATACACTTCATGAATAGTCTCAGATAAAATGAGGCATTTATAGATGGAGTAAGCCAGTTTGGCTGGAAGTTACAATGAATTACAGAGAGTCAATATGAATGCAATTTTTCAATTTCAAAATATTTGATAGAACATTTTTTCTTTAAAAAGTCAGTCATTACACTTAATGTCAGATGGATCTAGGAAGTTATGTTAAGTGAGACATCTTCCTAAGGAATCATAGATAATGATCTCAGTTCTAGTGTTAATATATTTGTCATGCCATATGCCAAGAGGTCAATCCAGCCCTACCCTCAAACATAAGACAAAAAAAATAAGTTTTTGTTGACATATTCGGCGTTTACATTGCCCAGATTTCTACCAGTATCATTCACCCACGCCCTCATAGAATAATCCAAAATATAAGAAAGAATATGTTTAGAGAAAAAGGGGGAAAAGGAAGAGAAAATATCAAAACTGATTAATTCATAAAATGTTGGAAAATATGTACAATATTCCATATTACTTCATTTCCCACCACTACAAATGAACATGTGTATGGTGGGGAGTGTCTTCTCATATCACTTCTTTGGCACTGGGTAGCTATTAAGTCTATTCTTTGTACAGTTACTTTTGAAAAGAAATTGTATCACCACCTCTAGACTCTTTATCTCATCTTTATCTCTTCCTATTTTTTGTATATAGCTAGTCTATATTATATGTAAAAATGGATGTAGCATAGATTCCCAGCTTTCAAATTGGCAGGTTGGATCCTCAGAGCATAGCCACTGTTTCTCTCAGGTAAAATCTTGTTGGTTTCTAGCATCCCAACACAGTAGCTTATGAGCCCCACCAGCATACTTCCCTAATAATGAACTTCTAGACTCAAAAAGCATTTTAGAAGAGGTATTTATTCAAATGTCATAATAAAAAAGTAGGTACAAAGCATCTCCCTCAAAAGCAGGATGGCACTTTCTTAGTAAAACATAAGAGGAGAGAAGGGAGACAATTAGAATAAATTCCAGGTAACTTCTGATTCCATGGTTACTAGTTACATGATTCTTCATTTTCCATCATGAACTTTGCAAAATATTATGTCTCCTCCAAAATAAAGTGATATTCTGAAATGTAATCATTATGTTGAATGACTCAGTTTTTTTTATACTTAGCACTTTGTCATCTCCCTCAGTTGATTCTCTATCCTCTGATTGTAGGGATGATGGGTGGAACAGTCAACTCTTTCCACAACCTTCCCTTATAGAGGGGCTCTGTACTTTCACAACTTTCTAGGTAACTCTCCAATCTCCATCAGCAGCTCAGCTTGGTTTCAAATCTACTCCATGGAATGTTACGATCCCTAGTTCCATCCCATCCCTCCTCCAAACTTTCCAAATCCATTTTTTGTGTTGTTTTTCCCCATTAGATTGCAATCTCTTTGAGGTCATGGGATTTTTCTTTTTCTTATCCTCAGTGCTTAGCACAGTGCCTAGCACATAGCAGGCATTTAATAAATGTTTATTCAATTGAATTAAATTGAAACTTAAAATACAATGTTAATGCTTCTCAAATATATATGGAACAAATGTGGCGAAGCCGACTCACACATCCAGAAGAAGCAAATCCTCACACCTTCATTGTAGAGCAGAGCAGGACAGGCTTGGAATGACTGCTGCTGAGTAAGGTCATGCAGCTTGCCTGTTCAATGGACTTCAACTGACCACTTAATGGGTTCAGCCATTGAGTGTAGCTGATATTAGTCAGGAAACAAGAGTGACTCTGCAGTGAGGCTTACCTGCTTAGGTTAGGTTAAACTC
This sequence comes from Phalanger gymnotis, assembly GCA_028646595.1. NCBI lineage: Eukaryota > Metazoa > Chordata > Mammalia > Diprotodontia > Phalangeridae > Phalanger > Phalanger gymnotis. The sequence continues at coordinate 197,024,134 of CM053626.1, read as the reverse complement.
ATAACTTGACCACTAGGGTCTTCACAGGATGTAGTATCTGTGCTATGTAGGCCCATTTCCTGGAATCTCTGGGCTGATTTTTTTGATGCATTGATGTAATATTTACCACTCCCATGGTCTGATTCAGACCTGGGAGGTGGGAAATGTCTAGACCCTCATATTTAATATTTCTCCCACTTTCAAAGCAAACCCTCTCAGTGAGGGACTCTGCTACTATTTGTGAATGCCCATACAAGTTACATTTCCTAGGTTCATATTGTATCATATGCAGGTAAGTAACTGGATCAAGTTCATTGTTTCTATTGATTTTTCATATGTAATTGAGCTATTTAAACATCTTACACTTTCTAAGTTGTGGAATATTTCTTTATCTTGCTTTCCCTTTACGTTTCAATATATTTGTTTTGGGGCCTTTAGAACTTTAAATTTGCTCATTCTCAATCAGGCAAACAATTACAGATAATTGACCATTTTACCATTGCTCTTCTAGTAACATATTATTTTGCTATTTGTAGCATTTGGTGTGTGTTTGCATGATTATTGGGGGAGAGAAGTACATGAATGTGCTCTGATTATGTACAAAAAGAGAGAAGTTTATTTTCATTAAAATATCAAAGTCAAAGAATAATCATATAACATGGAGTTATTGTCATTGTTCCCCCTCCTTTTTCAAAGAGGACCAATGATATTATGGGGTGATGTCTAGACATTCATGTCAATTGGATTTAAGCAAGGCAGAGTTGCACAAAACTGTCAGCATCATTCTCACTTCCAGAGTCACTGAAGTCCGGTGGCAACATAAAAGTCATGATAACTGGTGATAGCCCAGATGCGTTAGATGAGCTTGGAATCTTTGATTTCTGACCAATCTCTAAGTACTCCACAGTGCCTACCTCAGTTGCCTTCATGGCCATGGGAATATATTGCTCTAATTTCTCCATTCTGCTAGGGCAAGTCTTCACATGCTTGGAATAAATCTCTAGCATTGTAATGACAAGCAAAGTGAGACTTTTTGTTTTGCTCTTTTTTTTTCTTTTTGGAGTTCTAGTTCTTCTCAGCCCTAAGGCAATCAAGTGCCTTTGATTAAGTCTTGCCTTTGTTTGAATCAAGAGCCTTTGATTGAATCAAGAGTCTTTGATGACCTGCTTAACTCACAAGAAAGTCTAAGTCACATCAGTTTGAGTCATATAGTTGTGACGCCCTCTGTGCTCGGGGCTCACTCATTAGAAAATTGTTCCTGTGATTTGGTCAAATGAGACTCTGGGTAGCTATTAAGGAGCCCCCCTGGATTTGAAAACCCAAATGTTGCTGCTTCTATCTCTGGTAACTATGTATATATTGCTATGGATAGACAGAAGCCCTGTCTGCTGATTTGTGTTAATTGCTGTGTTTATATAATTTCTACTGGTAATTTCTGTTTGTGTTTTCTCTGAAGTTCAGGGTGCTGACTTTTTCCCCTGAACTAAGTGAATGACATACTTATGTTTAATTAAAGTGAGATTGTAAACCTTTTAAAGTTGCTTTCCTTAGAAAAGCAAATCAAATAACCTGTGCTAGCAGCCCTCCTGTATGATGGTGTTATTGGCCTTATACATCCACAGCAGCTGCAAGCAGCACTGTTGTCACAAGTATAGACTTGAAAGATAAATGACACACTAACATTTTCAGTAGGGTGATACCGACTTGTAATCTCACAGAACAATGGTGTATGTTGTTGAAATGCTGGCAAATGATTTTTAAATCATGAAAGAGAAGGAAAGAGGTGAAAAAATTAGTCATTTTTAAAGCCCAGTGCTGCTTTTATGTTAGAAAATCTTCATTCTAAATTAGATTAGATGACCTTTGAGGTTCTTTCCAACTATGAGATTCTAAATCCCCTCCAATGAAGTCATAATCATTTAAAACTGGAAGGACCTTGAAGGTCATCTTGATAATACCCCTCATTTGATAGATAAAGATATAGAGGCCAGAGAAGTGAAAGTACTAACCCAAAGTCACACAGAGAGCTGGTACCAAAATCAAGACTGGAGGCCAGATCTATACACATTCACTTTAGTGTTCTTCCCACTACAACATAAGATAGGGAATAACTGTAAATTATCCATTGCATCACCAATAGCCATCCATCTCTCACACTGGCCTTCTGGGTATATATTATTACTCTCTGTGCTGGTTTGCTCTTTTCAACCTGACTTCACACTAGAAAGTCTAGATTCACAGAGGAGAAAAAAAAAACTATCACTATCGCTATGTCCAAGGACTAACTGTGCAATGTAAAAATATATCCCCCTTGCATATCTCTAAAGCCTCCACCAATTACATTCAATTTACACAAAAATAGCAGTTCACAATGAGAGAACATTTAAATATTAAGGAAAACCATTTCTTTCCTGAAAAGTCTAACAATAATGATTATGATGATGATGATAATCTCACAGGTATCATATGTTTAAACAAATACAGAAAAGATAGATATAACACCACCCACACATAAACTTTAATCTCAATATCCCAGCAGGGCACTCTACAGGAATGAATGAATGAATGAATGAACTCATAGAAACCTGGCAAAAAGAACATAAATGAGAAATATCTCTATGCTCACAACTCTGAAATCGTAAGCCATGGAGGTGAGAGAAGAGAGGAGAGGGGAGGAAACGAGGAGAGGAAAGGAGAGACAAAAACACCTGTGACACAGTATATTGCTGACCACTTTGGTATTGGGATAATTTTGATGAAGAAGAGATAGCCTTCTATTTCTCTTAAAGGGCCAGTGAGTGATAGAATGAAACAAATACCAATCTATTGCCCAAACCTAGATTTCTTCCCAAGAATCTCTTGAGCTTCAAAATATACTAATTTCAGTAGAATTATACAAACTAGTAAAGATTTTTGTCAGAAATGGAGATGTCTATTTAGTTGTTATTTTTAATTTCATTTATTAAAAGACTGTAGGATGCCAGATTTAGTGCTGAAAGACCTTCCAAATTCTTCATTTTACATGTGAGGACATAGATTGAGTGACAGGTAGATTTATTTTTTGTTTTTTTTTTTAAAGTAAACCATTGGTGGTGGTGGTTCAGTTATGTCCAACTCTTCATAACCTCATTAGAGGCTTTTTTTATAGCAAAGACACTGTAGTGGCTTGCTGTTTCCTTCTCTGGCTCATTTTACACATGATGAACTGAGGCAAAGAGGGTTAAGTGACTTAGCCAAAGTCACATAGTGAATAAATGTCTGAGGTTGGATTTGACATCAGGAACATGAGTCTTCTTGATTCCAAGTCCAGTGCTCTGTCCGCTGTGCCACTTAACTGCCTTCATTTATGAAGGTAGATGCAGGGAATTTGATTTCTTTGTGGGTGTTTTTATTTTTAAATTTAGAAATGTTTGGATTAGGTTAATAATGACTGCCTCATGGCCTAGGAAATAACAAGTATGTAACAAGTTTGGGCTTTTTCTGCATACTTCTCCCTGTCTTGTAGGTTCCTGCCTCATGATTGCTGAATCTCAATTTTGCCCCAAATTTCTATCATCCCCAAGTAGGAAAATCCTTGCACAGTCAAAGTCCATCTTGGCTCCTATATCTAGGTCTACCATTTGTACTAGCTCTCATTTCACCTGATTTGGAGTGAATTTTCTCAGCTTAGTTTATATTACTATGTCTCTGAGTGTTGATATAAATAACAAATACTGTGTTAATCCTGGTTGGATTCTCTTTTAAAACATAAGGAAAGGGAAGGTACATTAGTAGATTTATAGTCAAAAATGACATGTTTATTTATGTCCTAGAATCATGAACCATAATTTTCTCTGAAATAGAAAAAAAAAGAGTGGGGATATGAAAACATGTTGCCATCATCTGTTTTCATTTTTGTTTTGTTTTGTCTTCATTCTCATGTCTGAATGACTCTTTAATTATGTAGTTGGAAATATTTCTTCTGTGGAAAATGGAGTGCCTCCAGTTTAGATAACACTTAAGTATGTGGCACCATGTCAGAATGAGTTACTGAAATATCTTAAAAAATGATTGATTTCCTAGATCAGAAAAAAAAACATATTCAAATGGAAAAGGAAGGAATTGTTCATGTAATACACACATCATGTGGTTTCTAAGTTTTCAATAATAATGATAGATGATTCTTACATAGTACTCTAAGGTTTCAAACTCCTTACATAATTTATCTCTGTATGAAAGATTCTGGGATTCTTATTCCAAGTTGAATTGGACTAGTAGGTTGGAATGGTGACTACTGTTCCCCTATAAGATATAGGAGGTAAACCTGAGGTTTTGCGGCTTTTAATGCTATCACAAATGAATCTTCACTTGTATGCTTGACAATATCATTTAACAAGTTAACATCTGTCTAATATCAATTAACCAATTAGCGTCAGTTAGCTTTTAGAAAGAGATAATTTCTGGAAAAAGATAAAAAAGAACAAATTATAACAACTCCCCCCACCCTGCCACCTCTAGGCCTAGAGGCATATTCTCCCCTGTTCAACTCCATAGTCCCTGGATAATATGGATTCTAACTTAAAGTGGATGCTATCAAATATTACCATTCCATCCAACCTGGAATAGGGTAGTTCCAGGTTCTGGGATTATTTTCCCCCTTCTCAGAAGCTTCACCAATCTCATTTCTGGGGGTAGAGTAGACAGTGCATTAGTTGATCACTTATTCCTTGTTTGGCTTGGGGAAGCATGCTGCTCCTTGGGACTGGCTCTTTGTCACATCTAGCTGCTGCCCTGACTGGTTCCGTTAACTCCAATTATAGGTGTGATTTGGTATGGTTTTGATGGTTCTCCTCATTTTACCTGTTGGTTGGGCATTCCAACTGATGGAAAATCATTCAATTAATAGAAAAAACTCAAGAGAGAAAAAATACAGAGGTGCCTTTTCACAAATATATTCACAAATACAAATGTAAGGTGGTCAGGAGAGGCAGGGACTCCTCTATCTAGTATCTCAAAACAGTTTTTTTTTGTTTCTTTTTGTTTTGTTTTTGTATCTCCAGTACTTAGTATAGCATCTGGCACAAATAGTTCAGACCTTATGGAGCTAATCTTACAAACAACAGAACTTTAGGTAGAACTTCAAAATAGGCTATCCAATGTTACCTTATACTTGCATCCCATTATGGCAATTCAGAGTTGCTGAGAATTGCAACAGAAATAGCAATTGTTTTATGTTCTGGCCAGAAACTCTAAGGGTCTTCCCCTCCTGGATTAAGGGAAGCGTTAGTCAATGTTCTGCACTGGGAGAAAGACTGGGATATGCATTAGAACTTCACTGCTATGAGAACTCCCAGATAAAGAAACTCTCTCATCCAAGGCAAGTTGGCACCTTCTCTGAAATGTATAATTATAAGAATTATAGAACAGAAGTATCAAACACACTGCCAGAACCAGAATAAAATACAACTCAGAAATACTTACCAAAATAAATAAAAACACAAATAGAATGCATTCAATATTTATATATGGTTTTCTAAGTCAATATGTGCCTTCAGGGATCTTATATATGGTTTACTGGCTCCAATTACTATTTGAATTTGATATCACTGGCCTAGAATAGTAAGAGTTAGGGGACATTTCCAGGAGGTCCATGGGCAGATCTCTATACCTAAATACTGATATTGCTATATCCTTGAGATAACAACCCCCCAAAAAACGCTTCTGGAGTTTTAGCATTATTATAGATGAAAGAGTTGCCCATAATTCCTTTAGTATTTATCCACCAAAAAAAACTAAGAAGTCTTATTTTAAATAGATGTTTCACCAAGGCCTTGCCAGGACCAGCTCATCCACATGGTGAGAGCCAATTATTATTATTTTTAGGATGAGCATTTACACCTTGTAAGTTGTCATATACTACAAATCAGCTATATTGTGTACACAGTATTACATGTTCTAACTCTGACTTCTCAGTGCCTGTTCCCCATGTTCTACTTCCACACCTCTACCTCCAGGCATCCTTGGCATTCTTCACAACTCAGTACAAATAATATGTTTTGCATGAAGTTTTATTTTTCTGTTCTGCCCCTCCTAGTATCTCTCATTCATATTGTTTATATTTTGCGTGTATATACTTGTTCACATATTGTCTATCTCCATTAAACTACCAGCTCCTTGTAATAGCCACCCATTAATAGGCCATGTTACCTGCTTATGTCATAGGAACCCTAAATCACAGGTGGTGGGAGGAGCTTGCTGAGAGGAAAAGGAAGTCATGTCACAGGAAATGCTGAGAGAGCCATTATGGCCATTATGACAGTTAGAACTGAGGTAAAGAGAGCCAACCTGTCATAGTTGAGCAGACTGTGGTAGCTGTACTGTGAATTTTGGGGATGGCCCCAGCAAGGGGACTTAGAGGTTTGGGGATGGTAAGGCTCCATGCTGTGGTATTGTGTTTTAAGTTCCTTGCTGTTGTGATAAAGTGGGCTCACTGCTTATGGGAGCTGATGGCTTGGTTATAGGATCTAGTTCTCTAGTGTCTGAATAAATGTTTTACTTCTACCTTATATATGCAGAGCCTTTCATACTTTGCGATACAGAACTACATAGGCATATTCATGATTATCATTGATGTTGTGTTTATTGCCATATTGATACACTCCTTGAGATCAAAAAGAATGTTTTTGCCTTGCTTTTTATAGCCAGCACTTAGCACAGTTCCTATTGTATGATGAATGAGCAATAAATGCTACTTGGTTATCTTGTCCGAAGACTCTTTCTATCCAAACACCATTGAAAAAGATTTGAAGAACAAAATAATGATAATAGAAATAATAACACCTTAAAGGTAACAAAGCAGATTCTTATAAGAATACTCTGAGTTACTGTGGGAAGTACAAACAATAATATCTCAAATTTTAAACAGCAGAAAAGCTCTATATTGCCACAATCCTTCAAGACTAACAGCTGTGATCTCTCAATCCCCATCTCTAGGCATAACCTTACTTTCAATTCTGTCTCCATGACATGGAAAATGAAATTATTTTCAAAGCTTAAATTGTACTACATCATTTGCCTTTCTGATGATTCTATTTTGCCCTTGAAGCCTGTTTTTAATAGCTAAGCCCATGCCTGGTGCACTATGACTTGACCCCCACAGCCTTGTACTCCAAGTTCAATAACTGGGTCACTGTTGGGTTCCCTCTTCCCAAGTTCATGTTTAGTATCTTCCAGAGACTCTTGAAGTAGAGCATTACTTTGTTCTCACTAGGTTTCTCAGGGATTAAAACCATATTGTGGATTTCTGATCTACATTTCTCTGTAACAAATGTCCCCAAACTACTGCCATTTCTATGTCACACCCCTTATATCAATGGCTTACCTGCCTGGACCTCCACAATATACTTGCCACCAGCACATTCTGCGGCCCTTCACCCACACTGGAAAGACAGTTGCCAACCCACTACTTATCACTTAGACCAACACAACTACTTTTCATTCTGGTATTTTATTAAAGGTTTTCAAATTTGCTTTCGTTGTTGTTTTGTTGCTGTTTTCCAGGTTAATGAGATGTTTATTGATTGTCACATGGAATAGTCAGAAAGTATACATGTTCATGTTGACTATATATACACAGGTAGCTCTTGAGAGAGACTACAAAATTCTCCTAAATTGCCCTAATTAATTTAGTCTTGATCAAACAATTCTGGTTTATTCTCTTTATTAAACTTTTTTTCCCAGTTGACATAATATTGATACAAATCCTATTTCTTATAGTGAAGACATTCTCTTTTCAAGAATGTCCAGAGGTTGGCTGTACAACAAATCCTACAGTTTATCGGCAACTCTATCTCTATTACTCACTTTTTCTATTTTGCAAATTTGTAATTTAGTCCAAATTATTTCCCTTTATTACAGCATTCTGTTATGGTAATACACAAAAATTTGACTCTTCAATTTTCTCCCTCTGAGATTATTAACAGTCTTACTTTTTTTAAAAAACAATTCCCAAAGCAGTAGCAGTCCAAGTAGAGATAAGATGCAGCTTACAGAATAGGCAATAAGAAAACAACACACAAAGAACTAATAAAAAAAGCAAAATTATAATTGGCCAGACAAAGAAATCCAATGTAGTTGTAGTTTTAGGGGCCACTAAGTCCTTTGCTGGTGTTCATTATTTGTTCTTTCAAATTTCTGGTAAGTGCCTTCTGTGCATCCCTCAAGCATCTGTGCAAGTCCTCTTTGGCCATTTCTCAAGTGACTCTCCACAAGCTCAGATTAGGATATCCTCCACTCCCCTTTCGTGTACCAGGTCACTTGTGGACCTTCTTTGGGTAATGTTGGTTGCTAAAGCCTGCTAGAGATAAGACTGAATTTAGTAAAAACTCAGCAAAATATAATCTGATTGGCCTCCCAGTAATTTGTTCATGTGGTAAAAAAAAAAACAAAACAGGTCATACCTTATGACTAAGCTTATAAACGAAAGACCTATAGGTTGAACATCAAAATAGGCTACCCAAGAAGGTACCTTATACTTGCTTCCCAATATAACAATTCAGAAGTGGTGAAGCATTGCAAAAGAACTAGAAATTGCTTTCTGTTCTGGCCCAAAACTGAGGGTCTTCCTCTCCTAGACTGATATTTTGCAATAGTAATTTGAGCCATCTTTTGTCTCAATTCTTAACCAGCCCTTAGTCATTGAATGGTGATTGCATGAGACAAATAGACCTGGGAAAAACTTTAATTTAGAAAGGCAAATGTTGCCCTCTACATCCCAGGCCATTGCTAGTCACTTTGACTTTTGTCTTGCATTGGACTCCAATGATTTGGAGGAGAGGCTGATAACTTTGGGCAGGTCTATCTCACTCAAATCCAGTTTATATACAAGTCAAGACACCACCCTCATGTTGTTGTTGGTTTTCTTTGAGAACAAAGGATGAATAATAATAGCATTGCTATAACATGATCCATTCCATATACACATGCATATATATATATGTATACATACATATATATACACACATACGTCTGTATGCACATATATGCGTGTATGTATGTGTATACAGTTTTATATTCCATGTTTAGAGAGATTTGCTATTAAAGGAAAGAGGAGGGACATGATTGTAACAACATTAAGAATGGTCCTCCAGGGGGGGCGGAGCCAAGATGGCAACTGGAAAGCAGTAACTGGCGTGAGCTCCCCACCAAGTCCCTCCAAAAACCTATAAAAAAATGGCTCTGAACCAATTCTAGAACTGCAGAACCCACAAAGTGGCAGAGGGAAGCAGGGCTCCAGCCCAGGACAGGCTGGATGGTCTTGGGGTAAGGTCTGTCCCAAACAGAACTCCCAGCCCCCAGCTGAGGGGGGCGGAGCTGAGCCAAGCAGAGCCCAGCGCTCGAGGTGCGGCGCGGCAGACTGCGGACTGAGGAGACCAGGAGGGGAGCGAAGAGTGCCCTAGCATGCTGAATTACTGAGCTGTGGCATGTACCAGACCTCACAACCCACAAACAGCAAAGACTACACAGAAGGTTAGTGGGAAAAGCTG
>CM053626.1:197002513-197014131 GCA_028646595.1 Phalanger gymnotis | reverse complement strand
AGTTATTCCTTGAACTGAGTTAAAATCTGCCTCTCTGAAATTTCTGCCACTGGGTTGGCCCTGTGCTTTTTAACCTTTAAATAGTTTCTTTTGAATAAGAGCTTGGATAAGCACAATCTTCAAATATGCAGAAGACACAGAGGTGAGGATAGCTTATGCACTGCATGATAGAATCAGGATCCAAAAACATCTTGATGACTTGAGTATTGAGGTGAATCTACCAAGATGAAATTCAATAAATAAAAAGTCTTACATCGGGCATAAAATATTTTTTTTTTTCTGAAAAAGATGGATCACCCATGTGATGAAGAAGTCAGAAGAACAAATGTGATTATGGTCTGCATTAATGGTGAGAGCTTCCAGGCAAAAGGAAGTGGTAGTTTTGTAGTCTTCTCACTTTTATGTTCTTCCTTGCCAGCCTCAGATGATTCTGAGTTTTAGCATTCCTGATTCCATTTTTACAACATTGGGCCGTATTTTTATGTTAATCTTTTTTTTACCTATACTTACTTTCATATTCTATACATTTCTTTTGGAAATTTAAGTTAAGTTTATTAGTTCCTTCCATATCCACACCTACATTGTAAGACAAATCCTATTTTTAATTCTCATTGTAATTGCTTCAGTTTGTGTCTTCATAACTTCATTATTAAACAACTTTCATCCTTCCTGGTCTGACTTCCTCTTTTGTATTTTTGTCCATGGCATCCTACTTATCCTTCCTCTAAATCCTTTGAATTCTGGTTTCTTACAATCTATATGCGTGTCAGACTGTGCCTGAATTTGTGCTTCTTTATCACCAACTCCAGCATTCCCATCATTTCCAAACCAGCAACCAGTTCTTTTCTATTAGTGAAAAATCAGATCAAGAAAAGAATTTCCCCTTGTTGATTCCCCTAAGTTTGAAGGAATAAGTGAACAATTAAGCAAATCAAGACATTATTTGTTGCTCACCTTTAAAAGAGAGAATTTCAGCAGATGCCTGTACCACTAAAGGACCCCCTTAGCTTCTATATTATGCTTCTGCTTGTGATATTTCTGCAGTAGGGACTGATGAGCAGGCATTAGCATGCTTAGGTGATGTGATTCCCTACATGGATTAGGCAGAAAAGGCTGCTTACAGAGAGCCATGATGACAAGTAATAGATTTGTTAAAGAGAGGTAGAGCATATGTATAAATTCTGTAATTGTTTCCAGTTTACTAGCGAAATGATGAAAAGTAACCTCTTTGAGTGGTCAAGGGACCAGAGTTGGAGTCTTTTTTATGGCATTAGGCTCTTGGTGAAGGAACTTAGTAGACTTGCTGGACTGGAGAAAGGGAATGGGCTACTGAGGGACTCTGGATAGGGATGGATCACCACCCTCTCTCACCCCCTGCTGTTGTGAAGCTGAGAGTACTTTGTCATGCTGTAACTTGTGTCTTTGTTAAGTCTATTCTTTCCTGTTTCTAGGAAAGTGATATTAGAGATGATTCCATGACATATTGTTGTGTTTTACTCCCTGCTGGTACAATGGTATCTTAGGAGATGAGCAACATATGATTGGGGATGTGTGCTTCAGTTCAAACTTCCTTGACTTTTCCAATATTTGGTTGATACTCTTATCAAATTATACTTTCAGTGATTTTCCAGACTTTCCAGGCTTACAGGGAATAGACAAGTGCTTTGGGGTTTGCTAGGAGACTTTCTCCAAGGAATATTCAAGGTTAGTTAATTTGTGATGATCTTAAAGAGGTTACCATGTGTTTCATTTGGTAATGTTTCCATCATTGGGGGTAATGAGCCATTTTGAAGTGCTTGTCCAAACATCTAACTTCCTCTCCCCTCTGTAAAATGAGGAAGTTGAGATTCTGGAAACCTCAAAGATAACGCTACTCTTGGCTCCATTTTTTTTTTTTTAGCAGCAAAGAGCACCAAAGAAAAAGACAAGAAGAAATACCGGAGTATTTAGATGCAGGAAGCAAGAGAAGATAGTCCCTGATTTTCAAAACATGTATAAACATTTCTTATGGTTAAGCTTCTGGAATGCTAGAAGCATGATCCTTCAGCTTCCATCTCTCATAATTCATATATATTATGGGCTAGTTTAAATTCATTAGGCAGCTAGATTGTGCAGTTGGAGTACCAGCCTTGGAATTAGGAGACCTGAGTTCAAATCCAGACTCAGACACTTACTAGCTGTGTGACCTCGGGCAAGTCACATAACTATGTTCCCCTCCCATGTTGATTTCTTTTTAAAACTAGGTAAAAGAGGCTTTTCTTTGCCACATTTCTTAATCACTGAATCTGCATTGTCTCAGTCAGACTTAGACTTGGGAAAGACAGCTTAGAATGAAGGACAAAAACAACCTGTAAGTAGAACAGGTTGCCCCATGGGGGACACAGCTGGCAGCTCCTTTTTCCTCTCTACCCCTCCTCCTTCCTCTCCCTCTGTCTACATAGGGTATAATACCCTTACCTGTGGGTTCTCTGCCCAAAGGAATATACATTTTTGTTGCTGAAATCTCAAAAGATATCTTGAGGTTTACAGGCTAGATTTCTTTCTTAAGGACCATTCCTTAAACCCAGATCACTCTGGCTGTCTTTGATTGGCTAACAATAAGCCTCAACCCAAGCCCCACCTGGTCATTGTTTGGGCCTTGATGGCTCAGAGTGAATATAAATAGCAACTATTTCTGTTTTGACCAGAAACCCTAGATAGATTTTTTTTTTTTTGCTAGGTAAAAAAGGCCATTCTTTGCCTCATTTCTTACCTAGCCTTAATCACTGAATGATTGTTGCCTCAGTCAAACTAAGACCTGGGAAAGACCTTAACTTAAAAAGGTCATACTGATCTATATCTTGCCATAGGGCTCAGATGGCTCCAGAGGAGAAAGTGAGGCTGGAGACTTTGCACAGCCTTCCTTCCCTTAAATCCAATTCACTTGCAAGTCATGGCATCACCTCCCTAATGCCATGGTCCTCTTCAAGAAGAAAGGGCAAACAATGACAACAATAGTCAACATCACTTATTCACTCAGAGTTTTCCTTAAAATAATATTGCTGTTATGTTATGAAATGGTCTCTTGGTTCTGCTCATTTTGCTCTTCATTATTTCATGCAAGTCTATCCATTATTTATAGCACTATAGTATTCCATCACAATCATATAGCGCAACTTATTATTAGACATTCTCTAATTGATGGTCATCTCTGTAATTGACAAGCATAAAGATTTATGGGATAAGAATTCATATTTGGTAAAACTTGTTGGCAGAACTGCAAAGGAGTCTGGCAGAAATTGGTCATAGACCAGTATCTTACACCATTTATGAAGAGAAGGTCAAAATGGATATATAACCTAGATATAAGGAGAGATGTTACAGGAAAATTTGAAGACCATAGAATATATTACCTATCAGACTTATGGATATTCAAACAATTTATGAATAAACAAGAGATAGACAGCATGGTGATGTGTAAAATGGATAATTTTGATTATATTAAATTAAAAAGGTTTTGTACAAATAAAACAAATGAAGCAAGATCAGAAGGAAATGAGAAAAATGGGGGAGGGGAGGTTTATAGACAGATTCTCAGTTAAAGGTCTCATATCTCAAACATGTAAAGAACTTTTTCAAATCTATAAGACAGATATTTTGATGATGTTTTCTATGTCAAGGATTTTTAGGATCCAGCTGTGATTCTATACATAGGATTATGCTGGAGCCAGCAATGTTGGAGTCTGGCAAGACAATTATTAAATTATCAGTGTGAGCAGTCATACCTTGGAAACTGACAAACACTACAAATTAGCCCTTGATTTATTGTTTTATTGATTGCTTATGCTTAATAAAGTGATGGAGAATATGTTAATAAGACAGACTTAAAAGCATGTGGTATATCTATTTTTTTTCCCCAAAAGAAAGCCCATTTTGAAACATTTACCAGCCTGCACCCAGTCTTCAACTTCACTTTGCCAGAGTAAAAATACTACAGTACCAGATCTTCTTTTCAGGATCAGCCCAGGATGATAGACCTAGAAGATGTTGAAATGATGAATTACCCATTGGGTCATAAAGGAGCAGGTCATTAATGGAGTAGGCATGGTTGGAAGATGATATGAGTGTTTTTTGAGAAAGACAAAATCTGATCCCTGACAATTTCATTGAAGATTGAGGAGTGTGGAAAACAAAGTGTCAAAGAGTACTAGTATTATGCTCAGAATAATTACTGGTTTTGTGAGAGAGTTGGCATGAGTGCACAGAAACTGAGCAATAGTGTCATGTATAGAGAGGTGGCATATGGGAATCTCTTGTAGTTAGTAAGATGTTGGCATTTGTCCTAGAATATGCTATATATTGTGAGAATATGGGAGAGATAGGTGAAGATGGTTACCTCCAGCCAAACATCTAGCTAATGAAATGGAACTGGTCCCAGTTCTAATGCTCATGGAGGGCTGTAGAATCTGTGAACAGAGACAATCAGTCTTAACAGATGTGAGGCCTAAATTTCATATCCTGAGCACTCAACAGTCTTTTCATAGGAAAAAAAAAGGAATGTACATGAAGGGGGAAGGAGGTTTAAGAGACCTAGGTCCAGAATGTGAGAGTGTGTATGGCCAGAGAATATTCAGGAAGGGGCAAACATGCTAGGTAACTATAACCAGGTGATACAATGTTCAAAAGATCAAAGGAACAAGGCACAAGAAAGGCTGGAAGTACAATTCCTTCTGAATTTTGCAGCTAGCCAGTCCAACATTGATGCCTAGTGGAATGTCTTTTTGGACCCTTCCCATTGTCACCTCCACATTCAACCAAATTCTGAAATCTTATTTGACCATAATCTATTGGCCTTTCACCTCTTCTTCTTCCTTCCTTTACATAACCCTTCTCTTCATCCACATTGTGACCTGTAATACCTTTATCCTTCAATTCTCCCCCAGACCATATTGCCTGCATTAGCCATTCTCTCTTTGCCCCATCTTAACTCTTTGGTGCACCAATTCAACTCTACACTGTCCTTATCTTTTGTATACTTTCCCCTTCTACTCTCCTATCTCATCACCAATTACGCATAGTCAAGCCTCAATCTTGGATCACTCCCTCCCATTTATTCCTATAAACATGTTGCTGAAAAGGGGAAGAAAATCACACAACCATTCTGACTGGGTTCACTACAAATCCTACTATACCTCCCTTATCAGCTTATTCTCTCTCTTTCCACAGTGGCTCTTCCAAACTTTTTCATGCCTCCTCAAATTTTTTATGGCTTTTCCTCCCCTCTATACTCTCAGCTGAGAACCGTGCCTCATATTTTACAGAAAACAAAATTGAAGTCATTCATTATGAACTTTTTTTCTCTTCTTCTTCATCTTCTATCTCTCAGGTGCCTTCTGCCACTCTCTCCTCCTTCACCCCTGTCTCACATGATGAAGTGACCTTGCACTTTTCTAAGGCTAGCTCCTTTACTTGTTCAAGTGATCTCCTTCTATCTCAACTCCTCCAACAGATTGCTCCCTCTGTCATCTCCACTCTCTCATTTATTTTCAATCTCTCCCTCTTGGTGTTAATTCATTAAATATAACTGGGATATTAAGAAGTGGAAATGAACTATGCAGTGGCACAAACTGGAATTGGGGCCTCAGCAAATATTATTAGGGTGATACCGAAATACCTTAAGGACAGTCCTAGACCACTGAGAGGGAGATGTAGCCAGACTTGCTGCCAGAGAGTTAGATTAGAGGAATTACTACATTTCCTAAATTACTCATCTGTTTTCAAGCCACATCTACCTGTGAATCATCCATATATGCAAAAACGATGGCACATCAGAACTGAGGCAACAATGAAGACTGTCTCTTAATCTCTCTTCCCCCACACTTATTCCTTCTCTTCCTAACCAAACACTAGGAGATTCAGTTCAGACTTCATAACCTTTCTCAATTGTTGATTAATACCCTGACTGATTTAGACTTTTAGGAATTTTCCAGACTTCCAAGTCTTAGGAAATTGAACCAGACCTTTGGAGGTTGCTTGGGCACTCTATCTAAAGATCATTTAAGTTTAGTCAATTTGTTATGATCTTAAAAAATCTAGCTAGGCATATGTCTTATTTAATTTTTCCATCAGTGGGGTAAAAATAAGTTTTAAGAGCTTATCAAGACATCTGGATTCCTTTTCCCTCTACAAAATGGTGAATTTGAGATTCCTGAAACCTCAGAGATAATTCTACACTTAGATCCATTCTTCATTTTCTAGCAGTAGATGGCTAAAGGAAAATTTAATAATTCTTATTGGGATTTATTAAAAACAATTTCATCAACTAGCATAAGGAATTACCGATTTTGTTAGTCTCCCTAGAGATAGAAAGCTTAATGCTAGCTGACTCGAAGAAAAAATTATTGCAAGAAAATTTGGAGTAAGAAGAAGGAAATAGAGACACTGACCTTTCTCCAAAGCATAGGCAAATTTAAACTTTTTTTCTATTTAAATTTCAGAGTTAGATGTATGATTCCTCAGGTATTGTTAATAAATGTGAGATGGTGTGATATCATCTCCCCATAGCTAGGATATATTATGGGCTAGTATAGTTTTTTCATCTGTTCATTAATATAGACCATATTTTTACCTAGTGAAAGACAAGCACCTGACAATTACATGAGCAGAAAGTTTCAAGACAAAGTTTTCCTCAACATTGATTCAGACTATCCTACCAAAGTGAAAGGCTTCTAATTAACTTTTGTATTTAACATATCAGTGGAATGAGTTTCCTGTCACTAATTATAGTTTGAGTTAGTATGTTCAGTAAATGAATAATATTTTATCCATTTGAACTTCTGTAACAGCCAGCATCCTGACACACCTAGGATGGCCTGCTAGCACAGGTCTTTGATCTGCCTTTAAAGGAAATACAGCTTTTAAAGGGGTCAGCAATGTTACTTTAATCACATTCACTTATTCAGGGGAAAGGTCGGCACACTGAACATGGAGAAAACATAAGCAGAGAAAATACAGGAAGAGAAAATATAAGCAGAGAAATTAGCACAAAGATCAACAGGGCTCAAATCTGTCTGAACAAGGTAACACAACCACCTAAATCCACCAGTGGATCAGGGGGGCATCAACAACATCTGAGTAGTCAAGGGGCTCATTACAAATGGCTACTCAGAGTCTCATCCAGGGAATCAAAAGATCCTTCTCATAAGTGAACCCCCAAAGCAAAATCTCACCTCAGAGTATATATACCCTTTTGGCTAATGGGCTCAGGGCCAGAAGGTATCACAGCCCCCCTGACTCAGTGCCTAATTAACTTAGTACCAAAAGGTATGAAAGCCTTCCTACAAGTAAGCCTCCTCCTAAGCAAGCTCCTCCTTAGGCAAGTTCCTCCCCAAATGGACTCTATGTGACTTAGAATGTATAACAACTGTGAGTTAGGCCAGAGCTCAATGGAGTAAGCCTATTAATGGACAGGGAAGATCTTCCTATCCCATTAACATTACAACTTCCTAGGATTTCTAGTTATTACATCGTTGGAGTCAAGCTACAGTGTGTCCAACTGTGGCTGATTAGACCAATACAAACTGGGAATTCTCTACCACAGGTCAGGTATGAACTTTTGGAACGGAGATATCTCTGAACTTGAACATCTTATATTTCTTTTGAGTTACTGCAATTCTGCTTTGCTCATAAAGCCCAGTGCCTTCTTCGATGCAGGCACAACATGCTGGTTGGTCCTTTACCAGTATCTCTCACGTCACACAATCAATTCCAAAGTTCTTCAGAGAGACCTTGAAAGTGTCCTTGTATCATTTCTTCTGACCGCCATGTGAGTACCTTTCTATTGTGAGTTCTCTGTAAAATAGTCTCTTAAACAAATATTCATTTGGTATTTAAACCAAGTAGTCAGCCCATTGACTTGTGCTCTCTGCAGTAGAGTTTGAATGCTTGGTAGTTTAGCTTGAGAAAGGACATTTGTGTCTGGTACCTTATGCTACCATGTGGCCTTCAGAATCTTCCCAAGACAATTCAAAATGAAGCAATTCATTTTCTTGGCATGGTTCAAGTGTACTATCCAGGTTCTACACGCATGCAACAATGAAGTCAGCACAACAGCTTTGTAGAACTTCAGTTTAGTCTAATAGTTCTCTCCCACACTTCGCTTTGGAGCTTCCTAAGCACTGAGATAGTTGTGGCAATGCCTGTGTTAGCCTCATTATCAATGTGTTTATCCCTGAAGAGTATACTGTCAGAATAAATGAACTTATCCATAGAATTCAAAACTTCTCCATTTGCTGCAACCAAAGGTTCTAATTATGTCAAAATGTGGTTGCCTGAAGAAATTAATGACCATTGTACTTTACATTCTCTTCATTTTAGGCAAAATGAGCTATTACCTGCTCCCTGAATCCAACATTCCATTTTCTACCTTTGTACAAGTCCCTCTCCATACCCAGAATGCATCTCTGCTCCATTTTTATCTTACATAATCCTTGTCTTCTTTCAATATGCCATTTTCTCTGTGAAATTTTCTCTGAATTCTTTAGGTCTTACTATTGTCTCCTCTTCCAATTTACCTTGTTTTCACTTCTCTTTGCATGCTGCATATTCTAGCAGAATTTGAGCTGTTTTAGATTAGGTACTTTTTCGTTTCTGCCTTTTTGTGTTCAGCACCTGAAAGAGTCCCTCACACAGAAGAAGTACTTAAGTGTCTGTTAAATCAATTTGAATGGCTCCTGCCTAAATTTATGGAATTTATGGCTCTCCTCAAATCTTTTCTGGGTTCATGCCTAATAGAAAACTGTTTCTTTTTTGGGGGGGGTGGTGATGACAATCCAATGGCATTAATTTCGGAAAAAGAAAATTAATCAAATGTCCTCTTCTACAAGTTTTCTCCCCATAGGAGAAGAATTAAAGAAGCAAATAGAATATTTAAATTAAAAAATAACTGAATCTGAGATCAAAGTATACGAAAAATGAGTAGAACTCTCCATGAGTCAGAGAGATATCAACCTATAAACAGCACAGAAATACATCAGTCCAGGGGTTGGAGCCAAGATGGCTTCTGGAAAGCAGGGACTTGCTTAAGCTCTCACTCAAATCCCTCCAAACACCTGTAAAAATGGCTCTAAACAAATTCTAGAGCTACAGAACCCATTAAATAACAGAGAGAGAAGCAAGTCTCCAGCCCAGGATGACCTGGATGGTCTCTGGGAAGGGTCTATCACACTGTACTGGGAGCTAAGCACAGCCCACGATGGGCCATGCCAGAATAGACCAGGTGCCAAGTAGATTGGGTGGAGCCGACCTCATGGCCATAAATCACTGAGCTGTAGCAGTTACCAGACTTCTCAACCAACAAATGCCAAAGACAACAGAGCAGGTCAGTGGGAAAACTGCTGGATCTGGATGAGAGAAGAGCATGGTCTGCCCCAAGCCCCAGGGGTGGAGGGCTGCAGCAGCAGGAAGCTCTGGTGGCTGTTTCCAGAATTCCAGCTCCAGTCCCTTCGGGAGTCCCTGGTCCACAAGGTAGGAAGAATCAAATGGATCAGAGTGGGAGTGCAGAGAGTGCTTTGCTGGTGCAGAGGCAGAGTTCTCTTGCTTTGTCTTGCATGGATCTGGGTTGTGGTCCTGGTTGGCAGTTCTTGGGGGAGGAGGAGTGCTGGTGTGGCAGAGCTTGTGGTGACTGTGGAGAGGGAGTCACCCTGGTACCTGCACAGCAGAAAGGAGTGCTGGCGCTCACAGACCAGAGCACAGACCAAGAGAGGAGTATCATACCACATCAGAATAGAAGTAGCTCTGAAAACAGCAGTACAAGGAAAAAGCACTCTCCACTCTAAAAGCAGTCATACCCTGACAAAAAGTTCAAAGGTCAAGTAGTTGACTGGGAACATGAGCAAGCAGCATAAAATGACTCAGACTGTAGAATCTTATTTTTAGTGACAAAGAAGATCAAAACATACAGCCAGAAGAAGTAAACAAAGTCAAAGAGCCTATATCAAAAGCCTCCAAGAAAAATATGAATTGGTTGCAGGCCGTGGAAGAGCTCAGAAAGGATTTGGAAAAGCAACTAAGAAAAGCAGAGGAAAAAATGGAAAGGGAAATGAGAGTGATGCAAGAAAATCATGAAAAAACAAGTCAATAGCTTGCTAAAAGAGACCCAAAAATATTGAAGAAAATAACACTTAAAAAATAGACTAACCCAAATGGCAAAAGAGCTCCAAAAAGCCAATGAGGAGAAGAATGCCTTAAAAGGCAGAATTGGCCAAATGGAAAAGGAGGTCCAAAAGACCACTGCAGAAAATACCACTTTAAAAATTAGATTGGAGCAAGTGGCAGTTAGTGACTTAATGAGAAATCAAGAAATTATAAAACAGAACCAAAAGATTAAATAAAATTGAGGACAATGTGAAATATCTCATTGGAAAAACAACTGACCTGGAGAATAGATCCGGGAGAGATCATTTAAAAATTATTGGACTACCTGAAAGCCATGATCCAAAAATGAGCTTAGACATCATCTTTCAAGAAATTAGCAAGGAAAATTGCCCTGATCTTCTAGAACCAGAGATAAAATAGAAATGAAAAGAATCCACAAATCATCTCTTGAAAAAAATCCCCCAAAAGTTAACTCCTAGGAATTTTGTAGCCAAATTCGAGTTCCCAGGTCAAGGAGAAAATTTTGCAAGTAGCCAGAAAGAAACAATTTGGGTATTGTGGAAACACAATCAGGATAACACAAGATCTAGCAGTTTCTACATTAAGGGATCAAAAGGCCTGAAATATGATATTCTGGAGGTCAAAGGAGCTAGGATTAAAAAAAAGAATCACCTACCCAGCAAAACTGAGTATAATACTTAATACTTCAGGGCAACATATGGACTTGCAATAAAGTAAAGGACTTTCAAGCATTCTCAATGAAAAGACCAGAGCTGAATAGAAAATTTGACTTTCACACACAAGAATCAAGAGAAGCATGAAAAGATAAATAGGAAAGAGAAATCATGAGGGACTTACTAAAGTTGAACCATTTTGTTCACACTCCTACAGGAAAAGATGATATTTGTAAATCATGAGACCTTTCTCAGTATTAGGGGAATTGAGGGAATATGCATATATAGAGACAGAAGGCACAGGGTGAGTTGAACATGAAGGGATGATATCTAAAAAAACAAAATAAAATTAAGGGATGAGAGAGGAATGTATTGGGAGAAAGAGAAAGGGAGGGGCAGAGTGGAGTAAATTATCTCACATAAAAATGGCAAGAAAAAGCAGTTCTATTGGAAGGGAAGAGGTTGCAGGTGAGAGGGGATGAGTGAATCTTGCTCGTATCAGATTTGATTTAAGGAGGGAATAACATACACACTCAATTGGGTATCTTACCCTATGGGAAAATAGAGGGGAATGGAGTGTGATAGAAGGGAGGATAGATGGGGGAGGAGGTAATCAAAAGCAAACACTTTTGAAAAGGGACAGAGTCAAGGGAGAAAATTGAATAAAGGGAGACAGGATAGGATAGAGGGAAATATGGTTAATCTTTCACAACATGGCTATCATGGAAGTGTTTTGCGTAATGATAATTGTGTTGCCTATGTGAATTGCTTGCCTTCTTAAGGAGGGTGGGTGAGGAAGGAAGAAGGGAG
>CM053626.1:196946696-197002413 GCA_028646595.1 Phalanger gymnotis | reverse complement strand
TCTCCTCATTGGCTTTTTGGAGCTCTTTTGCCATTTGAGTTAGTCTATCTTTTAAGGTGTTGTTTTCTTCAGTATATTTTTCAGTATTTTTTTGGGTATCCTTTAGCAAGTCATTGACTTGTTTTTCATGGTTTTCTCTCATCCTCATTTCTCTTCCCAGTTTTTCCTCTACTTCTCTAATTTGCTTTTCCAAATCCTTTTTGAGCTTTTCCATGGCCTGAGACCAGTTCATGTTTTTCTTGGAGGTTTTTGTTGTAGGCTCTTTGACTTTGTTGACTTCTTCTGGCTCTATGTTTTGGTCTTTTTTTTGTCACCAAAGAAAGATTCCAGAGTCTGAGACTGAATCTGGGTGTGTTTTTGCTGCCTGTCCATGTTCCCAGCCAACTTACTTGACAGGACTTAGATCTTCAGCAGGCTCTTCACTACTGCTCTGATCCACCACTTAATTCCTGGAACCAGGTGGGCCTGGGGCCAGAAGCAACTGCAGCTGTAGTTCAAAAGCTGCCCCACCTTCCCTGCCCCCAGGGTGGTGGCTGAACCACAAACTCTATCCCTTTCCCCAGCAGCTTTTTCCACTAACCTACTCTGTTGTCCTTGGTTTTTTTGTGGGTTGAGAAGTCTGGTAACAGCTGCAGGTCACTGATTCAGGGTGCTAGGGCATGCTCTCTCCCGGCACCTGGTCTCGTTGGTCTGTGTTGTCCACGCTGGGCTCTGCTCAGCTCAGCTCTGCTCCCAGCTCTGTGTGGGATAGACCTTACCCAGAGACTATCCAGGCTGTCCTGGGCTAGAGCCCTGCTTCCCTCTGCTACCCTGTGGGTTCTGCAGTTCTAGAAGTGGTTCAGAGCCATTTTTATAGGTTTTTGGAGGGACTTGGTGGGGAGCTCACGCTAGTCCCTGCTTTCCAGCCACCATCTTGGCTCCACCCCCCAGAGCAATTTTTTATCAGTGTTTGGAGGGTCCTTGGGAACATCCCTAGGCAAGTCCCTACTTTACAGCCACCGTCTTGGCTCCACCTGCACCACTAAGATCATCTTTATTTCTTGTTTATTTCAATATGTCTCTCTTGGTCATGTTTGCAATAGCACCACTTTTTCCCTTTCATTTTATTTTATTGAAAATGATGTCTTTCAATATTTAGATGATATGTTCAAATTTAGCTTGTGGTAATATATGTTGTAAGAGTTTGGTTAGACTAAGTTTCTGTCTAGTTGCTTTTGAAACTTTCTAGCAGCTTTTAAGAAATATACAATTCTTCCAGTTGCAGTTTATGTTCATAGATTTATCAAAAACTAAAATGTTGTGTTCAATGGCTACTTGATCCTGTTTATTTAGTATTTTCCATTGATTAATATTTCTATTCTTTTTTAAAATTTTTCCATGCTATTTACATATAGATTTTTTATTTCATCTTCTTTTCTCAATTTGTTCTTTCTTTTCTCACCTAAACAGAGACTCATTCTTCATTAAAAATATTATTATAAAAACCAAACACAAAGTAATTCAGCAATCCAACACAACAACCAAGTCTGACAGAATATGTTGTATTCCACTTTCAAAATGCCCCACCTCTGCAAAGATTAGAGCGAGGTTCATTTGTATATCTATCCTTTGGTGTCAAAGTTGGTCACCATAATTTCACTTTCTTCAGATTTGATATTTATTCTTGTTCTATGTATTTATAGTTTTCAATAAATGGCACATCTTATGTTTTTCTGGTTCCACTTGCCTTCCCTTAATATCGCTTTTCATAAGTCTTTCTTGTGACTTTGCATTCATTATGACAGGAGGGGGAACATGTGAGCATTAAGACAGTTACTGCTTCAAGGGCTGGTAAATCTACCATAGACCTTCATGTCCCCCAGAAGCCTGCTACCTTATCACTTTGTTTTCATTTTTGGGCTTGTGGAGGTTGAGGGCAGAAGGTGTCATTGAGATGGAGGGGAAAGGAGTTCTTTAATTAAATCTCCCATGTTAATTCTTTTTTTTTAATAGTATTTTTTTCCAAACATGTAGAGGCAATTTGTAACATTCACTTTTGATAAAAATTTGATTTCCAAATTTTCTCTATCTCTCCTTCTCTCTCATTTCTTTTTCCTAAGATAGTAAGCATTTTGATATAGGTTTTATATTTGCAAACTTATAAAACATATTTTCATATTAGTCATCTTATAAAAGAAGTAAAAGAACAAAAGGGAAAAAAACCTACAAAAATGAAAATAGTATGCTTCAGTCTCATTCAGGCTCCATTAGTTTTTCTTCTAGGTATTGACAGAATTTTCCATCCTGAGTCCTTTGAGATTATCTTAGATCACTGTATTGTTAAGCCAATCTTTGTTTATCAATATCCAATATTTCTGTTAATGGGTACAGTGTTCTCCTGGTTCTGCTCACTTCACTTTGCATTAGTTCAGTAAGTCTTTTAGGTTTTTTGAAATCTGCCTCCTTGTCATTTCTTCCAGCACAATAATATTCCATCATATTCATAAATTACAATTTGTTCAGTCATTCCCCAATTGATGTACATTGCCTCAATTTCCAATTCTTTGATACCATGAAAAGAGCTGCTACAAATATTGCTGTGCATATAGGTAGTTTTCCCTTTTTATGATTTCTTTGGGATACAGACCTAGAAGTAGTATTGCTGGATGAGAGGTTATGTGATTTGGTTGCCCTTTAGGCATAGTTCCAAGTTACTTTTTAGAATGGTTGGATCAGTTCACAACTCCACCAACAATGTGTTAGTGTATAAATTTTCCTATATCCTCTCCAATATTTATCATTTTCCTTTTTTATCATATTAGTCTGAAAGGTGTGAGGTGATACATCAGAGTTGTTTTAATTTGATTTCTCTAAGCATTAATGTTTTAGAGCATTTTTCACATGACTACAGATAGCTTTAATTTCTTCATCTAAAAATTGCCTGTTAGTATTCTTTGATTATTTATCAACTGGGGAATGATTTGTGTTCTTACAAATTTGACTCAGTTCCCTACATATGTGAGAAATGAGACCTTTATCAGAGATATTTGCTATAAAAATTGTTTCCCAGATTTCTGCTTTCCTTCTAATCTTGGTTACATTGATTTTGTTTCTGCAAAACCTTTTCTTTAATTTAATATAATCAAAATTATGCATTTTGTATGTAATAATGTTCTCTACCTCTTGTTTGGTTATAAATTCTTCCCTTCTGTATAGATCTTACATGCAAATTGTTCCTTGGTCTCTCAATTCACTCATGGTATCATCCTTTATGTCTAAATCATGTACCCATTTTGACCTTATCTAGGTATATGGTTTAGAATGTTGGTCTGTACTTAGTTTTGATGTTTTCCAGATTTCCCAGCAGTTTTTGTCAAATAGTAAGTTCTTATCCCAGAATCTGTCGTCTTGGGTTTTATCCCATGTTAATTCATAAAATTCCTACCTTTACCTAGGATTAATTTATCTTCTTATCTTTAGGATCTAAGTCTAAATATGTTACATATGGTGACAAGTTCTTTATCTTTCCATCCTTCTTAAAATGGTATTAGAAGTTTATATTTTATATTTTTGAATAGGTCTGTGATTTCATTTTCTGTAGGGAGCTTCTGGGGTAGCAACTTCTTCCACTGATGGAGATCATGGACTTAACTGTAATCAAAGTCCATTTTCATGGGATTCTCTTCATGGCTTGAGATTGATTATTCAATTCCTTTGCTTCCAGAGGGGCGGAGCTGGGGAACGATTCTGGTCTTTTGGTTTCTAGCTTAGAGAAAAATCTTTTGGTTCCAGACTCTCTTAAGGTGTCTGAAGGGATAGAAAGACTCCTGTAAGAAGCTAACCTATAGAGAGGAGAGCACTTCAGTCATGTCCTTAACCCTAGTTTACTGCATTAGAGATTTGGGGGAATTTCTCCTAGTGTAAGAATTGGAATGCTCTGTCTTGATTAATCTGAGATATCTTTCTCCCACTGGAAGAGCTCTTTTATTCTATGCATTATCTAGTAAATATTCTGATCTGTATAGCTTCTCTAGTTGCTGTTTTCTATTGACTTGGATAAATTGACATATTTACTATTGGCTTGGATAAATGGGCTTATTAACTATTCGCCTAGCTGCTGTTACTTTCTAAACCAGAATCAAATTAGGTTAATGATTATTTTTATAAGATTTTTTGACATATAGAAATGCTAGGTAGACTATAATTATTCCAGCTTTTTTGCCCCATCATTTTCTTTGATATACTAGGACTAGCATAATCTATGCATTATGTATTTTGTGTCTCAAAACCAAGTTTATTATTTTATCCAGTTCTATAAAATAACCCCTCGGTACTTTAGTTAGCATAGTACTAAATCTGCAGTTAGGCAATATAAAGATGTTTAATTTTATTGGTGCAATGCAAATATGAACAATAATTATCTCTCCATTTCCAATCTAATATAACAATTAAATACCCAATTAAAGGCACCGTGGAAGGTACTAAGGATACAAAATGTTTTTAATCAGTCCTTGTCCAAAAAGAGCTTACATCAATAAGGAATTGAGATAGTTATATTTTTTTAAATCTTGAATATAATTTGATAGTATAAGTTTCAGACATTTTATGCACTTTGAAATTATTTTAAATGGAATTTTCCTTTCTATCATTTCATCCTGTTTTGTTTTGGTTTTTTGCTAATGCTGTTTTTTTTTTAAATGATTTTTTTTTCTGGTTTTATTCTGAATCCTGCTACTTTACTAAAGCTATTGTCTAGATTCATTTTAAACATGATTTTCTGAGTTTCTAAAAATAAACCATAATGCTTCTTACAAATAGTGGATTTTTTCTCTGTTGCTGTTTATACCATTAATTTCTCTCCTTTTAGCTTATTTGTATAAATAGAATTCCTAGAATTCTGTCAAATAATATTAAGTAGAAGGTACATCCTAATTTTGCCTATGTACTTGCTGGGAAATCAACTAGCATTTTTCCATTGCAAAATAGTTCAAGCTTTCATGTAGATAGATACCAACAAATACGTACAAGCATATGTGTTTGTGTGTATGTGTGTGATTTCATTCAATAAAATGCCCTGCTTACCTATGCTTTTTTGTATTTTCAATTTGTTAAAGGTATTATGTATCTCTATTGAGGTAATCCTTTGGGATATTTTTTTGTTGGTTTAATAAGTAATTCTGTTATTTTCCTAAAATTTTCCTATTTATATGTCTTCTGACCTCTTGAAAGCCTTTTCTGGTTTGAATTTCAAGACAACATTTGTTTCATAAAAGGAGTTTAATAGAGTGTCTTCTATCTCTACGGTTGAAAATAATTTTGTGTCATAATTATTAATTTCTCTTTCAATTTTTGCTCCAATGTGTCTTTGTTAGTGCAGGTTTAGCTTATTCAGTTTATTATTATGAGATCAGGTTTTTGGAGATCTCTATTTCTTGTTTTGATAAATTGGATGTTTCGTATTTTTTAATATTTTCATTCATCTCTTCTCAGTTTTACTTGTCCAATATATAATTGGGCACTGTAATTTATGCTAATTATTTCTTCTTTGTATTGAACTCACCCAATTCATGTTTGTTATTTTGTCCATTTGGATTTCTTCTTTTCCCCATCTGTCTTTGCCTTTCTTTATCTTTTTCCCTCTCTCTTTCTCTCTCTCCTTTAATCATTAGGACACTTTTGTTTGAAATTTTGATATTGAAAACTTATGTTAGTTTTATTTGACATTTTCATATTCTGTTGGTTTTCAATTTTATCACTCATCGTCCAGTTTTAAGATCTTTTAGGTCATGCCTGTTATAATTTGCTAATTTTTTTTGATTTTCTCTTTTTTTAATTGCATGCTTAATTGATTGATTTTTTTTCTATTTTCTCAAAATATATTTTGAGAGACCTACTTTCTCCCTCCAAGAATTTATTTGATAGTGTCCTAGAAATTCTGGTCTACTGTCTCATTTTCTTAGTTATTATTTCAATAATTTGTATTTTAATCTGCTCCTTAGGCAAGATGCCATTACTTCCTTTTAATTCTCTTTATCTTTTGTTTATGTTCCTTATATTAATTTCTTTTTTATTATGATGTAGTCTATACAGGGTTGTTGGATATTTCTACCCTTTTATATTTTTTCATGAATTCCTTGGCTTCTAATGAATAATCTATTTTTGTAAAGACATACACACACTATATGATACAAGGGCTTTGTATATTCTTTAAATTTCCTTTTCAGAAGATACCTTAAGTATTGGAAATCCATTTTTTTCCATAGGTCTTTACAACTTTCTTTCCCTTTTAATTTCTTTCTGTTACATTTACCCAGACCTGAGACAAAAGGCAATAAAGTTCCATTCAACTGTTGTATGACTAGCAGTTCCATTTAAAAATTCAATTTACTTTTCCTTTATCAGTGTAGGCACTATAATATTTTGTATAAATACTTGAATGACCTTGTTTTATTATCCATGTTTTCTTTAAACACATTGCATTTAACTTGTTTATGTCTTTTGATACTGTGAGTTTTTTTTTTATAATACGTTTTCTGAAATCATGATCGCAGCTCTTATGTTGGTGAAATATCTTAATATATTGCACATTTTTCTGACCATCATTTTTCATTCCATATATGACTTTATTTTTAAAATATGTTGTATGCAGAAAAAGTTGGGTTTTATTTTGTTATCTATTCTACCAATTTATTCCATTATCAGGTAGTTTACTACATTCAGATTGAAGGTCATGATGATTAAATTGGTGTTTTTCTCCATTAAATTGTCTTTTAAGCTTCCAACTTTCATTTTTTAAAGGAGTATTTGGTCTGTGAAATATTTTTTCTTATACTGGTTATACTGGTTTAATCTTGGTATTTTTTTCCCCTCAGATCATTCTCACCATCCTCCAAGCTATTTTCTTATAAATCTGTGAATTTTTGTATTTGTTCATTCCTTGTTTCCCAAGGCAGTTTTGAAAGAGGTTAAGAGTACCTGCACACACACACACACACACACACACACACACACACACACACACACACACACCACATGCACACATGTTTATCCTCAAATTATTTAACTTTCATTAATGGAATCATTTTTGAAAGAATTATTACTGTAACTGCTTACCTTTTCATTTCTTTCTCTTTCTAGGATTATATGAAATACAGCTTCACAGTCATGCACCTTACTTTTATATATTCTATTTTTTTTTACATTTTCTTCATGCTGCATATAAAGTAGAGTTTTGTTAAACTGTACTTAAAATAAACTAAACTTTAGTGAAGTAAACTTTACTTCCTTCTCTCTCTAATTCAACTAAGAAAATGACTACAGACTTAATCCATTCCTCCCTCCAAATTCATTGCATTATACTTTCAGAGGCTATCTTCTCATGAGCCTCATTCCTAGAAATGACATTTTATGAATGAGGTGGTGAAAAATGTGTACAAGTTACTGTCTATGAAAATGCTGCCCATTTTAATACCTATGTTTACTCATGCTTTCCCTTCTACATTAGTTATTGGAAATTATATAGGCTTTCTTCTGAGGACTAAGGAAGTGAGTAGGCACAAGAATGAAGTCCTGTTGTTGTTGGGGGTCTTTTTTTTCCTTTTTTTCAATTTTTTTAAATTTTTACTTTACAACATTCAGTTCCCCAGGTTTTTGAGTTCCACATTTACCCTCCCTCCTCTCCTCCCTCATCTCAAGAAGGCATGGAATCCTATATATGTTCTACATATACTTTCACATTAAACACATTTACACAATAGTCACATTGTAAAGAAGAACCATGATCAATGGAGTGAATCACGAGAAAGAATAAACAAAATAAAAAAAAAAAGAGGTTGAAAAAAAAGAGAGCACATAGATTCCTTCAATCTGCATTCAGACTCCATAGTTCTTACTCTGGTTGT
Source organism: Phalanger gymnotis (assembly GCA_028646595.1). Lineage (NCBI taxonomy): Eukaryota > Metazoa > Chordata > Mammalia > Diprotodontia > Phalangeridae > Phalanger > Phalanger gymnotis. Next base: position 196,994,533 of record CM053626.1, on the reverse strand, counting down.
AGATAGCTCTATTAATCATGCGACCTTTGGGGCTATCTTTGAACCTTGTATTGCTGAGAAGAGCCAAGTCAATCAAAATTAATCATCACAGAATCAGTGTCTGTGGTTACATACAATGTTCTCCTGGTTCTGCTCCTCTCACTAAACATAGATCATGTTGTTCTTTCCAGGTTATTATGAAGTCTGTATCTTCACCATTTCTTATAGCACATGTAGGGCCCCCTCCCACTTGTGTGATTTCATTGGAGTACAGCCCTAGAAGTGGTATTGCTGGGTCAAAGGGTAAGCACGTTTTTATAGCTCTTTGGGCATAGTTCCAAATTGCTCTCCAGAATGGCTGAATCAGTTCACAACTCCACCAACAATGTAACAATGTTCCAATTTTCCCACATCCTCTCCACCATTTATCATTTTCCTGTTTTGTTATATTAGCCAATCTGACAGGAGATATGTGGTACCGAAGAGTTTTTTTGATTTGTATTTCTCTGATCAATACTGATCACAAGCATTTTTTCATATGCCTATAGATATCTTTAATTTCTTCCTCTGAAAACTGCCTGTTAATATCCTTTGACCATTTCTCAATTGGGGAATAACTTGTATTCCTATAAATTTGGATCAGTTTCCTGTATATTTTAGAGATGAGGCCTTTATCAGAAAAGATTTTCTCCCAATTTTTTGCTTCCCTCCTAATCTTTGTTGCATTGGCTTTTTTTATACAAAAACTTTTCAGTGTAACATAATCAAAATTATCCATTTTGCATCTTGTAATGCTTTCTATCTATTGTTGTGTCATGAATTCCTCCCTTTCCCATATATCTAACAGGTAAACTATTCCTTGCTCTCCCAAATTACTTATAGTATCAGCCTCTATTCCCTAACCATGAACACATTTTGACTTTATTTTGGTATATGGTGTAAGATATTGGTCTATGCCCAATTTCTGCCCTACCATTTTCCAATTTTGTCAGCAGTTTTTGTGAAATAGTGAATTCTTAGCCCAGAACCTGGATTCTTTGGGTTTAGCAAAGCATAGATTGCTATAGTCATTGACTATTGCATCTTGGGGACCTAACCTATTCCACTGATCCACAACTCTACTTCTTAGCCAGTACCAAATAGTTTTGATAATTGCTGCTTCATAGTACAGTTTAATATGTGGTTAGGCTAGGCCCCCTTCCCTAGCATTTTTTTCATTAATTCCCTAGATATTCTGGACCTCTTTTTCCAGATGAATTTTGTTATTATTTTATCCAGCTCTGTAAAATAATTTTTGGTAGTTCAATTGGGGTGGCACTGAATAAAAAATTAATTTAGATAAAATTGTCATTTTTATCATATTAGCTCAGCCTAATCATGAGCAACTGATATTTTCCCATTTATTTAGATCTGACTATATTTGTGTGAAAAATGTTTCATAATTATGTTCATATAGGCTCTGGATTAGTCTTGGCAGGTAGACTCCCAAATATTTTATAGTGTCTACAGTAACTTTAGATGGAATTTCTCTTTCTATCGCTTTCTCTTGGGCTTTGTTAGTGATGTATAGGAATGCCAAGGATTTATGTAGGTTTATTTTATATCCTGAAACTTTACTGTAGTTGTTTATTATTTCAGGTAGTTTTTTACTTGATTTCCTAGGATTCTCTATATAAATCATTATATCATCTGCAAAAAGTGATAATTTAGTTTCTTCTTTGCCTATTCTAATTCCTTCAATTTCTTGTTCTTCTCTTATGGCTACAGCTAACATTTTCAGGATCAAATTGAATAATAGGGTTGATAATAGACAATCTTGTTTCACCCCTGATCTTATTGGGAATGAATCTAGCTTATTCCCATTACAAACAATGCTTGTTGATGGTTTTAGGTAGATGCTGTTTATAATTTTAAAGAAGGCTCCATTTATACCTATGCTTTCTAGTGTTTTTTAATAAGAATGTGTGTTGTATTTTGTCAATGGCTTTTTCTGCATCTTTTGAGATGATCATATGGTTTCTGCTAGTTTTGTTGTTGATATGATCGATTATGCTAATAGTTTTTTTCTAAAATTGAACTAGCCTTGCACTCCTGCAATAAATCCTACCTGGTTATAGTGTATTATTCTCATGATAAGTTGCTGCAATCTTTTGGCCAATATTTTATTAAAAATCTTTGCATCAATATTCATTGGGGAAATTGGTCAATAATTTTCTTTCTCTGATTTGACTCTTCCTGGTTTAGGTATCAGTACCATATTTGTGTTATAAAAAGAATTTTGTAGGACTCCTTCTTTACTTATTTTCCCTAATACTCTATAAAATACAGGAATTAATTGTTCTTTAAATGTTTGATAGAATTCATATGTAAGACCATCTGGCCCTGGAGATTTTTTCCTAGTGAGTTCATTGATGGCTTGCTCAATTTCTTTTTCTGAGATGGGATTTTTAAGGTATTTAGCTTCCTCTTCCATTAACCTTGACAATTTTTATTTTTGTAAATAGCCATCCATATCCCTAAGGTTGTCAAATTTATGAGCATAGAATTGGGGAAAATAATTCCTAATTATTGTTTTATTTTCCTTTTGATTTTTTTTACTTTAGCTGAAGTGCAATATATTCTACTCCATCCTTTTACCTTTATCCTTTGTGTATCCTCCTGTTTCAAATGTGTTTCTTGCAAACAGCATATTGTAGGATTAATGGTTTTTAGTCCATAAACAGCATATTGTAGGATTAATGGTTTTTAATCCATTCTCTATTCTGGTATCCACTTCATTTTTATGGGAGAGTTCATCCTATTCACATTCACAGTTATGATTACTGTGTTTTTTTTCTCCATCCTATTTCCCCCCTGTTTATTCTTTTATATTTCCCTCTTCCCTTCCACTCCTCAACAGAGTTTTGCTTTTAATTGACACCTTCCTCACTTTACCTTCCCTCTTGAATCCTCTCCCTTATCTTACCTTTTTACCCTTGCTATGTCTTCCCTCCCTTATGACCACCCCCCTCCATTTTCTTTCCTTTCTTCCTCCTACTGCATGTATGGCAAGTTTGATTTCTATATTTATCATGTTATGTTATTCTCTGCTTCAACCAAATCCGATGAAAGTAAAGCTCAAATACTGATCTTTTTCCTCCCTTCTTTCCCTCTACAGTAATATGTTTTTGTGCCTCTTCATGTGATGTAATTTACCCTTTTCTACTACATCCTTACCTCTTCTCCCAGAACCATCTATTTTTATCTCTTAATTGTATTTTTTTTATCATCCTATAGGCTATTTTAGACTGCCACCCACAGTATATGAATATCCCTTTCAATTATAATAATAACCAAATTATTCTCAAGATTCACATATATACATACACATATATACATATATATAAAACATATATAAAACAAAGTAATCCTATAAAAGGATGTAACTAATTAGCCTTATAGATTAACTAGGGTTTTTTCCCATTTATTTCTTTATGTCTCTCTTGAGTTTTGTGTTTGGAGATCAAATTTTCCATTGAGCTCTGGTCTTTTCATCAGGAAGGACTGGAATTTCCTTAGTTCATTGAATGTCGACCTCCTTGCCTGGAATATTATGCTCAGTTTTGCTTGGTAGTTAATCCTCAGTTGTAATCCAAGCTCCTTTGACCTTCAGAGTATCATATTCCAATTTCTCCTGTCATTTAATGTAGAAGGTGAGAGATTCTGTGTGATCCTTACTGTAGTCCCCTGATATTTGAATTGTTTCTTTCTAGCTGCTTGCAATATTTTCTCCTTGACCTGGTGGTTCTGGACTTTGGCTATAATATTTCTTGGAGTTTTCAATTTGGGATCTTTTTCCAAGGGCGATCGATGGATTCTTTTGATGACAGTTTTACGCTCTGGTTCTAAGACCTCTGGGCAATTTTCTTTAAGTATTTCATGGAAGATACTGTCCAGGCTCTTTTTTTCATCATAGCTTTCAGACCAATAATTCTTATATTGTCTCTCCTGGATCTATTTTCCAGGTCAGTTGTTTTTCCAATCAGATATTTCATGTTTTCTTCTATTTTTTCATTCTTTAGATTTTGTTTGACTGATTCTTGATGTCTCATAGAGTCATTAGCTTCTACTTGCCCAATTCTAATTTTTAATGTTTTTTTTCTTCCTTTATCTTCTCTAACTCCTTTTCCATTTGGTTAATATTACTTTTCAATGAGACATTTTCTCCATCTATATTCTGATTCTCCTTAACCATTTCACTGATTCTACATTTTAAAGATTTGTTTTCCTCTGTGAATTTTTTTTCCATTTTTTCTATTTTTTATTTTACCTCCCTAATTTCGTTTTTAAAGTTCTCCTGGAGTTCTTCCAGGAATGCTTTTTGGTCTGGAGACCAGTTCACTTTCCTTTCTGAGTTTCCACCCTGGGCCTGTTCTTATTCAGGCATTTCACTCACACAGCAACCTCCCAGACTGGAACACTGGCAGGATTCCTCTGTTGTCCCCGGTTGGTTTGGTCTGGTGCCCTTCCATGTGCCCAGCGCTCCTGCCCCTCCCAGTCTACCAGTGGCTTCTAACTCTCTCAAATCTTCTCAGATTCACTTTTTTAGACATATCTGATGGAATTTGGAAGAGATCTCTATTAGTTCGTTCCTTTCACAGTGCCATCTTGGCTCCACACCTCTAAAGTTCTGTTTTTTTTTTTTATTTCAAATAATTTTTTAACTTGATTCTCCAGGATTCTCTGAATAAATTATCATATCATCTGAAAAGAGTGACAAGTTATTTTCTCCTTTGCCTATTCTAATTCCTTCAAATTCTTTTTCTTCTCTTATTGCTAAAGCTGACATTTCTAGTACCAAATTGGATAATAGAGGGTGAGAATGGGCATCTTGATTCACCTCTAAGCTTTTTGGGAATGGATCTAGCTTATCTCCATTACATATAATGCTTGCTGATGGTTTTAGGTAGATGCTACTTATAATTTTAAGGAAGACTCCATTTATTCTTATGCTTATTAGTGTTTTTAAGAGGAATGGATGTGGTATTTTGTCAAAAGCTTTTTCTGCATCTATTGAAAGGATCACATAGTTTCTATTAGTTTGTTGTTGATATAATTAACTATGATGACACTTTTCCTAATATTGAACGAGCTTTGCATTCAAGGAAAAAAATACTACCTGGTCATGGTGTATTATTTTCATGATGAGTTGTTGCAATATTTTTTAATTTATTTATTTAATTTATTTAATATTTTTAGTTTTCGGCATTGCTTTTCATAAGAGTTTCAATTACAAATTTTCTACCCTCCCACCCACTCCAAGATGACATATATTCTGGTTGCTCCATTCCCTAATCAGCCCTCCCTTCTGTCACTCCACTCCCTCTGCCCCATCCCCTTTTCCCTTACTTTCTTGTAGGGCAAGATAAATGCCTATGCCCCATTGCCTGTATATCTTATTTCCTAGTTGCATACAAAAACTTTTTTTTGACATCTGATTTAAAACTTTTAGTTCCAAATTCTCTCCCCTCTTCCTTCCCCACCCACTCTCCCTAAGAAGTCAAGCAATTCAACATAGACTGCATGCGTATCATTATGTAAAACCTTCTGCAATACTAATGTTGTGAAAGACTATTTTGCTCCTTCCTATGCTATCCCCCTTAATTCATTTTTCTCCCTTGACCCTATCCCTTTTCGAAAGTGTTTGTTTTTGATTACCTCCTACCCTATCTCCTTTTATATTCAGTATTCCTAATTTTGTATTTAATTGGGAATTTTCAATTTCTTTTTTTTTTAGCTTTTTCAGTTGCATGCCCAATTCATTAATCTCCTTTTTATCTACTTTATTCATGTAAGAATTTAGAGACATAAAACTTCCTCTAAGAACAGCTTTTGCTGCATCCCACAAATTTAGCTATGTTGTCTCATTATTGTCATTCTCTTGAATGAAGTTATTAATTGTTTATATGATTTGTTCTTTGGCCCACTCATTCTTTAGGATTACATTATTTAGTCTCCAGCCAATCTTTAGTTTATCTTTCCATGGTCTTTTATTACAATAATTTTTATTGCATTAATATCTGAAAAATATGCATTGACTATTTCTGCCTTTCTGTGCTGGATTGTGCAGTTTTTATGCCCTAGTACATGGTAAATTTTTGAGTATGTGCCATGTACCACTGTGAGAAAAATGCATATTCCTTTTTTATCCCCAGAGGTCTTTCATATCAGCCTTTTATAAGATTCTATTCATCTCCTTCACTTCTTTCTTGTTTATTTTGTGGTTAGATTTATCAAGTTCACAGAGGGGGAGGTCAAGGTCTCCCAATATTATAGTTTTGATATCTATTTCTTCCTTAACTTCTCCTCTAAGAATTTGCATGCTATACCATTTGGTATATATATGTTAAGTAATGATATTCCTTCATTGTTTATGGTGCCTTTTGGGAGTGTATAGCGTCCTTCCTTATCTCTTTTAATTGGATCTATCTTTGCTTTTGCTTTATTTGAGATTAGGATTGCAACCCCTATTGTTGTTGTTGTTGTTGTTTTTTGTTTGTTTTTGTTTTTGTTTTTTTTTTTTGCTTTAGCTGAAATACAATATATTCTACTCCGTCCTTTTACCCTTTGGGTATCCTCCTGTTTCAAATGTGTTTCTTGCAAACAACGTATTGTAGGATGGTTTTTAATCCATTCAGCTATCTGCCTCCATTTTATGAGAGAGTTCATCCCCTTCACATTCACAGTTATGGTTACTCTTTTTCTCCATCTTATCCCCTCCCATTCACGCTTTTATTTCTTCCCTCTCCTTACTATAGTTTTGCTTTTGACTGCTGCTTTCCTCAGTTTACCCTCTCTATTGATTCCCCTCCCTTATCTTACCCTTTTCCCCTTGCTACTTCTTCCTTCCCTTCTGATCACCCCCACTTCTTTCCCCTTTCCCTTCCTATTGTGTGTAGGACAAGATTTCTATATTTCTCATAGTATGCTATTCTCTTCTTGAACCAAATCCGATAAGAGTAAAGCTCAAATGTAGCTCTTCTCCCTCCCGTATTTCCCTCTACTATATTATGTTTTTGCACCTCTTTTTGTGATTTAATTTACCCTTTCTTACTACCTCCCTATCTCTTCTCCCAGATTCATCGCTTTACATCCCTTAATTATGTTTTTTTATCATTACATCAGTTATTTTATACTGACATTGACAATCTATGTATATCCCTTTCAATTGTCATAGTAACTGTACTATTCTCAATATTGACAGATATATAACATATATAAAACAACATATTCCTATATATGGATATAAACATTTGCCTTATTGATTAACAAGGTGTTTTTTTTTCCCTCCATTTGCCTTTTTATGTCTCTCTTGAGGTTTTTATTTGAAGATCAAATTTTCCATTGAATTCTGGCCTTTTCAACAAGATCTGGAATTCTCTTATTTCATTGAATGTCCATCTCCTTGCCTCAGAAAGTATGCTCAGTTTTGCTGAGTAGTTGATCTTTGGTTGTAATCCAAGCTTCTTTGCCTTTCAGAATATCGCATTCCAGTTTCTCTTGCCATTTAATATAGAAGGTGAGAGATTCTATTTGATTCTGACTGTAGTTCCAAGGTATCTGAATTGTTTCTTTCTAGCAACTTGCAATATTTTCTCCTTGACCTGGTGGTTCTGTATTTTGGCTACATTTCTTGGAGTTTTTAATTTGGGATATCTTTCAGGGAGTAATCAGTGGATTCTTTTGATTACTATTTTACCCTCTGGTTCTAGAACTGCAGGGAGGGAGTAATCAGTGGATTCTTTTGATTACTATTTTACCCTCTGGTTCTAGAACTGCAGAGAAGTTTTCCTTGATGATTTCTTGGAAGATACTGTCCAGGCTCTTTTTTTCATCATGGCTTTCAAGTAGACCAATAATTCTTAGATTGCCTCTCTTGGAACTATTTTCCAAGTCGATTTTTTTTCCAATTAGATATTTCACATTTTCTTCTATTTTTTTTCATTCTTTAGATTTTGTTCAACTGTCTCTTGATGCTTCATAGAGTCATTAGCATCTACTTCCTCAATTCTAATTTTTAATGAATTGTTTTCATCATTTTTCTTCTTGGCCTCCTTTCCCATTTGGTTTATTTTAGTTTTCAGGGAGTCATTATCTCTAATTCGATTCTGAATCTCATTAGCCATTTCACCAATTTTACTCCTTTAAAATTTATTTTCATCAGTAAATATTTTTTTCCATTTTTTATTTTGCCTCTCTAATTTGGTTTTTAAAATCCTCCTTCAATTCTTCTGGGAATGCTTTTTGGGCTTGAAACCAGTTCATATTCCCTTTTGAGGTTTCAGATGTGGGTATAGTGTCCATGCTGTCCTCTTCTGAATTAGTATTTGATCTTCCCTATTTCCATAAAAAGAATTAATGAGTTCTTCATATTGGTTAACTTTTTTCCTGGTTTTAAAGTGGATTTCTGCTTCTGGGGTTCAGGGGGCTCTGTCCCAGGCTTCTTGTTCTGGGAATAGTGGGTGTAGTTATTTTCTTTGTGTGTTATGTCCTCTGGTTTCCTGAGGTGTGGAGGAGGGTTGGTCTGACTGCTGGAAGTCTCCTCTTCCCTTAGTGCAGTTGTACAGCCTTTTTCTGCACTGATGTCTGATGTTTGCCACTTTCCCTGGCTGTGAGAAGGCATGTCTGGCATCCTGGTGTTGAGGATAGCTTGCTGTACCCTCCTAAGGTTCAGTAGCTTCCACTGTTCTTCTGAGGTAGGACCTGCTGAGTCACCCTTCTTATTGCACTAGTCTCCTTCCACCTCCACAATAACGGCCCTTTCCCCAACTTCTCAAGCTAAAAGGCTACTGAAGCCCTACTTCTGGCTCTTCTATTTAAGAGTTTCTCCTAAAGGAGTATTATCTGGGGTTAGGAGGAAGGGATGAGAGCCATTTTAGCTGGCCATTATTGTTGCCAGAAGTTCAAGAAGGCCTGTCCCAAACCTTTAGACTGCTGGTTGCAAACCTCTGGAATAGTTATTCTTGCAGCTTCAGGCACTGTGCTGCTTCTTTCTGTAGCTCCTACAGACTTCCATCCTGGTTTGGGAGGCCTGGGGATCACCACCAGTTTTACACACCCAGCATTCTCTCAGCCTGGATCACTGGCTGATTACCACAGCTGCTTCTGCTTTGGTGTTGTCTGGCGCAGCTCTGCATGCTGGGTGCTCTCCCAGCCTACAGATCTGTCGTGTTGACCCTGAGAACCCTCCTGGCTTGGAAATTTGCCACCCTCAGTCTACTAGTGGCTTCTAACTCTCTCAAATCTGCTCAGATTCACTTTTTTAGAGGTATCTGACAGAATTTGTGTGAGAACTCCTGTAAGATGCTGTTTTCACATGACCATCTTGGCTCTGCCCCCTGTTGCTGTTTTTAATGCATAATTCATTTGAAACTCTACTTTGATAATAGTCATAAACTGTATTATCTTCTTTAAGCTTTCCATAGAAGGTAATTTAAAAATATATCAAATGGCCTAGTGATAGGAGAAGTGATTTTTCTTTCTAGGCATCCTTTTAAAAATGTGCTTGTCTTATACTAAATTGATTTCTGATTTTTAATGCCTTTTTGTAATAAATACTATACCAGTAGCTATTTAACACTAATTTATTTTAGTTAAATTCCATAGATCAAATCTCAGAGATCATTATTTATACGATAACATGTGTGTTTGCAACATCAACAAAATAGCTTTCTGAAGAAAACAGCTTAGAGAATCATCTCTTTGCCTTACTACAATGTGTCACCAAAACTGAGGATGAAAGAAAGTTGTGGTACACAACTAAATCATTCTTATACCTCTGCAATACTTCAAAACTGCAAAGTCTTATCTATGCTGAATTACTGAATATTGGAACTCTGGGAAGGGAGGAAGTCAATTATAACTATTCTCGGGTATTGAAACTAATTTCCTAATATTGTAGAAAAATACCCAACAATTAACAAAATTACATAATTAAAGGCCACTGAAATTTCTACAGTTTATTTTAAATCACTTCTGTGATTAAGCATATATGTATATATATATATATGTATATATACATATGTATACATATGTATATATATATACATATATATAACAGAGATAATGATTATGAATTTTCCAAATGAATGGCGTTTTGCAAATTAGATTTTGATGTCTATAATTTAATTTCTATCAAACTGTCATATTTAGGAAACTTTATAGTAAACTGTGATATTCAAGCAATATTTCACACATCTGAAATATATGTATATACATGTCAGTATTGTAAACATGTCATATGTGAATAGATAAATACACACACAAAAACATGCATATGTGTACACATATATGTATGCATTATGTGTATATACATATATATTATATATGTATATACACACTGAAATGTATATCTTGATTTACACTACATAAGTTACAATAAAAGTTCAATATAATAATGTTCTCATGGACCAATGAACTACCAGGTAAGATCTTGTCTTTCTGTACTTATAGTAAAATAGGCATCCTTGGAGGGGTTCCAAAATGGAACCTTTCACCTTATCACAGAGGGCTAACATTGTGAGATAGCAAAACACAGCACTCAGAAATTGGAGTTTGTTGTCTGGAAGTGTAATCCCATCATTGGATAATCACTTTTCCTTGCCCCAATGGACCTCTTGACCCTATCTTGACCCCATGATTATCCACTTCAATGATTTCAAAGATACTACACCATAATCCCTAAACCTCTGGCCTTTCATTTTTACCTTGTTAAGTATCAGACCTAGTTAACTCTCCCTATCCATTTTCTTGAAACCTGTCCACAAGCCAATGAGCATTTCTGGAAAAAAAAAATTCTGAAAAATCAAGCTGATATTACTTACTTCTGTTGCCAAACCCCTTTTCTCTCCTGGTACTGACACAAAATATGGCAGCAGTTTTCCTGACCTTGATTTCTTTTCAACTTCCCAATTCCACATCCCTCCATAATCAAAGCGTCTCCTCATTTTCTTAGAAAAGCAGTCAGTGATCTTGTCCTCCATTAAATACCTGCCTTAATACAATTAAACATCTTAGCATTTTCATTCACTTCTTGCTTACTATCTTAGTAGAAATAGTTCTCTAACTATGCAAAGGGCATTTAATTTTTTTGTTTCTATGTCAAAAACCCCTTTAACAATCTGCAAAATCTATGGACCTCTTCTCAGAGTAATTGTTTTTTAAATGAATAAAAGAAAATGCATACAATTGCAAAGGAAATCATTTACATTGAGAGAGAGTTATCAAAACACATTTTTAAAAAAAATGTTTATAGACATCAGGTTAAGAATCCTTGATCCATGCCCTTTAGCCTATCCCCTTCCATCTCTTCCAAGACTTTGTCCCAAGAATCATCTCTCTCTGATGAATTTCAATCTTTTACTTTCAATTGATATTTTGTACTGATATACAGTCATAGTTATGTATCCCCAGTCTCAATGTAGCTCATCTTTTGGGACTTCTTCAAAAGGACTTAGACATGAAGCAAGGTGAGATGGGATGGAGCTAACTTGGGGTGAAAAAGCTACTTTAGCACTTTTTCACCACTCTCTAAGCTCCCAGGGGTTTCAGACTTCACCTAAGAGTAAACTATCCAGAGAACTATTGTTTGATCTTAAACTTGAAGGGAATATCTTGATGCATGGGGGAAGAATGCCAAGCAAGTGACAGACTTGGAGAAAAAACATAGTGGAACAAAGATGCTTGAGTTGTTGAATGTTGGAGAATAGTGGTGACTGAAGCCAGAGGATGGCCCCTGCTAGAGTCTATGGTTTGAATTTTGACATCATGGGTTTGGCTTAGTATCCTCAGAGAGAGCTGCTTGGGAGTAGTGGCAGCCTCAGTGCCTGAGGAGTCAAAGATAGAGGTGCAGAGAAGACCATTGACTAGCAAAGATGCAAGAAGCAGGACTGTTATGAAGAATACCTTGAAATGACAATCTCCCCTCCCCTCTTCCTGGAGGAGTAAATGCAGAGAAGTAGGTAGGTAAGTGGCTCAGTGCTGGGTCTATAGTCAGGAAGAATCATCTTCGTGAGTTCAAATCTGGCATCAGATACTTGCTAGCTATATGACCTGGGACAAGACACTTAACTATGTTTGCCTTAGTTTCCTCACCTGTAAAATGAGTTGGTGAAGGAAATGGAAAATCACTTCATTATCTTTGTCAGGAAAATCCCAAATTGGGTTATAAAGAGTCAGAAACAACTGAAAAATGACTCAACAATAAAAATCAAGTCAAAGAATCTCTCATCAGCTATCTTCTACATTCTCCTCCACCCCGTACCCCACTCTGCTCCATTTTTAATAGAGAACTAGATTAAGGAAAATACAGTCTTGCTGCTCCTGACTTCTCCCATTGTGTCAGCAGACTTAGGTCATTTTAAAAAAGGCTACTTCTTTAAACTGTACTGTTGTATTTTCCCCATACATGTGTTAACGTGTTAAAACCTGGGTAGCCAATGAAATCTATACCAATTAAAACCACTTGAATATTGTCAGCAAGATTAGGTATTGAAGGATAACAGTCTGAGATAAAGGTTTAAAGTACTGGGGTTTGTCTCTACTTGCTCCAAGTTAATACTGCCAAAGAAAAATTTCTGGTTATGATTTCCAGAAGATAACCAATAAAAAGATAATAATATTTTTTTTTTTCTGTGAGACATGAATAGTTCTCAGGAACAGATGTTCCTAGTACACATCCATTCTATAACCCTGGGGGTGAATAAATGTAGGTAGTTTGGGTTGCCTATTTAAGTAATATATATTTCATGGGTTTCACTAAATGAGTATTTTTTTGCACTTAATAGTATTTTAATTTTTTTCTAATTAAATATAAAGATAGTTTTTAACATTCATTTTTGTAAGATACATACTTTCAAATTTTTCTCCCTCACTTCCTTTCTTCCCCCTTCCCTAAGACGGCAAGCAATCTGATATGTGTTATATATGTACAATCACATTAAACATATTTCCACATTAGTCATGTTGTGAAAGAAGAATCAGAACAAAGGGAAAATCTATGAGGAAGAAAAAAAATGAAAATAACATGCTTTGATCTGCATTCTGACTCCATATTTCTTTCTCTGGGTGTGGACAACATTTTTCAACATGAGTTTTTTTAGAATTGTCTTGAATCACCGTATTGCTAAGTATATCGCAATGTTGCCGTTACCGTGTACAATGTTCTCCTGGTTCTGCTCACTTCACTCAGCATCAGTTAACGTAAGTCTTTCCAGGCTTTTCTGAAATCTTCTTGCTCATCATTTCTTATAGAACAACAGTATTCCATTATATTCATATAACACAACTTGTTCAGCCATTCCCCAGTTGATGGACATCCCCTCAATTTCACATTCTTTGCACCACAAAAGATACTATAAATATTTTTGTACATATGGCTCCTTTTCCTTTATTATGATCTCTTTGGGATATAGACCTAGTAATGTTATTGCTGTATCATAGTTAGATAATCCTTTGGCTATGGTTCCAAATTGCTCCGTAGAATGGTTAGATCAGTTTACACCTGCACTGACAACGCATCAGTGTTCCAATTTTCCTGCATTGTCTCTACTTTTTGTTGCTTTCTTTTTCTGTCATATTAGCCAATCTTGTAAGTGTGCGGTGATGTACCAGATTTGTTTTAATTTATAGTTTAGAAAATTTTTATATAACTATATAAGTATTAGTAAAATGACAGGAATTTATGATCAAATAAAGGTATTTTAAAGTTCTTAATTGTTTTTTTTTCTTTTTTAAATTAATTTTTAGTTTTCAACATTCATTTCCACAAGATTTTGAGATACAAATTTTCTCCCCATCTCTACCCTTCACCTCACCCCAAGGTGACATTCTGATTGCCCCTTTCCCCAGTCTGTCCTCTCTTCTATCACCTCCCTCCCTTCTTTTGTCCCCTTTTCCCTTACATTCTGGCAGGGCAAGATAGATTTCTATACTTCATTGCCTATATATCTTATTTCCCAGTTACATGTAAAAACAATTATTTTAACATTTGTTTTTAGAACTTTGAATTCCAAATTCTCTCCCTTCTTCCCTCATCACCCACTCTCCTTGAGAGGGCAAGCAATTCAATATAGGTTATACATGTATCATTATGATAAACACTTCCATAATAGTTATGTTGTGAAAGACTAACTATATTTCCCTCCATCCTAACCTGTCCCTCATAATTCAATTGTCTCCTTTTCAGAAGTGTTTGCTTTTGAGTACCTCCTCCCCTAATATGCCCTCTGGTCTATCACCTCCCCAATTATCCCTTTCTCCCTACTTTCCTGTAGGGTAAGATACCCAATTGAGTGTGTATGTTATTCCCTCCTTAAGCCAAATCTGATGAGAGCAACATTCACTCATTCCCTTTCACCTACTCCCTCTTCCCTTCCATTACAACTTTTTCTTGTCACTTTTACATGAGATAATTCACCCCATCCTATCTCTCCCTTTCTCCTTCTCCCAATATGTTCCTCTCTCATCTCTTAATTTTATATTTTAGATATCATCCTTTCATTTTCAACTCACCCTGTGCCCTCTGTCTATATATGAATATGCATATTCCCTTCAACTATCCTAATACTGAGAAAGATCTCATGAGTTACAAATGTCATCTTTCCATTTAGGAATGTAAACAAAGCAGTTCAACTTTAGTAAGTCCACTATGATTTCTCTTTCTTGTTTATCTTTCCATGCTTTTCTTGATTCTTGTATGTAAAAGTTAATTTTTCTATTCAGCTCTGGTTTTTTCATCAAGAATGCTTGAAAGTCCTCTATTTGATTAAAAATCTAAATTTACCCTGAAGTATTATATTCAATTTTGCTGGGTAGATGATTCTTGGTTTTAATCCTAGCTCCTTTGACCTCCAGAATATCATATTCCAAGCTGTTTGAACCCTTAATGTAGAAGCTACTAGATCTTGTGTTATCCTGACTGTGTTTCCACAATATTCAAATTGTTTCTTTCTGGCTATTTGGAATATTTTCTCCTTCACCTGGGAACTCTGGAATTTGGCTACAATATTCCTAGGAGTTTTTGTTTGAGATCCCTTTCAGGAGGCAATTAGTGGATTCTTTCTATTTCTATTTTACCTCTGGTTCTAGAATATCAGGGTAGTTTTCTTTGATAATTTCCTGAAAGATGATTTCTAAGCTCTTTCTTTGATCAAGGTTCAGGTACTCCAATAATTTTTAAATTATATCTCCTGGATCTATTCTCTGGGTCAGTGGTTTTCTCAATTAGATATTTCACATTGTCTTCCATTTTTTTCATTCTTTTGGTTCTGTTTTATAACATCTTGATTTCTCATAAAGTTGTTAGCTTCCACTTCCTCCATTCTAATTTTCAAAGCAGTATTTTCTTCAGTGGTCTTTAGAACCTCCTTTCCCATTTGGCTTATTTTGCCTTTTAAGGCATTCTTCTCATGATTGGCTTTTTGGAGCTCCTTTGCTGTTTGAGTTAGTCTATTTTTTAAGGTGTTATTCACTTCAGTATTTTTTTTTTGGTCTCCTTTAGCCAGTCGTTGACTCGTTTTTCTTGATTTTCTTTCATCACTCTCATATCTTTTCCCAATTTTTCCCCAACTTCTCTTACTTCATTTTCCAAATCCTTTTTGAGCTCTTCCATGGCCTGAGACCAATTCATATTTTTCTTGGAGGCTTTTGATGTAGGATCTTTGACTTTTTTGATTTCTTCTGGCTGTATGTTTTGATCTTCTTTGTCACCAAAGAGACATTCTATAATCTGAGTCCTTTTATGCTGCCTGCTCATTCCCTCAGGCAATTACTTGACTTTTGAGCTCTTTGTAAGGGTATGACTGCTTTCAGAGTGGAGAACGCTATGCCCCAAGCACTCTTTTCTGCCTTGTACCTACCAGGAGTACTTCACATCCACATCCACTACAAGCTCTGCCACCCCAGTGCTCCTCCTCCCCCAAGGACTGCTGACCAGGGCTGTGATCCACATCCAAGCAGAACAAAACAAGAGAGCCCTGCCTCAGCACCAGCAAAGAGATCCTTTCATTCCCACTCTGATCAGCTCTGCCTGATTCCTCCCACCATTCATGGGCCTGGAGTTGCAGAAACATCCCTGGGACTGGGGCCAGACCATGCACTTCTGTCACCCAGGTCCAACAGTTTTCCCACTGACCTGCTCAGTTGTCTTTGGAGTTTGTGGGTTGAGAAGTCGAGAAACTGCCACAGCTCAGCAATTCAGGGCCCTAAAGTCTGCTCCATCAGGTCTAGTCTGACATGGTCTCTTCTAGCGTGGCCCACATTGGGCTGTGCTCCACTCTCAGCACAGTGCGACAGACCCTTCCCAGTGACCATTCAGGCTGTCTTGGCTCGGAGACTTGTTACATTCTGTTGTTTTGTGGGCTCCGTAGCACTAGAATTTGTTTAGTCATTTTTACAGGTGTTTGTAGGGATTTGGGGGACAGCTCAAGAGAATCCCTGTTTTCATGCCACCAACTTGGCTCCACCCCCTTCTTAATTGTTGAAGTGGAATATTTGTGGATGATGACAAGTTTAAGGGCATGGCCACACCTATGTGTGACTAAGGTGGAATGGAGCAATGAATTTTAGGAGTTAAGTAGATGAAAGAATTAAGAAGTCAGAGTTTTTAAGGGGACATAAACAATCATGTCCTAGTACAAGGGCAAGAGTTGGCATAGAGAGGAAGACTATGAATCCACTCAACTGGGCTATTATAACACCTTGCTAATTTGTTTCACCACCTCCACTTTCCCCAAACTCTTTTCCTTTACAAGGCTGCCAAATTCATTTTCCCTATCCAAAACTGATCATAGCTCTCCTTTGATTAAATCTCTTCTGTAGTTTTCTATCTCCTATTAAAATAAATCCATTCAAACTTCTTATCTTGGAATTCAAGTTCCTCCAAATCCCAGATGTTCTCTACTTATTCAAATTATCCCTGCAAGACTGGTAAACAGAATTAAAAACAAACAAAAACCTGTTGGGGCAATTGTACATCCTTAGCCTTTTGGAAATTCTTTAACTTAAATGCTACTTTCTTCCTGAAGTTATAATTAATGCCTCCAGATATCAATGACCTATACTTTCTCTGATCTATTATTCTATATTCTATAATTATTCTAATTATAAAAGTTTCATTGGATGGGGGGATAGAATATGCTTTGGGAGTTCATAGCTGTAGAGAGCTTCTAGAATAAAAACTCCTTCTACCGAAGAAGATTTCCAACACATCTGTAACTAAAAGCTTGGCAAGTTTCCTTTAGCATGATGATATAAAGGCACATATGTTGACAGCAGATTTCAGTGGCAGAACTTGAACCTTCTATCTTCTATGCATTTTTCTGAAACATAGACCCTGGGAGCTACTTGGGACACAGAGAGGTTAGGGGTCTTTCCCAGAGTATGAGTCACAGGTAAGAATTTGACAATTCTCCCAGATTCTGAGGTTGTCTCTTTATCTACAATGCCAAAGCTACCTCTGTTCCCCTTCTTTTCTTTCCTCTTCTCTTCCTTTCTTTCCTTTTTTCTCCCTTTCCTTCCACTCCCTTCTTTTCCTCTATTCTTCTCATCTTTCCTTTCCTTTCCTCTCCTCTCTTTCTTTACCTTCTACTTACACTTTCTATTTCTGTCTCTTCCTCTGGATGCTAAACAGTGCATGTGTGTATATGTATATCTATATATAGATAGATGCATCTATACATATCATATATGTGTGTATGCACACTTCATGTATTCATATACACATATGGCATATGATATTTGTGTGACATGTACAAATACAGACTATTTTTATAATTAATAAACATTTGTGATCTATATGAATTTATGTTGTATAACCCTGCAGTCTGAATTACAAGTTTCATAGCTTCAAGAATCATGTATCCATCTCAATCTCCTCTGACATCTAGCATTGTGTTTTGCATACAGGAACAATTTAATAATTGCCTATTGAATGATATAGATGTGTGGAATAATTATAGTCTCAGTAGGTGAAAGTTTGCCTGCTTCCCACCTACTTAATGATTGTCTGCTCCAGCACTAGCCCTATTTCTTTTTCCTACTTAAAGACAAAGGCATAACTCTGTGAATTCTGTTACCTTGTAAATCAACAAGGTCCTCAACTGTAGCCATAGTATTTTCAGTCTCTCTATATTACTGTATTCATGATTTAAGGACATTATAATTTCATCAGTGGGAGTAGGGATTGTCTTTATTGATGCAAATTTTCATCCTTCTATTGGTTGGTAGAGTCTGCAACCATTTCTGTGGCTGAGAAAATCATTGTCTTATACCTACTCCAGTGATGGCTGACTCCAAATTTAGCTAGATTTGTACCTGGTCAATAAAGATATCCTTTATCATCAGGGCTATATGAGTTACCAGCAATTGTGTTACCCAGAAAACCTGGGCTAGTGCTTGAAAATCCAAGATCGCTTCCACATTAAGATTGGACAGTGAAGTTGGACCAGAGTGAATGATACGTCTATAGTTATAAAAGGGGAATAATAATGAATGTCTACATTAATTAAGATACTGCTTTCAAATGTTTCTTTTCCCCCTCTTTCCTCTGGAAGTATTTTTGTTCTTTGAGTGCATTTCACACACACGAAAATTAATTCATAATGTAAATAACCTGTACTACTATTGGCTATTATTTCTAAACTTCCAGAAAAACTTCAAGAACATCCAAATTGTTTGGTACAACAGATTGTCCCACTTTAAAGGCAGTTTTTTCTTCTGTTGTTTCATTTTTAATATGAGGTTTCTTGTTGTTTTCTACCACTTTTGTTCAGCTAATAGGATAGAATATTTGTCTATGTGCTTTTGAGGAAAATATAGCAAAAATGAGTCACAATGCCAACACTAAAATCATACAAGACATAATCTTTGTATATTCATCAACAATATGTATTTATAAATAAAACAACAAAAATACATGTTTACTTAGTTATCACTTGCATAACTTAAATACACAAACACATCTGTAATGTCATGAATTAATGAGTTCTCTTTAATGATGAAGACCATTATTCATCCATGTCTGCCCCTCATTTGTAATATGTGTCCATGTCTGCACAAGTTTGCTAGAGAAATCTGACTCAGGATGCTGAAGGACTTCCTTCCTTTATCCCCAAATCATGATGGTAACAACAAAATACTCTTGCTATCCACCTTTCACCCCTCACTTTGACCATGTGTCCAATCCATCTTCTTCATTTCACATAATTCTTTGATAAAATATCCTCCCATTGTTGTTGTTTTTGCGTGAGTCAAAGCTATTTATTGATTTAATCATTTCTCTTTGAAAACTGGGGAATACATTAAAAATTATAATTTATTTGAGGTCATGAGCTTACTAATTGCAGGAATCCAAATTATGTATAAGATTAAAAAAAAGATTCCTATCAACTATGATGCAAACACAACTTAATGCGTGCACTTGAAGTTTCGGGGTCTGTGAGAGAGAGGCTGTTACTGAAATGTGATCGCCAATCATCATAATTCATATTGCCTCTAACTCTATTCCCAATGCATAATAAAGAACACATATAAATAAATTATTCAGGGCAAAAAAAAATCCTCTCAAGAGAGCACAAATAATTTTATTAGTTTGCTGTTTAAATGTCAGGAAGGAAACATATTTCTATAGTCAGGGATTTTAGATGGTGTATTGCCTTAAAAACTTGTCATTTATTACCAGGGTCAACCACGTCTATTTGTACTATACTATGGTGCCCAGACAAGGATGGAGTTGATAGCAATCTCATATTTACAGCAAGGCTTTCATTCCAAAGTGCTTTATAAACTGGTATATTCATTCTATAGAGAGTCAACCAGATCCATTACTGAAATGCAGCAGAATTCCATCAGCCAAGAAATGTGCTATATGCCTTTTAAGAAATCATTGTGAGCAAATCCCAGGGCTAGATTTAAGAGCAGGCATAGCAAGGAACATAGCTTACAGAGGAGAGAAAAAGAGGGCTAGGAACTTTCTTCCTATTTCCAACTTTGGGGCTGATTTATAGTGTTTCTCCTCAGGCAAACTAGATAGAGACTGACCAGGTTGGGACTATCTTCCCAAAGGAGAAAGTGAAAAGTTGTAAGACTTCAGACAACTAATCAAAGGAAAGTTTATTTTCATGAAAGTCAATTATGAAGTTCATAATCAAAGTTATCAAATACTGTTGGAAAAAATCAAAGAAATTGAAGTCTGGGAAAAGATCCTAGGATATTGTTAGAAAGAAGTCACTGGAGATCTTGGAAAAAAAAAAACATTTTATAAGAGATAAGGAAAGAGCTAGATGCTAATGAAAGAGGCTGCTAAGTGGCTGAGTCAATAGAATACTAGGTCTGGAGTCAATAGAATACTAGGTCTGGAGTCAGAAAGACCTTAGTTCAAATCTGACCTTAGATATTTTCTGGTTGTGTGACCCTGAGCAAGTTACTTAACCTTTGTTTGCCTTAATCCACTGGAGAAGGAAATAGCAAACCACTTCACTATCTTTGCCAAGAAAACCTCATGGACAGTATTGGTATGCTATCAGCCATGCGATCATAAAGAGTCCTACACAGCTGAACAACTGACCACCACCACCAACAACAAGGACAGAGCAATAGTGAATTAGAGGAATGAACTTGGAAAATGTAGTGAATAAATGTGAATAACATATGGAGACCATTCATTTTGAGAAGTCTGTCAGTAACGAGAAAGTAGTGTTTCTATGACATTTATTTTGAAAACGTGAATTTGTTCCAACTCAAATAATATGTTAGGGAACATTTCAAGATAACTAGAATTTCAAATTTGCTTCTGCATATTTTCTTCCTTGAGAAGCTGTGAAAACCAGAAAACTGCATTGATTCACAATAACTCTTGAGCTTCAACCCTCCTGATGCATATTTCCATGAGCAAACATGAAGTTTTTGTGAAGGTAAAGTGCCATATTGATTGTATATTTTCTGAAACAATAGAAGCTATGAATGGGCTTGGTCTGAACATCCACCCCTACCCTTATCCCACATCCTTCCCCATCCCCTTTCAGGAATTTCAGTCTCTCCAACTTGCTTGTGTAGCCTACGTGTAGAAGTAGCCTAAACCCACATATGTAATCATTATTCATAGTAGTTTTTTTCTCCATATCTCAACCATTTGACATGTATGAAACTGTATTACCATTTTTATTAAATTCTAATTTTTTTTAACATATCACTGATGACATTTTTTAGAATGGTTGCCTTAAGACCATTTTCTTTATAAGTTCTGTGGTTTTTATTGCACAGTTTTGCACATCAGTGCTTTGGGGGATTGAATTTTAGCTTATGAATTAATTGTACCCATTGTCTTCCTCCCATTCAAATGTAAGCTCTTTGAAGACAGGGGCTATTTCACTGTGTCCTGTATTATTAGTGCTTAGCACATTTTAAGCACTACAAAAACACACATACACACATGCATGAATGTATTTGGTTTGGATTCTTTATTCTTTTTTTGCTTCTTTTTTCACAGCCAATGTGTAGATATGCTTTGCATGACTTTTTATATATATACAGCTCACCTTTTCAAAGAATAGAGGACAGAGCAGAGAGTGGAAATGTAAATAAAAGTTAAAACTTAAGAAAAAAGAAAAGTAGGTTAGAACAAGAATGAGAAAAACTTAAATACTAAGATAAGCAATTTATAGCTCATCTTGTAAGCAATAGCCAATCCTGTATATTAGCTTAAGATGCAATTGGGCCTTCTTTTCTATCCTCTACAGTAGTTATCTCAGTCCTGGGGACATACTATATGTTTAACAAGTTCTTGCTCATTGACCGATTGATAAAATATAAATAAATAAACAGATTATCTACAGAGATAGAGGGTAAAGGGAAGGGCCTGAAATTTGATGAGGGTGTAGCAGATATAGAATAGCTAACTGTTTGGAATATTATGCCAGAGAATACCCAAGGGAAGGATAAAAGGAAGTAGTAACAGACAAGCTGAAGGTTATAAACATTAATTTCTAATGAATAAAGTCTGCACAATTTGAATCTTCCTCTCAGAGTGCTTTTCCATCTGAAAGCAGGAAGAAATAAAGTGGATGATGGTCAAGAGCCAGAGTAGGTACTTGGCATATTAGTAATGTTTAAAGGGCTGAGGACACCTACAATGCAGAAAAAAAGATGAAGTAGCTGGCCTTGGCATATACAATGGAAAAGCAGTTCACTATATCCATGAAAGGCTGCTAATGTTCCAGTTAAAACGGAAGCAACTAAATTATTTTCTTGGAAGCCAAGATTAAGTTCAGGAAATTTTATGGGGTAGAAATGATGATGATGGTTACACAATTTGTGGATGAAGAGGGGGAACATCAAAAATTATAGATTTTTACAGCTTAAATTTATCTTGAAGTTTCAACCCCTCAGTTCTTATAGATAGGTGAGGCTCAGAAAGGTCGCAAAGAGAGTAAAGGGCATTGATGGAATTTGAACCCAAGTCCCTTGACTTCAGATTTAGTTTTCTTTCAACTACACTGTGTAGAATTTAGAGCTGGAAATTAATCAAGCATTCAATCAATAAGCATTTATTAGGTGCCTATTAGTTGCCAGGCATTAGTCCAAGTGTTGAGGATATAAAGAAAAGCAAAAGTATAAAAAGCAGTGCTTTCTCTAAAAGAGCTTACATATAGTGGGAGAAACAACATGGGAATCAGTAGGTATTTGCAAACTACATATAGAGTGGAAGGAAAATAAGCTTAAGGGACAAGATTCAAGTGACTGAGAAGAATGGGCAGAAATCCTGCAGGAGGTGCTATTTAAGCTGAGTCTTGAAAGAAACTAGGGATGTCTCAAGAGGTAGAGGTGAAGAGGGAGAATATCCCAAGCATGGGGTCAACCAATGTAAAGGCACAGAGAAGGGATGTGAATTTCCATATGTGAAGAGGGGATACAGGCTGGTATCTAGAGATCACTGAATCACTCATTCCCATCCCACATACTTCTGTGCCACCATTTTACAATCCAGAAAGGGCACATATACCATATTCAAACAATAAGTTAGAAAAACCCATTTAGCTGGTATAGGAATATAACTTCATCCCTTTAAGTGGATGGATAACAAGCAAAAGGTGCTATTTGCTTCCTTTAGAATCTGAGCCATTGTTCTAGGTAGAGAATTTAGTAGTGGTATGATGGGTGTCAGAGGAAGGACCACTTCATACCTCAATCATCCTTTACCTAAGCATTCTCAGAAACCATTATTTCATAAGCATGGCCACTGTGGCATTAGAGACACAGGTCAGTTTGGAATTTGTGACTACAGGCTAACAGTTTCATATACAGGCAATCCCCTTCGTGCTTAGCAAGGGCCAAACCTGCAGACATATAATAAGAATGTTCAACATGGTATGAATCCCCACAGGCTTCATCCATTCCGGTTAATGCCAGAATCAGAAGGAGAGAGAAGGAAAGAGGGAGAGAAATAAAGAGAGGTAGAAGGAGTGGGAGAAAGAGGAAAAGTGAGGGGGAAAGGGTGGAGAGAGAAAGGGAGACAAAGGGAAAGATGTGAAGAGAAGAGAAGAGAGAAAATAGAGAGAAGAGAAAACATGACATCAAGGATCTTATATAGGGAAAGAAAAGACCAGGGGAGTGAATATAACACAAAAAGTATACATCTGGGCAGTTACAGAAATGATAAACTGATGTATAAGGTAGTCAACTGGTAAGTCTTTTCATTAAGTAATGGTAACATTGTTCTGATTACTGTTTTCAGAGCAAGCAGTGGAAAAGAGAGCAAAGGAAAGGACAAAGAATATGCATGTAGAAAGAAGAGGGTAGGATAACCTGGGGGGACAGTTGGAGAGCTATCAAAGTAAAGCATGCTCTAGTGTATAGTACCAGTAGTGTACAGGGTATGTTAAACATGCTAGTTCATATTCATGCGGTCATCTATCATCTGGTCTCAGTTCTAGAGTGGTAAATCCAGAGATGAGTGGATTAACTTGGACCTGTACTAGGGGTATAGATTCTGTAGATCTGGGGAGATGAAGTTTTGAGAGGCAGTTATAGATTAAAAACAATAATGGAAGGAGGTATTGGGGAAGGAGAACCAGAAAAGAATACGAATATGGTATTAGTATGGGGCAGCAATGATAAGAGGCTTCTGGAAAAAGAATGAGAGAAGTTCTGGTAATGTGTTTATTACAGGTAAGATTCAGTACAACTTCTAGGAAAGACCTCCTGCAGAAGTTCAGATTTGAGCTGAGTTCTGAAGAAAACAGTAGTGATGAGGACAAACAGATATTTGTGTGAAAAGGAAAAAAACTGAGGAGATCAGGAAAGACTTCATGCAAGTCTAAGTTCCTGAATTGAGTACTGAAGGAAGCTAAGAATTTCTGGGACTATAAATGAGGAGAGAGTACTTCTGATACAAAGGTATAGAGTGTAGATGCAATAGGCAATCTCTAAAGGTTCTGCGTGAGCAAAGTGATATGGTGACATATATTTTAGGAATATTGTATTGATATTCAAGAAGGCCAATACAAAAAAATGAACAGTTAGAGAGACTTTAAAAATGAGGTAATGTTAAGGTAAATAAATTGAAAAAGATTCTTTAATGAGCCCCAAATGCTTCAAGCTGGCTACTGCAACAGGAAATCTGTGTAATTCTAAGCAGTATCTTCCACCATCAACTACACTTAAACTGATCAAAAAGTAAAAATAATTTTGTTAGATTAGGCAGATAAACTATAACAGCCAGAAAATGAACAGAAAGTACAGTGACATGAAGCATGCACATGGAGCTATTACTCAAAGAAAAGAACCATTTAGACAAGAAAAATTGTAAGATGCTACATAGTAGGGACAATATTGTACTGAATGAAACCCTTTGAAGTTATAAAAATGTTGGATAAAGGATATGATAGAAAAAAAGATAATTGGAAATGATGAAAAGACCTATCAATAATACGTGAATTTTAAAAGAAAAAAATCACTAGTAAAATTAAAATAATGATGTTAAGCCATTTCCTAAAAGGAAATTATGATGACATATGCATTTTTGTAATTTAATAAGCATTTGATATGCGCTCTATGGACATATTAACATTTGCAAAGAAGTTAATTCAAGACCCTATGCTTTCTGGCACAGACACAGACAAATTAACCCCTTTAGGTGATAGGTTTGAAGAAGCAAATTATGGAACAGTTCTTTGCTTTCTATCATATTTCATTAGAGTAATTAGATTAATAAGGAATCAAGGTAACAATTTCATTTTTTCTCCCAATACTCATAGATGTTCAACCATTGGAACTTGGTTTAGCCTAGGTCTATGTGTCACTACCAAACTGAGCCTTTTAACTAAATTGGGTGGAAGTTGGATATGTAAACCAGTAAGTTTCACTGGTCAGTTAATTTAACAAGTTAGATTAGCTTTTTCACTAATTCTTTAAAATTAAATCGATCAATACCTCTGACTTTAGGCATACTTTACTTACAGTAAAAACAATCAATATTACAGGTGGAAAATTATTTTGTCTTCAACTATGATTATGACTAACGAAATTTTAACTCCCAAATTGAGATCTTAACAGAATACTAAGAGTTTCATTTCCAATAGTCAAATTGAAGTTATAATAGCAATTCTTCCAACAGCCCTTGAAAAATCTTTCTTTCAGAGGGTCCTAATTTCTCAAACATTGTCTTTTCAATGATAGAGCTGAAAAATTTCAAACTTGAAAGCATAAATACAGGACAAGTGCAGGACAGATATGCTCGAAACGTGACTTCTTTGGAGCAGAAGGCAAGTGAAGTCTGAATAGGAAAGAAACCAGAAAAATAGGAATGGGTCAAAATCATAGAATCTGAAAGATGGAAAGGAACTCAAGGAACATCTAATCAAATTCATACTTGAAATGAATCTCTATTCTAAAATAATTGAGAAATGGTCAACAAGACTCAGTAGATCTAGAAGGTAGGGGTGCAGAGATTCATTACTTTTGGGGCAACACGTTCCACCTTTGTGTAGCTCAAACTATTAGTTCTTTTTTTCCCCTGACATTAAGCTCGAATTTATCTCTTTGCACTTTCCACCCTTTTTTTCCCCTGACTTTGCACTCTAGGATCAAAATGAATTAGTACGATCCCTCCTCCACAAGAGAGACAACCAATGGCTTAAGCCTGGTATTCACATAAAACTCTCCTCATTGGTGAAAAGATGCTCCATGCTTGGATGAAGAGTGGGGCTGCTGAGACCTCTTAAGAGAAGAGATTCTGGGCTTCTGATTTTGAAAGAGGATGCATCATTCTAGGATCTCTTCTGGGAAAAGTCCTTGGAAGGAGAGACATACTCCATGAAGAAGGTGACATAAGCAGGAACATTAGGTGTAAATTGGAGAGCTCATTCACTCTGTGTATTGTCTGGCATAATATAATGCATGTTACTTTTCTGATTTTTGTTTTCTATCTACTTAGACAAATGATGAGTTTGTTGTTCACTATGTGGGATTTTGGGGGGGGGGGGTAACTGGCATTTGAATCTATAACATATTCCCTTAGGCTAGCAATATTTCAGGGAGCAGATAAAGTTCAAACCCATTATCAGATAAATATAATTCTCTATGGAAAGAAGAGTGGAAAGATTCATGGTTCCAATCTCCTGCTTCCTTCCTGAAAAAAAATCAGT
Organism: Phalanger gymnotis; assembly: GCA_028646595.1. NCBI lineage: Eukaryota > Metazoa > Chordata > Mammalia > Diprotodontia > Phalangeridae > Phalanger > Phalanger gymnotis. The sequence goes on along the minus strand of CM053626.1, from coordinate 196,967,876 downwards.
CTCCCTTGGAGAAGGGTGGATAGAGAAGGCTCTAAAGATGTCTTTTCATGCCTCATTGTGGACCACTTTTAGACAAACTCAGTGGAAAAACATACTCTAACCTTACACTTGAAGACTTTCCCAAGTGTTTCCCTTCTCTAAGCTGAAAGTTGTTTTTTTTTTTTGGTAGTTTTCATTTTTTAATTTGAAATAAAATTTTAAGCAGTTTTCAGGGTCTGGTCTGCCTTGACATTGTACCTTGGACATTTAACATAAATTCTTACAAGAGAAAGTCTTACATCCAGAAACATGGGACAGGGGAGAGAAATGGTAAGCCTTTCCTGGGCCAGCCTCTAGGGAGTCTTGGCTTCTGCCTTACAGTCAAGCCCAGCCCTGTCTGTCTTTTCAGTCAATATTACTGCCAGCACACTTCAGGCTGGCTGACAGGTCACTGCTGGGGAAAGCTCTCCAAAAAAAATCACTTCTGAAGAAACTTCTCAAATGAATGTTCTCAGCTCAGCTTCTGCCTGGAGTGGAGGGCTCCTCCCGCTGTGCCCTCCTCACCTCTGCATGTAGTCAAGTCCTAGGGACTGCAGTGGCTCTGGAAGCTTTCCCTTCTTCTGCTTTTAGAAGCTTGTGCTCCACTGTCCTGCAGTATGTGTGCAGATACACATGTTGGTCTGAGGTATGTGGATATATGTACATGTCTGTGTGTCTGAATGTCTGTTCATATGTGTGCCTAACACATATGGAGCGGTATATGGATGCGTGTCTGTCCAGTATAGACACGTGGATGCCAGCTTGTCTTTTTATAGGTGTATGCACCCATGTGTACACATCTGCATATGCATTCCTTTTTATGAGTATATGTGTGTATATGTGCATGTCTGTAAGATATATCTGCAAATACATGGTCCAAATGAGAACAGGTTTGTGAATGCATGTCTGCCTTTTCTAGGTGAGTGGTGGTACGTACATGTGTGTATATCTGAGTTATGTTTTTATGTACATGCTATGTGTGGGTACATGTCTCCCTTTTTATAGGTGTGTTTTTATGTATCCACATTTGCATGCATGTACATGCCTTGTGTGCATGGATATGTAAATGTGTGTGAGTGTGTATTGCAGCAGTACTCCAATTCAGTAAAGCTCTCATAAACATAGCAGCTTTGGCTTCTTGTTTCCAGGGTCCAAGGCTTAGAGTCGTTCCTAGGAAGCACGTGTGATGGGACCTTCAGTCCCTCAATGCTATGGTAGAGACTGCTGCTGCTGCTGCTGTTGTTGCTGTCCCTTCTGCCTTAGAGGAGAGCCCATTCGGGCTTCCTTGCTTTCTTTCCTGCTTAGCTTTCCATTGACATTCTCCCATTGGCCCTGCCCATCCTTCTATCTCTTCTGTCCATCAGGACACCGAATCTTCTGCACTGTATATCTCCTGGTTTCCTTAGTGCTGGGACAGACTGAAAGGTCCCCAGAGGGAGCCTGTAGTACAAGATGTTTCCGTTCTTCTGAACTCCTCCAGAAACCACAGAGCTTCTTCTTCTTGGAGCATGGGCCCCATGGGGACCACTCACTCATTTCACATTGTATAGGACTGCTGCATTCCATGTTTGGCCACTGAGGAGTCCTCAGAACAGGCTAGGTAACAGGGGCCCTTGTGAAGGAATAATCCCTCCTTACGTTTTGTGCAAAAATTGTGGCTGGAGCAGGCCTCATAATTATCAGTCTTGCATTTGATACACTTTTTCATTTCAGGGTTGTGGGCATCATATCCCACATATCCAGGTGGGCAGGATGGCAGGCAGATTCCAACCTACCAGATATCTTTCGTCTCTAGCAGGATGAAGAATTTAGGGGAGCACTTAAGGCAACGTTGACCTCCGAGCACAGCTCACAGCCCTTGGCGCAGGACTGTCTTCGCTCTGTGATAAACCGCCTCTACTTCTTCCCCTTCAACCCTCGACTGCTACCAGCAAGATGCATCCAGCTCAGAGTGAGGACCACCACCAACAGTCCAAGCCTCATACTCACTCCCCAGCTCCTGGCCCCCTGGAAGACAGCGTGGTCTGCGGGCACCTGGCTCCTGCTAGTGGCTGCAGAGTTGGGTCAGTGAGGTGGGTCCCGCACCTGGACCGTAGCTCACAGCTACCATAATCTCAGTGGGTGATGAAAATGGGCAGGGGAGGCCCAGCTCTGCTGTCATCCCCATAGGGAATTCAGAAGTCTCTTCCCTTCCTCGCAGGTTTGGGGAGAGGCAGGAAGAGGGGAGCAGTCACATCCCAGGACAGCTGCTTTATAACTTCTTCTGGGACATTAAGGCACAGTCACAACAAATTTCAATCTCAATTAGTTTTGCGATCCCCAAAATCCTGCTATGGTTGGGCCCCAGCTGTCCTGTTCGGCCTGATGCAGTTCTGAAGGCAGGGACAAGGACACTGGCAGAGGCTGGGAGGGGGCGCGGATCGCTGCCGGCCATCCCTGTGAGCCCAGCCTCCTGCACCCCGTCTCCTCGGTTTAGCTAGGCTCAGCTCCTCCCGCTCCCAAATTGCTCAGTCTGCAAGCAAGGGAGCAGAGCCCTAGGCTCACCCTCTCCAGGGCTGTTTCCCCAGTCCTCCCTTCTGTCCCTTGTCACCTTCCCTAACCTAAGCTGAACATTCTAAATTCCTTCTAACTGATCCTCGTATGTTTACAGACTCAAGGTACTTAACCATCCATACTGTTGCCCTTCCATAGATGCTCTCTAGCTTATCAAAGTACTTCTTAAAGTAAGCGCTGGTACAGGAAATTGGTGAGGACAGAGTAGATTTATCGCAAATTAGGTGAAAAGAGAGTAAGTTGTGATCATAGAGTAGAAATTAAGAGCTAATAATTTTAGAGATAAGAGAAAATATGACACAGTGCATAGCAGACTAGACCTAGGATCACTAAAACCCAGATTCAAGACCTGATTATGACACATTCTTAAATTGCTTAGTTGTTCATTTTCCTAGGCAATGCTTCCTACAAGTGAACAATGAGTTTGAATTTAAAAGGGAGTTTTCATACCAGGAGCTCCTCAAACAAATTAAATCATTAATTTACATTCCTGTTTCCTCCCAACATGGAGGTATTGTTCTAGTAATGGTGAGATCTAAGATGTTATCATGTTGGTACGGAGTTGATATTGAGAAGCTATCATTGATAGAAATTGTTTATGATACTGTGAAGTGAATCTTTCTCTCCCCCTCTTCCTTTCCCTTTCTCCCTTTCCCTTTTCTTCTTCTTCTTCTTCATCTTCTTCTTCTTTTTTATCTTCTTCTTCTTCTTCTTCTTCTTCTTCTTCTCTCTCTCTCTCTCTCTCTCTCACTCTCTCTCTCTCTCTGTGTGTTTCTCTGTGTCTCTTTCCATCTCTGTCTGTCTGTCTCTCATTATATATATTTATATATGTATTTCCATGTATATACATATGACTATATTGCATTATCCAATTAATTATCAATCATCCACTTAAATTTTGCATACATTTTTGTCTTTCATTATTCTTATAATTTGTAACTGGAAATATCTTAAGGTTCAGTTGATCAAACAATGCAATTTTATTAACTACTTATTAAATCCTTGGCATCCAGCTAGGCACTAGAACTACTAAGAAAAAAAATAAAACAATATCTGATTTCAAGGAGATTACATTCTAATACATGAGTCAACATAGAGACAAACATGAATACCAGATAAATACAGAGTAGATGAAGGTTGACGTTAGAAGGGAAGACACTAGCAGGTATGGGGACCAGGAAAGACCTCTTGTTGAAGGTGGCCTTTGAGCTATGCAATTAAGGAAACCAGGATTGTAAGAGATAAAGGTCACAAGGAAGAGAACTAAAGGGATGGAGAACAACCTGAGAAAATATATGAAGATAGGAGATGAAACATTGCATGTGAGGAACAAAAAGGTCACACAGGAGTACACCATAGATTACATGGAGAGGGGTAATGTATAAGAAGGCTGGAAAGGAAATTGATACATGACTTAGACATAAAAGTGACATAATAAATAAATTAGAAGAGTGAGGAAGAAATTGCTTTTCATATGCATGTATAGAGGAAAAGTTCATGACTTAACAAACAGTACAGCAGATGACACAAGGTAGCTGATTTTAAACATAAAAATTTTATAGTTTTTGCACAAATATGATGTGGCTAAAATAGAACAGAAATAGGTAATTGAGGAAAAATCTTGTTATTACGTTCTTCTGATAAAGATCTAATATCTAAGATAAACTATGTAAAGAATTTATTCAAATGTATAAGACAAAGAACCATTGTTTTTTGTTCAGTTGTTTCAGTCCTGTGCAAATCTTTGTGATTCCATTTGGAGTTTTCTTGGCAAAGATACTGGAGTGGTTTGAAATTTTCTTCTTCAGCTCATTCTACAGATGAGTAAACTGAGGCAGACAGGGTTCAGTAACTTGACAAAGTCAAATAGCTAGTAAGTGTCTGAGGCCATGTTCGAGCTCAGGTCTTCCTGACTCCAAACCTGGAGCTCTATCTACTGCCGCACCTAATAAGTAAATACTCCAATTTACATGAATGGGCAGTTTTCAAAGGAAGAAATTGAAACTATCAACAACATGAACAAAATGGGCCAAATTACCAATAGAGAAATATAAACTAAATTAATGCTAAAGTCTCACTTTTCAGATTGGCAAAGAGGAAAATGACGAACATTGAAGGGGCTTTGGAAAAAACACTTTAATGCATTGTTTTGCAAAGTACTTTTGAATTATCACCCAAAGCTACATAACTGTGCATAATCTTTGACCTAAATATACCATTACTAGACCTTTTCCCCAAAGAAAGGGAAAAAAGGACCCAAATTCATAAAAACATTTATAGCAACTTTTTTTTGGTAATAAGTCAAATCTAGAAAGTAGAGATTGTCATCTTTTGGCAAATGCCTAAACAAATTGTCATATGTGAGTATACTAGAATATTATTATGCTATAAGAAACAATAAAAAGTGTGGTTTCAAAGGAAATTGAAAGACCTCAATGAATCGATTCACAGTGGATTGAGAACTATGAGAACAATTTATACAATGACAATAACATTGTAGAAAAAATAACCTTGAAAAACTTCAGAACTCTGATTAATGCAATAATAAACCTTGAGTCCAGAGGACTAAAGATGAATCATGACACCCACCTCCTGCCAGAGAAATGAGGGACATGAACTGCAAAATGAGAAATGAATATTTGCATAGACAATGAAAGAATTTACTTTCCTGGATTATGTATGTTTTTGAGGGGTTTGTGTGTGTGGTAGGGGAGGGTGCATTCCAGGGCAGGGTGTGCTTTAATTGTTCAATTATTGGGGGCCCCAGGGGGAATGAGATATAATAAATGCTTGTAAATATAATTTTTAAAGAAGACTGGAAGCTCAGGAAAAAGCCAGGTTGTTAAGTTTAAATGCCAAACAAAGGAGTCTATTTTGAACATAGAAGAAATAAGGAGTATTGAGTACCAAGGTAATTTGGTCAGACTTACACTTTAAGAATATCACTTTGGCAGGTGTATCTCCAGAAAATGGACTGGAATGAGTAGATTCCTCATTTTATAGAACAGATTGAGGACTAGAGAGGCTAAGTGAGTGTTCCAACGTCTCATGGCTATTAAGTGGCCAAAACCAGATTCAAACACAGGTCAATTCCAAGCTCAGCATTCTTTTACTCTGTCTAGGTGGGAACTTATTAAGCACAAGTCACTGAGGATGAAGGCACTGAACTGTGTCTATATGAAGCCAGAAGAGACGATTACAAAAGTTTCTTTTAGCATGTTTGTACCTTTACAAAATGATCCTAGAAATAATGTGATCATATTCTGGATTAAAGGACCAGTTAATTCATCCAAAATGAAATCAAGAGTGTCACATTAGCCAACTTGTCAAATTCAATTTGTTGGTTCTTTAGATGCAGGAAAACTTTTCTAAATGACCCTGATAATAAACCTTGTCATTTCAGGCCTGAATTACTGGAAAAGTCTCCTAGCTGGCCTTACTCCATGCTCTCCTTTGACCAATCTGTCCTAAATGCTGCTGCCAAACTAATAAAACCTTAAAGACTACTTTGATAATGTCATATCTCTGCCCAGCAACTTTAAATTGTTCTGCTTCCCCCTGCATCAGCCAACTGTTTTGTTAGACTATCAAAGCAGACAACATCTTCAATCATCTGTCTCAGTTTCACCTCTACCACTCCATATCATCTCCACCTTCATCTTTTGTACTTTCTCATCATTCCTCAGCAGCTGCATGTATTTTGTGCTAATAAACAAATGCTCTTATTTTCCCACAACTACATCAGCCTCATAAGTGTTCTGAATTCACAAAATCGCACAGTCTCAGAGTTGAGAGGAATTTCAACTAGAGTTGAGAAGTCTTCTGGTCTAATCCATCCCTCTTCAAGAACCATCTTCACACAGTTGTTGCTTGACAGCTCCAAGGACGGCAAAATCCATTCCTTTCTAAACAATTGCAATACATAAAATTGACTTGAGTAATATTCTATTGGGATGTTCTCCTCAACCAGAATGTCCTCTTCATTCTCCCTTTCTTATTAAAATATTGCTTATTTTCTAAATCTTTTATTATATTCTCTCCTCTTCTCAAAGGCATCCATGACTGCTCCAGACCCTATTTCTCTCTCCCTTTGTAGTATTACTTTTGGAAACCTTTCTGGAAGACTCCCTTTGTTATAAATGTTTTCTCTCCCCTTAAACTATGTTGCCCATATATATCTATATAAAAGGTGTTTCTTCCCAGAATCAAATAATCTACTTGAGAGTCAATACTGGTTTTTATGCCATAATTGTATCCCCACCAGCACCTGGTACAATAGCTTGCCTATGTTATTTGTTCTTTATTTTAGAAGAGGACCAATGACAGTACATGGCAATGTCTTCACTTGCATGTGAATTGCATTTAAAGGAAGCAGAGCTACACAAAGTCATTAGCCTCACTCTTTCTTGCAGAGTCATCAAGGTCAAGTGGCAAGACAAAAGTCAGGACCACTGGCCCATGATGCACTGGATAATCTTGGCGTTTGAAGTCTGACCAACTCTAAGCACTCTACAGAACTTAGTTTCAGTCCCCTCCATGGCTATTGGCACATATTGGTTTAATCTGCCCATTCCATTGGAGAATTCTTTTCCATGTTTTGTCCACTTATCTGATTTCATAGAGCACATAAACTGACCGCTTCTGTTCAATAAAAGGAGTTGTGCTACATTCTTCCGCCTGGCCCGTGTTTTTCTTTCCCTCTCTCTGGCAGCACACACAGTGCAGCACACACAATGCCACACCCGCAGGTGGCAGGGCCTGTGCCTTAATTGTCTTTGCACCTTCTATGGTCTCTAGAACAATGCTGAGCATGTTGTGGGGTCCTAGAAAGCCCATGATTTTTTTCATGACTTAATAGAGTCATAGAGTTAGCGCTGGAATGAATCTCAGATGTCTTCTTATCCAACCCTTTCATTTTACAGTTAAGGAAACTGAATCCCAGAGAAGCTTAATGATTTTCTCAAGATCATATCCTTCTCCATACTTCTCATACTCCTTTCCAGAGGTATGGAGAGGTAGTAAATTGCAGAGGCAGAATTTGAACTCAGGTCCTTTGACTATAAATCCAATGTTACTTCCTCTGCATCCATACTCCTCTTAGCTTTGTCCTTGGTGAATCTTTTCTGCTATCTTAGATAATTCTCAGTTTAGCACAGCCCTTGAACTAAAGTACTAGCACAGCTCTAGAGCTGAAAGGGACCATTGATAGAATCTAGTCCAACTATCATTTTACATCGAAGAAATCAAATGCCAGAGAAGTGAAATAATAGAGTGAAAGTTACACAGGTAGTAGGAAGCAGAGTCCTGATTTGAATCCATATCCTTTGAGTTCAAATACTGTCTTTGACAGTGAGGCTGGTGACCATTTGACATTGCTATTTCTTTTCTTTACAACAAAGTAGTGCATGCTTCCAGCTGTCACAGTATCAGTATATGATTTTCGTGTCTCTTATTATCTTAAAGCAAAGTAATAATGGATTTGATGCTCAAAACTTCCATCATGATGCTAACAAAGTATTCTAAGACATAGGCAAATTCTCTTCTGAGCAGAATAGAATAGTGATCAAGAAATAATTGATTTGGTAGTGAATAATCTAATCAGATGGTAGTCTGGTAACTTCCATGAATAGCTTCTGGAAATGGATTTAATTCTGGCAATAATTCATGTTTTGTCTGTTGTTTTTGCAGCACTTACACCTTTACATTTTTGATTGAATGTACTAGGTAGAATAGCAGATAGAGTACTGGGCCTGGAGTCAGGAAGACCTGAGTTCAAATTTGGCCTCAGAAACTTACTGGCTATGTGATCTTGGGCAAATCATTTAATCCAGTTTCCTCAGTTTCCTTACCTGTAAAATGAACTAGAAAACAGAATGATAAATCACTCCTCTGTATTTGCCAAGAAAACACCAAATGAGGACATGAGGAATTGGACATGATTGAAACAACTGAATGACAATTTTTTTTTTCTTTTTACATTTTTGGCCTCAGTAATTGAAATGAAGAGACTCAGTGAGAAGACATATACAAGTCATGAGTAATACTTTTTTTTCCTGGTAATTGCTTCTATGCTTTTATCCTCCTTGATTGTGAAAAGTAGGAGGAAGTTTTTATTTCCCTATACAATGAACATATCTAAAGAGAGATTTGATCCCTGCCTATTCAAGTACATTGTTTTTTAATTTACTTTAGAAGTTCTGAAAGTCAAGATAGTGGAGTAAGTAGTAAATTGCCGTAACTCTCCCATATTCTTCTCCAAAGAACCATAAAATAGCTCCCCAAAACAAATCCTGAAATAGCAGAATCAGCAAAAAGGCAGGGCAAAAAAAAAATTTAGCCCAAGAAACTTGGAAGATTGGCCAGAAAAGTCTCTCACTTGGGTAAAGGGAGAACATAGTCCAGGGCAGCAAACATCCCAGCAAGCCCCTTCTCAGCAAACTAGAGGAGGATCCTGAACTCCAGTAAAGTGGATCAGGTAAGGTATAACACCAGAACCCCTCTACGTGCCTCAGAAAAGCAGGAAGACTCCAGCTCAGACAACCACCATGTGCTTCAGCATAGTTCTGGTCAAATTGGTAGCCACCAGCAGCCAGACCACTTTGTGCTCCAGTGTAGCCCCAGGAAAACACAGAAATGCCCCATCAGCCTCAGACTACACTAGCACAAGGACCCCAACTCAGCAGCAGATAAGCTGCCAGACCCCTTCAGCCTCTAGCAGCACCAGCCACAGCCCATGACACCCTCTAAGTGAAGCAACAGACATGAGGATCCTCTGTGGGCTTCAGGGCAACACAGGTGCAGCACCAAATAAACAGCCAGGGCCTGCAGTCCTTGGCACAAGAAGTCTGAGACAGAGTCCCTTACACCCTGGGAGTAGAGCTCAAATTTAAAAGAAAGGAAAAAAGGTCAAAAAAGATGAGTACAAAACAACAATAGCAACAAAACTGACCATAGACAGTTGTTATGGAGACAGGGAAGATCAAGACACAAACTCAGAGGAGGATAACAATGTAAAAACACCTATAGGCAAAAGTCCAAAGAAAAATTGGAAGTGATCTCAAGTCCTAAAAGAACTCATGGAAGAGCCCAAGAAGGAGCTTAAAAATCACATGAGAAAAGTAGAATAAAAATTGAGAAAAGAAACGAGTGATGCCAGGGAATTACGCAGACAGAGTCAATAGCTTGGAAAAGAAAACAACTGATTAAAATATAGAATTGGCCAAATGGAAAAGTAATACAAAAATCCTCTGAAGAAAACAACTCCTCAAAAAGTACAATTGGCCAAATGGAAAAGGAAATACAAAATCTAACTGAGAAAAAACAACTCTTTAAAAGCTAGAATTGGGCAAACAGAAGATAATACCTCTATAAGACATCAAGAATCATTAAAATGAATCCAAAAGAATGAAAAAATGGAAGAAAATGTAAAATACCTTATTGGAAAAACAACTAACCTGGAAAATAGATTTAGGAGAAAAAGTGTCAAAATCATTGGACTACTTGAAAGGCATGATCAAAAAGGGAACTTGGACAGCATCTTTCAAGAAATTATCAAGGAAAACTGCCATGATATTGTGGAATCAGAGGGCAAAATAGCCATTGAAAGAATTCACTGATCACTTGAGAAAAGATATCCCAAAATAAAAATGCCAAGAAACATTATAATAAAATTATAAAACTATCAGGTCAAGTTTAAAATACTGCAAGTAACCAGAAAGAAATAATTTATATATTGGGGAGCCACTATCAGGATTAGATAGGACTTAGCAGCTGTCACATTAAAGGACTGAAGGTCATGGAACATGATATTCCAGAAGGCAAAGGAGCTAAGACTACAATCAAGAATCACCTACCCAGCAAAATTAAGCATACTACTTCAAGGGAAAAAAATAGTCATTAAAAGAAATAGAAGGATTTCAAACTTTCATTAAGAGACGACCAGAACTGAATGAAAAAATGTATCTCCAATATCAAGACCAAGAGAAGCCTAAAAAGGAATAAAGGGAAAAGAAAATGTAAGGGATTTAATGGAGCTGAACTATTTACATCCTTACATGGGAAGATGATTCGTAATAATTGTACCACTCATAGTTTTTGTCATTGTTGTTGTTTGTCATTCATTCCTGAAGAGGATCATGACATCAGGAAGCTGATGGAATAACTTACAAATGAATTGGACTTAAGTGAGGGAGCATTGTGCAAAGTCACCAGCCTCACTTTTTCCTCCAGAGCCATGTGGGTTCAGTGGCAAGATATAGATCAGGATGACTGGAGATGGTCCACTATGCAGTGGGAGATATTGACCTTTTTAAGCTAAGGTCTTTCCAAGTTCTCCCTTTGACTGAGGCAATGCCCATTTGGTGATTAAGGCTACATAAGAAATGAGCAGAAGAATGTCCTCTTTTATCTAATAAAATAAAAATCAATCTGAGAGGGGAAGACCCACAGGGTTTCTGGCCGAAACAGAAGTAATGTCTATTTACATTCACTTTGAGCCATTAAGGCCCAAACAGTTACCACTAAATGGGGCTTCTGCTTGGACCTATTGTTGTCCAATAAATGGGAGCCAGAGTGAATTGGGTTTAAGGCATGGTCTTTTAAAAAGAAATCTAGCCCATAGACCACAAGATAGCTTGCTAAGTTTCAGTCATCAAAATTTACATCTTTGGTCAGAGTACAGGAAGGTAAGGGTATGTTACACTATGTGGACAGAGGGAAAAAGAAGGAGGGAAGGGAAGAAGGAAGAATGGAAGGAAGGAAGTTAGGAAACAAGCAACTGTGTTGGCCAACTGAAACTGGCTAGTTGGGTCCCCAGTGGGGCAGGTCAGACTACTTATGGGTTATTGTTTGTCAATCATTCTCAAAGCCGTGATGCCATTACATGCAAAGAATTATATTTAAGTGAGGAGGGGCTATGAGAAGTCACCAGCCTCACTTTTTCCTCCAGAGCCATCTGGGTCCAGTGGCCACCACTAATAATACAGCTAGAAGGAATATTCATAGACAGAGGGCATGGGTATAAGGTGAATTTGAGGGAATGACATAACAAATGCAATTAGAAAGAGGAGAACACTAGGTGAAGAAGGAAGGGACAGATTGAATAAAGTAAAGTATTTCGCATGAAGAGGCATGAAAAAACTTTTAGAGTGGAGGGGAAAATAGGAGGGTGGACTATGGGCATCACTTGAACATTACTCTGTGTTGGCTCAAAGAGAGAATAATATACACAATCAGTTGAGTGTAGACATTTATCTTACCCAACAGGAAAATAGGAGGGGGAAGAAATTAAGTAAAGGGGAAGGGGACTTACAGGAGAGGGCAGATTGGGGGGGTAGTAGAAAGAAGCAAAACACTGTGGAGGAAGGAAAGGGTGTGAGGAGAGAGAAGACAAAGAGAAGGAAAAATAGGATAGAGGGAAATACACAGTAATGTAAGGCTCAAACAAAGTTTCTTTTCAGTACCCCCAAAACCCATTATGCTCTTCACTTCATGCACCCAGTGACACACATTCTTGGCCATTTGAGGTCTCAGTTTCTTCATCTGTAAAATATAATAAAATATTTATACTCTCAAAAATATAAAATAAAATACATTTTATTCTGAACTTAAGAATTAAAACAAATATTTCCATAACATCATAAGAAAAAAAGATGACTACACATGAAACTATAAATTTATTATGAACAATTTGCTATTTTTTCAAATATATAATAAAGTTATCATTCGATTTGTTTTTTTTTTCTTCATTCCCCACCCTTCCCACCCTAGATATGGCTATCAATAAGATACAAATGTGTGTGTGTGTGTGTGTACATTGTTACACTATTTAATAAATATATCTATTTATCAGTTCTTTCTTCTTTTGCAGACAGCATCTTCCTTCATAGGTCCTTTTTTTGTTAATTTGGGTCTTTACAATAGTCAAAATTACTTTGTAACTCACAGTTGTTCTTAAAACAATACTGCTATTACTATATACAATCTTCTCTTGGTTCTGCCAATTTTGCTCTTCATTATGTTGTGCAAGTCTATCCTTGTTTTTCTAAGATCATCAGGCTCATCATTTCTTATAGCACAGTAGTATTTCAGCACAATCATATATCACTGCTTGTTTAGCCATTCCTCAATTGACAGATATCACCACAATTTCCAGTTCTTTGCCACCAAAAAGAAAGTTGCTATAAATATTTTAGAACATATAGGTTATTTTTCCTTTTTCCTAACCATCTTGAGAAATAGATGTAGTAGTGGTATTGCTGGGTCAAGGTGTATAGATGGTTTAATAACTCTTTGGGCATAGTTCCAGATTTCTCTCCAGAATGTTTGGATCAGTTCACAGCTCCACCAACAGTGAATTAGTGTCCCAATTTTTCCTAACCAACATTTCTTGCTTTCCCTTTCAATTATTTTAGCCAACTTAATAGGTATAAAATGATATCTCAATGTAGTTTTAATTTGCATTTTTCCATTGAATAATGATTTAGAGAACTTTTTCATATGGCTATAAATTGTGATTTCTTCATCAGAAAATTGCCTGTTCATATCCTTTAACCATTTAACAATTGGGGAATGACTCACATTCTCATGCATTTGACCTAGTTCTTTGCATATTTGAAGTATGCCACCTTTGGGAAACAGTATATAACTTTTCCCCCAATTTTCTGGCTTCCTTCTGATCTTGGCTTCATTTGTTTTGTCTGTAGAAAAACCTTTTTAATTTGATACAATTAAAATTTTCCATTTTATACCTCACACTGCTCTCATTTCCCTCTTTTTCATAAATTGTTCTCCTGTTCTCATAAGTCTGATAGGTAATGTTTTCTATGTCCTTCAAATTTTCTTGTAATATCTCTCTTTTTATCTAGGTCATGTATCCATTTTGATCTTATCTTGATAAATTGTGTAAGGTATTGGTCTATGCCTAATTTCTATTAGGCTGCTTTCCAGCTTTCCAAACAATTTTGTACCACATAATGAATTCTTATGCCTAAAATTTAAGTCTTTACATTTGTCAAGCACAAGGTTACTGCAGTTATTTGCTGTTTTAAATTCAAATACAATTTTTTTAAAAATGTAAAAATTTCTTTCTTTTGGGTAATACTCTAGGCATGTTGGTATTATAGTGGGCAAAATAGTTAGATTTTCCAGAAGCTTAAGATAAGCAGGAAAGATCTGGGCAAGAATCAAATAGAGTCCAATAATGTAAAGTGTGTTAACAAATAGTTCTCTGAACTAGTTCTCTGAAACCAATTTTCTCATTTCCTCCTAACCTTTGTTTCTTTTCTACTGAACTCTACTCCTGACTCTCAGGACTTTTCCATCTCCTCACCTTGAATAAGGAGTCTTATCTTCTCACCCTGGATATGTTTGTATCCTACAGCCTTCTCTTTTGATTGGCAAATCTGTAGCCCATACCACCATTTTATGAGTTGCCCAATCCATGGGCATCTCATATTCATTTCCAGCTCCATTTGTCATTTTTTGGACTCTTTTACCTCTTTGCTGGCATTCTAGTCCCATGTAAGTACCCTTCCCACCTATCCCCAACCTTATCCTTATCCCCTGATTCCACTTTCCATATGCCATTTATGTGTCATCTATGTGTTAAAATGTAATCTTTTTTAAGGCTAGGACTATTTTGTTTGATTCTTTGTTTTTATATCCTTGTTACTTATCACAGTCCCTTACATAAATTCTTTAAAAAAAAATCTTATCTTATCTTATCTGTCTGTTTATCTATCTATTTAGCATCAATCTACCTATTCTCAGATTTCACTAATGTGGACACTCCCTCCAAAGAAGTGATTTAAAGGTTACCTATACATTCTCATTGTGTTTTTTTTTGTTTTAATGTTAATGTTTTCTCATAGATGCTGCCCTAGGGGTCTGCCCCACATAGTGAGGACCTTTATACAGATCCCTTAAAATTTCATAGGCTCTTCATTGGTCATCTCTCGTTGTTGTTCTTTGATCAAACTATGTTTTCTCCCCCAGTTATGTATATCTGAAGAGTATCTCATACTCTATTTTTCCCCATAAATCTTCATTTGTAATATGTTACCAACTTCTTTAGCTCACCAGGTACCTCTCAGTTATCTTATCTGTGACTTTTAACTTGAATTAAGCAGAGACTATGATATTCCCTGGTTTGCAGTCAAAAAACAGCATAGAGAAAATGTTATTAAATAGTAGAAGAAATGCCTTTGTTCAGGAAGAATATTGGAATGATTCAAAACACTGCACAATTTTCCAAGGACAGATCATCCTATTTTTTCCCTCCTGTTCACTTCTAGGTAGCAGTTCATTATTCATCTGTGTGGGGTCATAGAATCATAGATTCAGCGCTGGAAGGGAACTTAGGGGCCAACTTCATAATTTTATAGATAGGGAAATTAGAACACAGAAAAGCCTAAGTGACATGAGTAAAGTGTTTGAGGTGACATTTAAACTGAGTTCTTCCTAATTCCAAGTCCAATACTTTATCCACTATCCCAAGATGCCAAGATATATGAACTAATGCCTAGCTTAATGAATTATCTATCTGATTGGGTAGTATAGTCTGGGCATTTGGTATTTCTTAATGCATTTTTTGTTGTCATTTATTTTTCCTGAGTGGATAGTTAGATCAAACCAGTGGTATGCTGATAAATGTTTAGGAACTAGTTCTCTGAAAAAAAATGTATACAGAAAGAGAGATACATAAATGTGTGTGTGTGTGTGTGTGTGTGTGTGTGTGTGTGTGTGTGTGTGCATGACATACTTTTAGGTTTAATCTGCATTATTAACATTTCTTCCATCACTTTATTAAGTCTAGATAATCAACAAAATAATAAAATGAGGCCCAATTTGAAGCATTTGCCATTTTACATGGTGTAAATATTTGCACTGACAATCTGTTAATTGACAGGGTGTAACGACAAGCAAAGTAGGATTTTTTGCTGTTTTTTCTATTTCTGTTGTTCAGTTTCCCATCCTCAGTCTCACATGCTTCTGTGTTGAGCCAATGAGAAGTGCATGTGGGCTCTAGCCAATCAAAGCCTTACATGTGGGCTCTAGCCAAACAAATGCTGACTAGAACTGTATGTAAAGAGAGCCCAGAATGTGAGAAATCAGACATTGAGAGAGTTAGCATTGAGAAGAAGAGAATGAAGAGAAGAGACAAAGAAGAAGAATGAACTTTGAGCACTGAACTGAGAGATGTCTGAGAGCTGGGAGGTGACCTCTGAAAGCAGAGAGGAGACCTCTAATGGGAGAGATTTGCTGAAAGAGTTTTTGAGTTGTAAAAGCAAATAGAGCTGTGGGGCAGAAACCTGCCAAAGCCAAGGAAGCTTAGCTTAAGCTTTTGAGAGCTGTTAAAGTGAACTGGGCTGTTAACACAGAGCCTCTGGCCTTTGGAGATGCATTGAGATAGTGGTCCTGGTAGTGTGGATTGCTGCCCAGTAAAGATTTGTTTTCCCAGAAACAGAATTCTGTGGGCAGGAACCCCTGGAGCCTGCTGTCGGGTAAGGAGAGTTTGGAGTCCCCATGAGCTGAGACATGGAGCAGAATTGGAGAAATGCCCATATGTGAATCCAGGTGAGAGTTGGGAGTGGTTAGCCTACAGAGGAAGAGCCATGGGACTTGGAAGTCAACCTCGAGTCAAGATGAAAGAGGACTTTACTTGGATAGTTGGTATTGATTAAGGAGACTGTTCTTATTGTGACCTAGGTGTGGATGGTGTGGTAATTTTTGCTTCCCCGTAAGGGTGTGTTATGCTACATAAGAATCTAGCTTGGGACCCCTTGATTTTGCGGATGCAATTCTATATACTGTGTAGTGTGATTTTCTTACTATGACCTAGGTGTGGATGGTGTAGTAATTTTTGCTACCCCTTAAGGATGTATTGTGCTAGGGAAGACCTTAGCCTGGGACCCCTTGCTCTGTATACAAGTATTTTAGGGGAGTGCTACTGAGTGCAGTGTTATATCCTATTTGCCATATGACATACTGAGTGTTAGGAGACATATATAAATATATATATATATATATATATTAGATGATATGTTTTACTTAAAGATGTTGTGATATGTTTTGCTTAAAGATGTTGCTATGAATTTTATGCTTTGGTTTATTGAACAATGTTTAGCATCTGAATAGAGAGTTCATTATACTATGCAATTAGACCCTTGAAATTATTCACAGCAGCAGTCTTCAGATGTGCTGCTATGATTGTCATTTGAGTTGCCTCCAGCACATTCCTGGATCAAACACTTCTGAGTGATTATGTATTTTGTGTAGGCAATTATGTAGTGTTCAATGTCATGCAAAAAGAGTACTACTACTGCTGCTACTACTACTACTACTGTATACACACACATAAGTCTTGTTCCATCTGAACTCTGCAATTTACATCCTTTTTTAATATGCTGAATGTGTGTGTCTGTCCTGTTTTATGCCTTGCTTGATTTTAAAAATCTACCAAATCAAATTATTACTATTGGTACACGTTTCAAACAATCTTACATATTTTTGACATGTGCATGAGAGATACTATATTGAAGAAGAACCTTTATGATGACATTTTGCTCTGTTAAATTAAATCATAGTTTAGAAAAACTCAGTAAACAATAAAGAGCTGGATGTCCATTCTTTACATATTTTGAAAATTAAATTGCTGGTGTGACAAAGCCTTCCTCATACTTTTATTAAGTATCCCAATGAAATATTTTGTGTATATGTCATGTGCATTTGTGTGTATGTGCAAAATTCTTAAACTTGTAGAAAGCCTGTAGTGGTAAAATTGGTAATTATTGACATAATTGTCTTTCTTGTAATAATAAGGTTCAAGATATTCCCTAATACTTTGGCTTTTCAAAATATGCAGCATTGTTTTGCCTCAGAGAATAGAACTCCTCTTTGTCTACTTGGAATCAATAAGCTACTCTTCTTACCTTTATTTTCTTTAGTTCTATTCCCACGCAGCATATCTGAGGCTGTAATGTCAGATTCCAAATGCTATGGCTTCTGGTCATTTGATGGAGAAAAAGTTCCTTATATTAATCTTTAATTTTGTTTTCATTTTCCTGTTTCTTTTATATCTTGCAGTTTTATCCCCATTAAAAAACAATTTTATTTGGTTGGAAATGTGGCAACTATATAGAGATTGATTGCCAGATATACGAGACTCAGGCATACTGGCTTTAAGAGAAGAGAAGAAAGAACTTTGAAGCAAAGTTGATAGCAATAAGAACTGTAGTTACTACTAATAGATAAAAGATGCTAAACTCTTGAGGGAGGGGAGCTGACCACAAACTGGATTACCCTAACATTAAGACTTATAGACCCTATATGAGGAGGGGTAGTACAAAGCCAAGACAGCAGAGTAGAGGCAGAAACTCACTTAAATTATTCTACTATTTCCTTCCATACAACTTTAAAACAATGCTTCTAATCAAATTTTGGAACAGCAGAGCCAATAAAAGGTCAGGGTGAGACATTTTTCCAGCCTAAGACAACTTAGGTGGTAAGCAGGAGAGGTCTGTGACACTAATTTGGGGGCTAGCCTTGAGGTGACAGCAGTAGCAGCAATTCCTGAATTCTCAGCACAGAGCAGAAAGAGATTACAGGGTACCCATTGTTAGCACTAGATGTAGGTGTTGCTGATTTGCAACTGTATTGCACAATGCATTTCTGGATCACGGTTCCAAGGTGGAGAGGAGTTCTTGTGCTCAGCCACAAAGCAGCAAGGGCCCTGGTCACAATTCCAAAGCAGGTAAGGTATGCTAGCATTTGTAATTACAGGAGAGCTGGGGACGTGAACACAGTTCCATGGCCAAGATGAGCATTAGAATTTGTGGTTATTGGGGAGCAGGAGACCTTCCTGAATAAAAAAAGATCACCAAACAGGAGAACAGTGACCACATCTTCCAAGATCACAATACCTCGGAAGCACTGAAAATGTGAAAACCCACAGAACTAGCTCTGAAAATAACAGTGTGAAAAAGCCTGAAGTTCAGACAGTATTTTTCCACTCCAAGTGAGCAGAGCCCAACTTTAAAATAAAGTTCAAAGTCAAAAAACAGGCTAGAAAAATGAGCAAACAACAGCAATAAGAAGGAATTTGACCATAAAAAGCTACCATAAAGACCAAGACACAAATTCAGACAAAGACTACAATGTGAAAATAGTTGCAAACAAAGCTTTAAAAAATGCTAATTGGACACAAGTCCAGCAATAATTTCTGAAATACACAAGAATTGTAAAGGAAAAAAATAGGAAAAGAAATGAGAGTGATGCCAGCAAATTATGAAACAAAAATTAACAGTTTGGTAAAATAGGCACAAAAAATACAGAAGAAAATAATACCTTAAAAAACAGGATCAGCTTAATGGTAAAAGAGACATAAATATTAACTGAAGAAAAAAAATCCTTAAAAAGTAGAACTAGTCAAAGACAAAATGAAATCACTGAAAAAAAATCCTTACGAATTAAAATTAGACAGAATAAAAACAGGGGAAAAAAGTAAGTTGCATGACAACTTTATTATACATTTAAAAGGAATACCAAGTTGTGCATAATAGATTTGCAATTTCATGTAGGATCATCTTTTTCCCCTAGTCTACTATGTTATAGAAATGCTTGTTTTACTTTCTCAAGTTTGAAATGAAATAAATTCAATTTAAAAATTTAAACTGGGCAAGTGGAAGCTAATGACTCCATAGGACCTCGAGAAACAAGAAAATAGTCAAAAGAATGAAAAATAGAAGAATATGTAAGATATCTCATCAGAAAAAATAAAACAAGTCAGCTGGAAAACAGGTCAAGGAGAGATAATTTAAGAATTTTCGGGCTCTCTGAAAGCTATGATTTTTAAAAAAGAGCTTAAACATAATATTTCAAGAAATTATGAAGAAAAACTGCCCTGATATCTTATATCCAGAGAGTGGAATAGAAATTGAAAGAATCCTCCTCAAATTGCTCCCAGAATGAAAATTCCCAGAATTATTATAGAATGTTCTAGAGTTCTCAGATAAAGGAGCAAATATTGTAAGCCACCAGAAAGAAGCAATTCATATATCATGGAGCCAAAATCAGGGTTATAGATTACAGGGCTTAGATATGGTATGCTGGAGGGCAAAGGAGCTAGGATTACAACCAAAACTTATATAACTACCAAAATTTAATATAATCCTTCCAGAGGGGTGAAAAGATATTTAATGAAAAGAAAACTTTCAAGCATTACAGATTAAAACAAAACAAAACAAAACAGCTGAACAGGAAATTCGACTCAAAAGAATCAAGAAAGTACCCATGAAAGATAAATCATAAGGAACTTGATAAAGTTAAACTGTTTGCATTTCTATACGGGAAGATGATACATTTAACATGAAGGAAATAATCTCACATAAAAGAGGTATGAAAGAAAGAGCTTTTACTGTGGAGGAGAAAATGGGGGTGGTGGTGAGCAAAGTTTGTACCTCACTCTCTTTGGAACTGGTTTGAAGAGGGAAAAATATATACATACATAGTCTGTTGGGTATAGAAATATAGCATACCCAATAGGAAAATTGGAGGGGAAAGGGATAAGATAAAGAGGGAAGAACTGCAAAAATCAAGGGCAGATTAACAAACTTTTGAGGAGGGAAAGGATAAAGAGAGAAAGAGGGATGAACAGGAAAAAAAAACTGATGAAGTAATCATAACCATGAGAGTGAGATGAACTCAACCATAAAACGGAAGCAAATAACAGAAAGAATTGGAAACAGGAATCTGACAATAAGTTGTTTATAAGAGACACACTTGAAACAGAAAGATACACAGAAAAAGTTAAAATAAGAGGATAGAGCAGAATCTATTATGCTTCAAGTGAAGTAAAAAATGCAGGTTAGCAATTATGATCTCAGACAAAAGGGAAATAGACCTAATTAGAAGAGACAAATAAGGAAAGCATATCTTCCTAAAAGGTACCATAGACAATAATATAATATTAAGAAAAGAATTACAGCAAGTTTCTCTGATAAAGGTTTCATTCTTTAAATATAGGAAATGAAGTCAAATTTATAAAAAAAAATAAGATCCATTCCACAATTGATAAATGATCAAAGGATATGAACAATCAGTTTTCAGAAGAAATACACACACACATACATATATATATACATGTGTGTGTATATATATATGTATATATAGTTATATACAATCTCCTAAATTACTATTGATTAGAAAACTACAAATTTAAAGAGCTCTATAGTACCATCTCACACCTATTCAAAATGACTAATACGAAAAGGGATGAGGTACAGTAATGAACTGTTTGTAGAGCTATAAATTAGTCCGGTGATTCTCCAGAATAGTTTAGAACTATGCACTCCCTTTGACCAGCAATACCTCTACTGGGTCTGTACCCCAAGAGATTAAAGAAAAAGGAAGATGACTTATAGGTACAAAAATATTTGTAGCATCTCTTGTGATGGAAAAGAATTGGAAACTGAGAAGATGCTCATCAGTTAAGGAATGGCTGAACAAACTGTGGCATATGATTTTGGTGGAATACCATTGATACTATTATGATATAAAAATGATTAAGGGATGGGGGCGGAGCCAAGATGGCGACCAGAAAGCAGTAACTGG
>CM053626.1:196926149-196946196 GCA_028646595.1 Phalanger gymnotis | reverse complement strand
GCCCTGAATAAATTTTTGGATGCCTTCTGCTTGGAGAATTCTGTATACCCATCGATTTCGAACCATTCTGATATTTATATGATCCTTTTTGAGATCATAAATTCGGCCTTCCTACTACAATTTGCCATCTTGATTTTAATTCCTAGTGACTAGGGATGGGTGGGATAATGGCAGACAGGGCAGGAGAGGGTTCCACATAGCTATTTAAAACATTCTCTTCAATATTTGAAATATTGCACTATAAAAACACTGAATCTCTCTCTCTCTCTCTCTCTTTCTTGTTGACATATAAACAATGGTTCTTGTATATTGGCACCCTAACTGGTGATCCTCCCTTTCCAATCTTCTTATACCTTACTTGCCAAAGCATATTTCTCAGTCCAGTAACACTGGCTTCCTGACTGTTTCACAAACAAGGCACTCTATCTATCAGCTCTGGGAATACTCTCTGGATAACCCCCATGATTGAAACGTTCTCCCTCTCTGCTCAGACTGCTGACCAACCTTGATTTCTTAAAAAATGCCAACTAAAACCCCACCTTCAACAAGAAGCCTTTCTTCTTTAAATGATTTTTTTATTTATCTTGTATATAGTTTCTTTTGCATATTGTCTCCTCCTTTTGATTGTAAGTTTATTGGGGGCAGAGATTGTCCTTTGCTTCTTTATGTATGCTTGGTGCTAAGTACAGTGCCTGGCACACAGTAGGTACTTAATAAATATTTATTGGTTGATTATTAATTGATAACTCCAAAAAATTAGATAACTAAGATATTAAGATATAATGAAAGGCTTTATTGAATTTTTACTTCATTGTAAAAACAACACACTAAAATAAAATAACTTGACTGATTATAACATTAAATCAATTTAACAAAATTACATTTAAGAGGAATAAAAAGTAATTTCCTTTCCTTTATTTAGATTAAGACAATAAATTTCATAAGTATAAAATGGGAGAGGCATGCTGGATAGAAGCTCATCTGAAAAAAAAAACCCAACAGAGACATGTAATGAGTAATTTCAGTCTTCCATCTTATAATTGTGAAATTTATTTTGGGTATCTAATCTAGGTTGAACATGAGTCAATAATGCAAAAGCAAAGCAAAGAAAAACAAAACAAAACAAAAAATGCTTTCACAGGACTGCATTAAGATAGAGGTGGTATTCAGCATGAGTGACATATTTCCTTTCTGTTCTGCCATGTTCCTACCTCTTTTGGACTATTAGGTTCAGCTATGGACACCATATCTTAGTAATACTATTGATAAACTAAAGACCATGCAGATGAAACTAACAATGATAGGGTAAAGCTTCAAGATCATGTCATATCAGAATTATTTGAAAGAACTGAGGATGTTTAACATGGCAAAAAATGATGACTCACTGGGGACAACATAAATTGCTTTCAAGTGTTTAAACAGAATATGAAAGAATAGACTTGTTCTTCTTGTCCCTAGAGAAGAAATGAGTGGGAACAAAAGAAATAGATTTCTTACCAACTTAGGGGGGAGTGGAAACTTCTTAACAATCAAAAAATGAAATAGGGTGCTTTGATAGTTAAGATTTATCCGCAACAAGCTTCATTGTTGTGATTATTGTGCTACTTGTAGAAAGGAGATACAGTTTGGAGGGAAAATAACTTTATCCCAACAAGTACTACTTGTTGCTGATATCATTAAGTCATTGGAAGAAAACATATCATTAGAGAGCAGTGATTGTCAGTGCTGTAGAGAAAGGCAGTATAGTACATTAAATAGAGTTTAGAATGTGGTGCTAGACCCCCATGTTTAAATTGTTTTTATGTCTTTGACTAGGTATATGATCTTAGGTAAATCTCTTCACTTGAAGATTTGAACATTGACTTTACTATTGAACTTTATAAAGAAAGAATAGAGACAACAGAACTGAATGACTCACAAAAAAACAAAAACCAAAAAAGAAAAATCTTTGTGTTGCCCTTAAAGATATTGTGATTTTGTATAAAGAGTTGTCATTTATTTATCATTCACCTTCTTCTTATCATTCAAATATATTTAACTTTCTAGGTTTCTATTCTCCCTTGTATTTTCATCATTTTAAAAGTTCGTATTTTCCTCAAAATGATTATATTCAGTTTTTCAAGGTAAGCAATTGTTAAAGGTAAGCCTTTGTCTTTTGCTTTTGGTATGCATACTCTAATATTCCATTTTTAATAGTTGTTGCTGCTTAGTTTTGTGTGATTCTCGTTATAGTTTCTTGTTCTCAGAATCACTTCCTAATGACTACTTGAATTATATTTTATCTGACCTGGAAGTATTGGTCTTTAGCTATGGGATTCTTACGTGTTTTCATTTGGGGGTTTAATTCAGGTGATCACTGGGTTCTTCCTATTTTTTTTTTAATTTAGTCCTAGGAGATTTGAATACCATTATGACATTTTTTGTAACAAAGCAGGTTTTCTATTTGGTTATGATTTTCTGTGGTCTAGATAGTCAGTCACTTTTTAAGTTATCACCTCTCTAACCTATTTTTATATTACTTGTTTTTTTTTTATATTAGGTTCCTTACATTTGCCTCTATTTTTTCATTTGTTTGATATTTTCTAATATTTCTTCTTATCTTATGGAGTACAGCACTATTAATTATACTTCCATCAAAAAGTCAGTGAATATGTATCTCCTTTTGAAAAATAGCAAATTACAGTTCTGAATAAATAAGGTTTCTATGTTTAAAATAAAATAAAATGTCTAACCATTGTACCAGAAATACCTTGTTGAGCTTCATTGTTGTGATTATTGTGCTATTTGTAGAACGGAGATACAGTTTCGGGGGAAAATAACTTTATCCCATGAGATACTTTGGTGACGATTAAAGCTCATAGATTCCCAAGAGTCAAACTGATATATGTTGTTTCTTATACATTCAGTAGTATTCAGGGTTCTGTCACATATCATCCCACCTCATTCATTTTCCTCACTCCCTCTCATTTTCTCATAGTAACATTGTAGATACATTTATGAGGGTAATGGAAGCTATAAACTATTCCAATGGAATCATTTAGTAAATTTAGCACTGTTGGCAAATTAACCATTTTAGATAAAGCAACCTAAAAGCATCCAACTAGGATAGTACACTTTGCATTACTTCTTCTATAATTTAAAACCAGTGTTTAACAAACTAGGGGCTTTTGAACTTCACCTGTGGTGCATGACTTCTCTTACATAAATTTAAGCTCCATAACAACAGGTTTTATTTTCCTCTTATTTTCCCTTAAGGTCGATTTGACTTTAGTCCTACTTGTAAATTGTACAATTTCAATCTTTATCAGGAAAATTTGTTATCTAATTTTAATCTCTTTTAGTGAAGGGAAGTTGGCAGGTTTGGCCTTTTAGAGCTGGCTAAATTGAGACCAGAATAACTCTGATATGCATTTACCTATACAACAGGGGGTTAAGCAAAAGATGTAGTGGAGGAATAAGGGCCTCTATGACGGTAAGATAAACTTGATAGTTTGGTATTTTCCCATCATGAGCATGTTAGCTATGGAGTACACAATGGCATATGTTGTTCCCTGTTTTGTTTTTGTTTGTTTTGTTTGTTCATTCACCATGAACCTCTCCATTGCTTGTTGGATAATTTTTACATTTTATTCTTTGAACACTGCAGTTTCCAAAAACCCAAATCATTATAGGGAAGTAAAACATTTCAACAAGCATATTGTAGCAAAAATAAAAATTAAAAATGACCTTTTTCTTTAGGGATAAGTGTGGGGTAGCAAAACTACTGGGAAGCTTCTCAAAGATAATATAAACTACTCTTCTCCTGCTTTTCCAATCTGGACCTAGTCCATTATTTATTTGCAGTGTCTTTCCCAGATGGATGATGGTAATGATGTACTAGTTGTATATGTTGTCAATTCAGCTGTATAGAATAGTTTGGATAATAGATATTCTTCATTCATGCATTTGTTTTTCTTTTCTTTTCTTCTATGCATATTTAAAAAAATCTCTTTGGAGTGGTTATAGATGTCACTTAGGAAACTCTGAAATGTTCTGGGACTGAAGTAATTTATATCATGTCATCCACAAACAGAAATCTGGAGAAACACATAATCTCCAAAGAATTTATATTCTGTTTACATTTTATATTTCTACATTTTGAAGATAGTGGCCATAGAGGGCATACAGCACTTGTTCAAATATTAAGTGCATGATAATCTTTCCCTCAAATCTTTCCCTCATACCCTATTGTATTGGTGTCCATTTGACTTTTAGCCTATCTATCACAACACCTTTGGATATACGAAGATCAGTGAAGGACCTTGTGATCCTTAGACTAGAGGTGAGATTTGGTGGGTTCATGATTTTGGTCTATAAGTATTTAAAGGTATATTAAATGAAAATGGGATTAAACTTTTTTATGTTTGCCCCTCCAAAAAAATACAACTAGGAGCAATGTGTATGGAAGATTCAAAGAAGTGTAATTCAACTTGATGTCAAGAAAATTTATTTAAAAATAGAAATATGTGGAATTGACAGCCTTATAAAGTTTTAGTATACTATAGGTATAATATACTATACTATAGGTATATGCCGTATATTCTACAGGCATATAATATAACATAGGTACTAGTAAATACAGGTAGAAAATTGTTTTCATCTGGATAAAGGTCTTCCAACAGAATCTAGATGAGAACTTATTAGATATGCCAATATGAGCTAGATTACCACTAAGTATCCTTCCACCTCTGAAATGTCATAATTCCATGAAATAACCTTATTCTCTATACGGTATTATCAGAACTTGGAAAATTGCATCCCAGGGTATAAAATTTGGTTGTTGTTGTTATTGTTAATTTTTTCAAAGGTTTTGACAAAATATTGTACTTTAGTAACAACAATGTCTGGCATTTGACTAGTGCTTCGAGGCTGATAAAGTATTGGATAAAAATTATCTCCTTTAACCTTCACAACAATCCTGTGAGGAAAGAGCTGTAATTACCCTTTTGCAATAGATAAGGAAACTGAGGCTCAGAAACACGCTGTGATAACTTTTATTATAAAGGAAATAATAATGGGGGGGTGCCATACAACTAGAAAAAGGAAAATTCTTCATTTTTTAGAAAGGGGTGTCTAATTTTTATAATATACCAGCCAATGAACTTGTAATTCATTCCTGGCAAAATTCCAAGGCACATTATTAAGGGCATAGTTTTTTTTTGTTGTTGTTTTTTTTTTTTTTTTTTTTACGATTTGAGAAAAAAATCTAATCATTATAACTCAAAAAGAATTCTTTAAGAGAAACATGGTAACCCTATTTCCTTTGTTGACATGGTTACCAGACTTGCAGATAATAGAAATAATGCAGGAATAACAAATGTTGAATGCATTAAGTCATTTGAAAGTATCTCTCAAAGTATTGCTTTGCATACAGTAGATGCACATAATGACTTTGTTGAATAAATATTGAATGATTCTCAAGGATGAGGTAGAAAGGATGCTTGTAAAGTTAGGTGAGTTCAGAACTTTTTGAATGACTACACCCCAAAGGACTTGTTCATTGGATTAATGTTAAACTAGATCTCTAGAAGAGTGCTCTTTGGTTTTGTAGTCTAGCATACATTTTAACAATTACTTGCAATAATGTATAGATGTTATGCTTATCTAATTTCAGATGGCATGAAATCAGGAGAGATAGCTAAAGCAGTAGATGGTATAATTAGAATTCAGAAAGTTACCAGAAAGCTGCAACAATGGACTGGGAAAAATTATTTAATTAAGCGATAATTAGAAGGCTCCATAGTTGAAATATGGAAAATGAACTGAACAAGTAAGAGACTGAGAATATGTTGTTTGACAGTGCTATGTGTGATAAAAAACTGGGGCTTTTATTGAATTGTTTCACTTATTTGAGCTAATAGAGTACTGCAACCACTAAAATAGCTAAGGCACGTGATACATTAAAAAAGTATTGTGTCTTAAATGATTAGAGGCATTCCTATTATATTCTGCTTTGGCTGATCTACTTGTAAAGTACAAAGTTTTATTCTAGGTATCACATATGAGAAAGGGCATCGATGGGCTGGAGTACATCAGAAATGAGGGTGCGAGGATGGTGGGGTACCTAGATACTATAACATTATAGGACTGTGTGAAGGAAGTAGTGGTGTTTGTCTAGAGAAAATAAGATTTTCAAGGGAAAAAATATCTTCAAATATCCAAAGGATTCTCATATGACTCATATTTGTTTTACTTCTATTAGAATCAGGAGCTAGAGTTTACTGGTACAAATTATAAAGAATTTTCCAGAGCCAACATATCAGCATAAGAAATGAATCACCATAATTCATTCATGTTCACCTCCAAACAACCATAAAATAATGCCCCAAAACAAATCCTGGGACAGAAAGAGTGGTAAAAAGAAGGGGAGAAATAATATTTTAGCCCAAGAAAATTGGAAGGTTAAAAGGAAAAGTCTGTCTCACTTGGGTAGAAGGGGAAGCACAGTCCAGGACAGGAAGCTTCCTAGCAATCCAGCAGCAAGCTACATTTCAGCAAACCAGTGTGAGATCCTGAACTCTCTGCAGTAGAGCAGGGAAACATCAACACCAGAACTCCCCTTCTCCCCACCAACATGCCTCAGGGTAGCCAGGGGAACCAGCAAACTCCTTCTCTAAGACTCATGTTGTTTAGCATAGCTCTGAGAAAGCTGGTAGATGCCAACCCTACAAGTGCCAAAGCAAATGGATAGCAGCCAGCTCACCAATGATTCAGCATGACACCAGGAAAACAGGTGGACAATGGGCCCATTCCAAGTGCTCCAACATAACCCTAGGATAATAGACACTGGGCAGACCACCATGAGCTTCAGAGAAGCCCTGGGGAAAGGCAGAAACACTCAATCAGACTCAGCACACTCAGACACTAGCACTAGGACCCTGGCTCAGCACCAGGTAAGCTGGTAGACCTGCACAACAGCACCAGCAACCCCCCACCTAGCCCCTTCAGCATAGCACCAGAGAGAAGGGTCCCCTATGGGCCTCAGGGCAACATCAGGGCAGCACCAGGGTGTATCAGTAAGACAAAATTCAAGATATCAATGGTGAGCTTGAATATGCCTGTATAGTTCAATATTGCACAATATAAGAGACTCTCTTGAGAAGGCAGAAAAAGTAAAACATTTATTCAGACACCAGAGGATCAAACCCTAGAACCAATAATTCCAATTTGACATAGCAACAATTGTATCCCCAAACCAGTAAGTTCACTTCAATGTGACAGTTAGGAAATTAAAACACAGTATCTCAGCAAGGAGTCAAGCCATTCTGTAACCTTTCCCTCTGCTGGGGCCTTCCAGTACATACTCACTCACAAGCCCTAGCTGTCTGCTTGCCTGCATCCTGTCCTCCCACAGTTCTGAGAGCCCTTGAAGTTCTCTCTCTCTCTCTCTCTCTCTCTCTCTCTCTCTCTCTCTTTCTCTCTCTCTCTCTCTCTCTCTCTCTCCCATTTTCTCTCCATTTCTCTCCTCCAGCTGGATTCTGAGCTTCATGGCTTCTGTCAGGGTACATATACTCTTCTTAGGGCCTGAGGGCTTCAAACCCAATCAGCAAAAGTGTGTGGGCCTGGGACTTCACACCTAGTTAGCAAAAGGGTGTGGGTCTTCCTACAAACAAGCCTCCCATAATCAAGCTTCCCTTAAGTAGTTCTAGCTATGTAGGGTGGGTGGGGAAGATCTTTAATCACATTAACACCACATTTTTTTGCAACAACACTTCTGTTCGCAGCTGCTGTGGAAATGTAAGGCCAATAACACCAGCACACAGGAGGGCTGTTAGCACAGGTTATTTGATCTGCTTTTCTAAGGAAAGCAACTTTAAAGGGTTACAATCTCACTTAAATTAAACATACATATATATTTCACTTAGTTCAAGGGAAAAAGTCAGTACCCCAAACTTCAGAGAAAACACAAATAGAAATTACAAGCAGAAATTATATAAACATAGCAAATAACACAAATCGGCAGACATGACTTCTAACTGTCTGTCCATAGCAATACATACATAGTTACTAGAGAGAGAAGCACCAACATGTGGGTTTTCAAATCTTGAAGGGAAGAGCCTCCTTAATGGCTACTCAGAGTCCCATCTGGCCAAATCACAGGAACCCTCTTCCAATGAGTGAGCCCCAAAGCAAAATGCTAACCTCAGAGGATATATACACTTCTTCAGAGTCAGAGGGCATCACAACAATGTGACTCAAACTCATGAAACTTAGGCTTTATTATGACTTAAGCAGGTCATTAATGACTCTTCATTCAAACAAAGACTCTTGATTCAAACAAAGGCAAAACTTAATTAAAGGCACTTGATTGCCTTAGTGCTGAGAAGAACTACAACTATAAAAGGAAAAAAAATAGCAAAAAATTCCACTTTGCTTGCCCTTACACAGGCAAACCAGCCAAGGCCTACAGCCCCTGACACAAGAAGCCTGAGACAGTGACCCTTCCACACACAAAAAGAGTTCAAATTTAAAAGAAAGTGAAAAAAGGCCCAAATGAGCAAAAACAACAACAAAAATAATCTAACCATAAAAAGTTATCATGGTGTCAGGGAGGATCAAGGAACGATGATAACATTGTCAAAACACCTATGGGCAAAGGCCCAAAGAAAAATGAGAAATGGTCTCAATCCCAGAACGAACTCATGGAAAAGCTCAAAAAGAAGCTTAAATCATCTTAAAGAGGTAGAAGAAAAACGAGGAAAAGAAATGAGAGTGATACAAGGGAATTATGAAAAAAAAGTCAGCAGCTCGGAAAAAAAAATGCAAAGTATGAAAAAATAGAACAAAATGTAAAATACATTATTGGATGAAAAATGACCTGGAAAATAGGTCCAGGAGAGACAATGTCAGGATCATTGGCCTATACGAAAGCCAAAATCAAAAGGAGGACCTGTGCAGCATCTTTCAAGAAATTATCAAGGAAAATTGCCTTAATATATTGGAATCGGAAAGCAAAATAGGCATTGAAAGAATCCACTGATCACCTGAGGAAAGAGATCTTGAAATAAAAATGCCCAGAAACATTATAGTCATATTATAGAACTATCAGGTCAAGAAAAAAAAATATTGCAAATGGCCAGAAAGAAATAACTTAGATATTGGAAGCCACAATCAGGATTACACAGGACTTGGCACCTGCAACATTAAAGAATTGTAGGTCATGGAACACGGTATTCCAGAATACAAAGGATCTAGGACTACAATGAAGAATCACCTACCCACCAAAATTAAGCATAATACTTCAAGAAAAAAAAAGTTCATTCAATTAAATAGAAGGATTTCAAGCTTTCAAAAGGAAATCAGAATTGAACAAAAAAAATTAATCTTTAATATCAAGACCTAAGAGAAGAATAAAAAGGAAAAACAGGAAAAGAAAACATAAGAGAGTCAATGGAGCTAAGATGTTTTTATCACTACACAGGATGTAATTCTTAAAAATTATACTATTAATAGTACAGCTAGAAGGAATTTACATAGACAGACAGTATACGTATAAAGTGAATTTCAGGGAATGAAACAAAAAAAAAATAAATGATCAGAAAAAGGAGTACACTGGATGCAGAAGGAAGGGAGAGATAGAATAGGGTAAATTATTTCATACAAAAAGGGATGAAAAACCTATTACACTGGAAGGAAAGATGGGAGGGTGGGCAATGGGCATTACTTGAATCTTATTCTCATAGGTATTGACTCAGAGAGGGAATAATATACACAATCACTTGAGTATAGAAATCTATCTTACCCAATAGGGATGTAGAACGTGATGAAATTAAGTAAAATGGTGGGGGAGGGGGACTGAAAAAAGAGAGGGCAGACCAGGGGAGGTGGTAGACAGAAGCAAAACATTATCTAAGACAGGGTGAAAGGAGAGAGAGGATAGATAGGAGGAAGAAAAGATGCAGGGAAAACGACAGTAATCGTAACTGTGAATGTGAATGGGATTTACTCTTCCATAAAATGGAAGCAGATAACAGAGTGGATCATAAACCAGAATCCCATAGTATGTTGTTTACAAGAAACACATCTGAAGCAGAGAGACAAACAGAGTAAAGATAAATGGCTGGAACAGAATCAATTATGCTTCAGCCAAAGTAAAATAACAATAATAACAATAATAATAATAATAATAATAATAATAATAATAACAAGCAGGGGTGGCAAACCTGGTCCCAGATAAACCAGAAGCTAAAATAGACCTAATTAAAAATGATAAGGTAGGAAACAATATAAAACAGATAATCTTGATTATAATAAATTAAAAAAGGCTTTGCATTGATAAAACCAATGCAACGAAGATTAAAAGGAAAGAGGAAAGCTGGGAAACAATCTTTATTGCAAGTGTCTCTGATAAAGGCCTCATTTCTCAAATATATAGAGAATTGAGTCATATTTATAATAATACAAGCCACTCCCCAATTGAAAAAGGCCCAGAGGATATAAACAAGTAGTTTTCAGGTGAAGAAATCAAAGCTATCATAGGCATATGAAGAAGTGAGCTAAATCACTTTTGATCACAGAAATTAAAAGAACTCTGAAATACCACCTCATACCTACCAGATTGGTTAATATGATAAAAAAGGAAAACGACAAATGTTGCAAAGGATGTAGGAAAATTGTTGCACAAATGCATTGTTGGTGGAGATGTGAACCAATCCAACCATTCTGGAGAGCAATTTGGAATTATTCCCAAAAGGCAACCAAATTGTGCATATCCTTTGATCCAACAATTCTACTACCAGTCCTGTATCCCAAAGATATCATAAAAAAGAAAAGGACCTACATGTGCACAAATATTTGTAGCAGTCCTTTTTGCGGTGGTAAAATATTGGAAATTGACAGCATGCCTGTCAACTGGGGAATGGCTGAACAAACTGTGGTATATGACTAATGGAATGATGCTTTGCAATAAGAAATGAAGAACAGGCAAATTTCAGAAAAAAACATGGAAAAAACTTGGATGAACTGATTTACAGTGAAACAAACAGTACCAGGAAACATTGTGCAAAGTATCAGCAACATTGTGTAATGATCAACCATAAATCACTCAGCTCATCTCAGCAGCACAAAGATCTAAGACAAGTATAAAGAACTCACAAAGGAAAAGGCTATACACAGCTAGATAAAGAACTGATGGTCTCTGAATATGACCAAAGCATACTGTTTTCACTTATTTTATTCTTTTTCATGTTTTTCCCCTTTTCTTCTGTTTTTTTTTTTCTTTCACAACTGTGGCTAATATGGAAATATGTTCTACATGATAGCACATGTATAACTTAAATTCCCTACCATTTTAGGAGCAGGAGGGAGCCAAAAGAAAAATGGTGAACTCAAAATTGTCTTGATGTTTAATTGGGGGAAAATACTATTAAATAGAGCAAATAAAGAAATTTACCTAAATTCAACATTAGGACAAATACAATAATTAGAGCTGTCCAGTTCTCAAATGGACTACCTCAATAGTTACAGAAGTTTTCTTCAGTGAAGGTCTTCAACCAGAGATTTAATGGGACTCAGCAAGGGACTGGTAGAGAATAGATCAATACATGAATGAGAGAATAAATAAAGTATTTATTTATGGTCTATATGCAAAACTACATAAAGCACTATATGGAAGCTGCCCTAAGTGTTGTGGATAGAAATAGAAAAAGTAAAACATCACCTGTTCTCAAGCAGCCTAGATTCTGATGTGAAAGGCAACACATAGGGATGATTTCAGCTGTAAGTCAGATGGAAACATTTCATAATCCTTAGGGTACAGTGGCAAAGCAAGTTTGTTTCTTATTCTGCACCATTTGAGAATGTCAAAGACTTTGGCAGCAAGAACTTTCTTTTCTGAGTCTTGAATAATTGTGACTGTAGCACCTGTAGAAACACTTGCCGGTCTGCATCTTCACAGGGGTTGTTTCATAGGATGATAGTGAGGGAACCAGGTTGGAAGCATTACTATACTCAATGCTCACAACTTCAGCTTCCTGGGTTGTCCCCATAATTCTCTTCATCAAGTATGAGTTGGAGTATTTACCTTTTGACTTCTCTTCTGATTCTGTGATTCCATAAATCTGTACATATTCAAACTGAATCTTTTAAAATCAAAATTAAACTGGGAGGGGTTATAATTTGAAGAGTCCGTTGTGATTTTATTATGTAAATAATCATCTCTCAGCTTGTGGCTCTTTAAAATATGGAAATTTGAATTAAATAATCTTTATGTTTCCATTGAGTTCTACCATTATATGACTCTAGATCCTTATAAATTTGAATTTCTTTGTATTAGGTTTGCTTATAGGCAACTTTACCATTTCTTCTCTTTCTTCTCTCTACATTTTATCAAGAAACTGAAATGTCATGATTTCCTGAAAGCAAAAATGAAGAGGGTATTTTTTTGCTTTTGTTTTTGTTTTGTTTTAGAACTGTAGCGCTAAGAGTATGAAAATGAACAAATCCGAAGACTTTTTTCCCTGATTTAATTAACATTGAGCTTTGGTCCACTATGAGGGGAGCAACAGAAAAGGAATAGTAATAGGGAACAATATCAGACTATAGAATTCTGCCCCAATTATCTAATTTTCGCATAATTTTTTTTTTAATTTTCAAAAATCAATACCAAAATGACCCTTGAGAATGTCTAATGAATGCTTCTCACAACATTGCAAAGCTCTCTGAATCAGAGGATTGACAACAGAAAAGTTCAACAAGTTTCAAATGCCAAATTAGGGACTCTTCTACAGACAGTTCTGCAAAGATCTTACTCCTCAAATAACTGCCTCTTCCTCCACAAACTTACATGCCCACTTCTACCTAAACATGCCTACATAAACCAACACTCCTTTTTCTTCATCTCCCCACTCACTCACAGACATAAACACGCATGTTATAAAGTGACTTTACTAAGTGACACAACACTAGGTTGTTGATATTGTTGTTGTTGGCTTTTTCTTGATTTTTCAGAGATATATTAGCCTAAATCTAAGCTACCTTTGAAGTTATTGACTGTCTCCCCTCTTCTGTAGACTAATTTATTCACTACCTAGAATGGAAAAATCATCACATTTGCTGGATTATAGGAGAGGAAATTACTGAGTCAGATGTATTTCAAATAGTACCTTCGGCAAGGCAATTCACTGATTGAGAATGTGGGGCATTGGGTGGTTAAGTCACATTCATAGAAATGTTGAAAACAAGAAGATTTTTAAAAAGGTATATTGATTCAAGACTATTATCCTGGATAATATCTATACTCATTTTGCTTAAATACCAAAAAGCCCTTTCTCCATTACTTTTGGGGAAATTATGGGAACAGTTACTAGATTGTAATATAAAATGCTCTAATTGCATTTTAATGCTCCCAATTGATTGTTTGTGACTGTTTCCCTATAATTTCATATTCTAATATATGTACAATGTTTAGGTGTGTGTAAGAGACTAATGCTTTAATTGAAGTTAAGTATATCTTTAAGACATCTAAGTCTTCTTTATAGTAGCCCAATCATAAAATTTTCAATTTAGGAACTTCATGCTAAAAGTTGTTGGTTGAATGAAAATTGTCTAATTAACAATCACAAATTGTATTACCCTAAACCTCTCAACAGGGAAATCAGGACTTTTGTTTCTGTCCTACATAGGATTCAAAAGGCAACTCAGTGACTAAGAGTCCTTGTAAACACAAGCTCATATTACTTTTTTTTTGGTTCTACCTCAACAAATATTTATCAAACCCATACTTTGTGTGAAGAATTGTGCTAGACATTGAAGTGATGACAAAATAATGTTTCACTGACAGAATGGATATTATGGTCTCACTTATTCCTCACTTGGGGAGGAATAATATGTACACAAATAGATGTATATAGTACTGATGCTACCTAGAAGATGGCAAATTACATATTTTACTCAATTTTTATGAACTCTCAAAACTTCCACCAAGAGGAATTATGTACCAGATATAGAATCACAACTGACTACACAGGCCAACATACTAGGAAGCCTAACAACTTAATAAACCCGAACTAAAAGCAAAGAATTCTAATCTTTAAAGCACTAATTCAGCACCACCATACCAAACAGTTCCAATGATTTGGAAATGTATACCAACCACATACCATCCCATTTGGTTCTACTCTGGGATGTACTTATCACTATCTGTTGCATTTTTAGTCTTTGCTATTTCTGGAAATTTTCTTCCTATCTTTTGCTGGTAGGTTTTGGTGGTAATATATAGTAGTACATTATGATTTATGTGGGTTTACTTAATGATCTACAACTTTGCTAAATTTGTTTGTTTCAACTAGTTTTTTTAGTTAATTTTGCACAATTTTCTTATAAAATCCTATCACCTGCAAAGAGCAACAATTTTGTTTCTTAATTGCCTGTTTTTAAGTTCATTAACTTCTTTTTTCTTGTCTTAATGTTATAGTTAAAAATTTTAGAACAATATTGAATAATAGTGGTAATAATGGACATCCTTACTCCATGCCTGATCTTATTGGGAAGACTTCAAATTTCTCCCTGTTTCTGATAATGATTGCTCTTGGTTTTAGATAGTTACTACTTATCATTTTAAGAAAGACTCTATCAATTTCTATGCTTTTTAGTGTGTTTTTAAAAAAGTTTGCTTATTTTTAATTAATGGAATAAAACATTTCTATAACATAGTGTAATACAAACAACTTATATTTTGAATATATAATAAAATTATCATGTAAATTTCTTTCTCTTTTACTTTTTTCCCTCCCACTTCCCTAAAGATGGTTGCCTTTAGACACAAATATGTATATATATGTAAAATCATTCTACACATATTTCTATTTATCAGTTCTTCCTCTGGATTCAGATAGTGTCTGCAGCAAGGCCTACCCCCATGTCTCCATCCCCAGCACAAGCCACCAGCAAGCCTTTAACTCCATTGATGACAAGTAGTGAAGCCCTTCCCTGAGGCTGGCCAACATCTAGACCATGCCCCTGGGGCCTACCAGCAGAGAGACCCAGTTTCTATAGTAACACAGTGGCAGGGTCCCACCCTGGAGGCAAAACAGTAACAAGAACTCTCTTCCAGGGTCAGTCACCAGAAAGACTCTGTTACCATAGCAAATCATCAGTAAGGCCCAACCCCTGGACTGGGCCAGCAGCTAAACTCCACACCCAGAGGAGGCCAACAAGGAGGCTCTACCCTGAAGTACAAGCCAGAATGGTAGTTTACCATCCAGAGAATGTAAGCAGCTAAGGTCTGAAGGCTAGAAAAAGCTAGCAGTAAGACCTGGAACCCCAGCACAAAAAGTTTGGGACAGAGCAGGACCAGAGCCAACTCTCACATAAAAACACTTAGTACAAAAAAGGTCAAAAAACAAATAAAAAAGAACTTGACTATAGAAAATTACTATGGCAATAAGGAGGATCAAGGCATAAAATTAGAAAGGGATGATAGTGTAAAAATGACTATGTGTAAAGTCTCAAAGACAAATTTAATTTGATCTCAGGTCTGAAAAGAATTTCTGGAATAGCTTAAAAAGGCTTTTAAAAAACAAATTAGAGAAGTAGGTGAAGAAATGGGGAAAAGAATAAGAATAATGCATGAGAATCATGAAAAACAAAAGAATCAATAGCATGGGAAAAGATACACAAAAAATGGAGTAAAATAACACTGTAAAAAATAGAACTGGCCAAATGGAGAAGTAAGTACAAAAGCTCACTGAAGAAAATAATTCCTTAGAATTGAACAAGTAGAAACTAATGACATTATGAGACATCAAGATATGATAAAACAATTTTTTAAAAAAGTTAAAAAAAGGAAATGAAATGTGAAATTTCTCATTGGAAAAACAAGTGACCTAAAAATAGATCCAAGCGAGATAATATAAGAATTATTGGGCTACTTGAAATCCAAGATTTAAAAAAAAGAAAGCGTAGACAACATCTTTCAAGAAATTATCAAAGAAAACTTCCCTGATATATTAGAACTAGAGAGCAAAATAGAAATTGAAAGAATCTGTTGATCACTGCCTGAAAGAGATCCCAAAAGGAAAACATTCAGGAACATCATAGAAAAATTCCAGAGCTCACAGATCGAAGAGAAAGTATTGCAAGCAGTTAAAAAGATACAATTCAAAAATTGTGGAGTTACACTCAGAATTACAGAGAATTTAGCAGTTCCAAATTAAAGAACCAGAGGGCTAGGAGTATGATATACCAGAAGGCAAAGAAGTGGGAATTACAACAAAGAATCACTTGCCCTGAAGAAATTAATTTAATCTTTCAGGGGGAAAATGGACATTTAATTAAATAGAAGATGTTCAAGCATTTCTCATTAAAAGATTAGAGCTAAATAAAAAAAAAACACCTCCAAATACAAGATTCAACAGAAACATATAAAGGTAAAAAAAAAAGAAACAAGAAAAAGATAATATAAGTAATTAAATAAAGTTAAACAGTTTATATTTCTATGCGGCAATATATTGTATAAAAGCAATTAGATGAAATTTATGAAGACAGAGTGTGTGGCTATAAAGGGATACCCCCAGAAACAAAATAAAGGAATAAGAAAGAAAATTGCACCAGAAAATGAGAGTGGAGATTAAATGGGGAAATTTATCCCACATAAAAGAGCCGCAGAAGATCTAATATGATTGAGGGGAATATGGGTAGAGGGTGTTAGTGGGCGAAACTTAAACCCCAATTTCATCAAAATTGGATGAAAGAAGGAATAACATACACACACAGTTGAATATAGCAATCTATCTTACCCTGTAAGGAAGTAAAAAGCTATGGGAATAATAGAATTGGGAAAGGGGATTCATAAAAGGGAGTATATATGAGGGAAGGCAGTGATCAGAAATAAAACACTTGTGAGGAGGGTTTAGTTCTGCTTATTTCATTCTTCTTTGTTTCATGCAAGTCTATCAATGATTTTCTAAAATCATTGAGCTCATCATTTCTTTCCATCACAATTATATGCTACAATTTGTTCAGCCACTCCTCAACTGATGAGCGTCCCTGCAATCTCCAGTTCTTTGCCACCACGAAGAGGGCTGCTACAATTGTTTTAGAACATACAGGTTCTTTTCATTTTTCCCTAATCATTTTGGGAAGCAGACCTAGTAATGGTATAGCTGGGTCAAAGGGTTAGTTTAATAACTCCTCTTTGGATATAATTGCAGATCTCTCTTTCTCTTTCTCTCCCTCTCTCTCTCTCTTTTTCTCTCTCTTGTCCCTCCCATAATATGTGTTTTATTTCTACCTGTGTGACCCTGGACAAGTCACTTAATGCTGTTTGATTCAGTTCCTCACCAGTGAAATGAGCTGTACAAAGAAATGACAGAAGGTGATGCTGTGAAAGGAAGGAAGTACTGGAGCTCTCTCAAATTCTGTCAGATAAATCTAAACAAGTGAATCTGAGCAGGTTTGAGAGAGTTAGAAGCCACTAGTAGACTGAGAGGGGTAGGACCACCAGGCACATGGATCAGCACCAGACCAAACCAACTGGAAACAGCAGAGGAATTCAGTCAGCACCTTAGTCTAGGAGAGTGCTGGGTGAGCCAAACACTGGATCAGGAACAGGCCCAAAGTAGAAGTACCAGATAAGGCCACGATTGAAGCCTCAGGCCTCCCAGCCCATAACGGGAGTCTGCCAGAGTGCAGAGCCTGTGGCTGGGGGAACAGCTAGCCTGGAGGCCTCCAACCCACAGTTTAAAGGTTTGAAATTCTTCTTGGACTCCTGGTAGCCAGGATGTGCAGGTAAAATGGCTCATATCCCTCCCTTGAATAAAGCCAGAGAATAAAACCTCAGGAGAAAGAGAGGAGCCAGAAGGGTGGCTTCAGTAGGGAGAGAAGTAGGGGAGAGGGCCTGTGGTGGTGGAAGGAGACTAGTGCAGGAAGAGAGGTGTCCTAGCAGCCCTCACCTTAGCAGAACAACAAGAGTAACTGAGCCCCAGGGGGTGAAGCTAACTAACATCAATGCCGGGACCCCAGACTTGGCTTTGCATAGCCAGGGGAAGTGGCAGACACCAACACAGACAAGAGCTGAGACCACCCCTCTTATAGAGCAGCCTTGGGGAAGAGGAGACTCTCAGCAGGCAGACCACCCCTCCCCCACACTCACAAAACCAGAGGCCATAGTGTATAAAGCTAGAGCCTAAGACAAGAAACTTGGGACACAGCCTCCTGAACCTCAGAAACAGAGATCCACTTCAGAAACCAGGAGGGAATAAAACACAATGAAAAAGAATTGTAAGAAGCTTTCAAAGATGATTGACTTATATTATGGAGACAGGGAAGACAAAAATACCAATTCAAAAGAGGACAACAAGGATACTACACCCACATCTGAAACCTCAAAAGGGAAAGGGAACTGATCTCCAGACCAAAAAGCATTCCTGGAAGAACTCAAGGAGGACTTTAAAAAACAAATTAGGGAGATAAAAGAAAAAATTGAAAAAAAATCATTGAGGAAAACAAATCTTTAAAAGGTAAAATCAGAAAATTGGTTAAGGAAAACCAGAATATTATTGGGGGAAAATATCTCATTGAAAAGTAAAATCAACCAAATGGAAAAGGAGATAGAGAAGACAAAGAAAGAAAACAAAACATTAAAAATTAGAATGAGGAAAGTAGAAGCTAATGACTCTATGAGACATCAAGAATCAGTCAAACAAAATCTAAAAAAAATGAAAAAAATAGAAGAAAATGTGAAATATCTGATTGAAAAACAACCAACCTGGAAAATAAATCCAGGAGAGACAATTCAAGAATTATTGGTCTTCCTGAAAGCTATGGTGAAAAAAGAACTTGGACAGTATCTTCCATGAAATCCTTAAAGAAAATTGCCCAGAGATCCTAGAACCAGAGGGCAAAACTGTCATTGAAAGAATCCATCAATCACTCCTGGAAAAAGATCCTAAATCCAAATTCCAGAGCTATCAGGTCAAGGAGAAAATATTGCACGCAGTTAGAAAGAAACAATTCAAATGTCATGGAAATACAGTCAGAACTATGCAGGATCTTTCACCTTCTACATTAAGTGACAGGAGAAATTGGAATACGATATTCTCAAAAGGGATAGAGCTTGGACTACAACCAAGGATCAACTACTCAGAAAAATTGAGCATAATTTTCCAGGCAAGCAGATGGACACTTGAAGAAACAAGGGAATTCCAGACCTTCCTGATGAAAAAGCCAGAGCTCAATGGAAAATTTGATGTCCAAATAAAAAACTTAAGAGAGACATAAAAAGGTAAATGGGAAAAAACCCTAGTTAATCAATAAGGCTAATTAATTACATCCTTATATAGGATTTTTTTATATATGTTTGATATATAGGTCAATCTTGAGAATAGTATATTTATTATGACAATAGAAAGTGATATTCATAAACTATAGATGTCAGTATAAAATAACCAATATAATGAAAAAAAATATGATTATAGAGATATAAAGGGATGGTTCTGGGAGAAGAAGTAAGGAGGTAATAGAAAAGGGTAAATTACATCACATGAAGAAGCACAAAAACATATTGTAGTAGAGGGAAAGAAGGGAGGGAGAAGAGCAGTATCTGAGCTTTACTCTCATTGGATTTGGCTCGAGAAGGGAATAACATACCCTGACAAGTATAGAAATCTAACTTGTCCTACAGGCAGTAGGAGGGGAAAGGGGGGAAGGGAGAGAAGAAGTAGCAAGTGGAAAATGGGAAGATAAGGGAGGAGAATCAAAAGGGAGGGCAAACTGAGGAAGGGAGCATTCAAAAGCAAAACGTTGCTGATGAGTGGAAGGGGAAAGAGAGAAATAAATGCATAAACAGAGGGGAAATAGGATGGAGAAAAAGACACAGATAGTAATCATAACTATGAATGTGAATGGGATGAACTCTCCCATAAAATGGAAGCAGATAGCAGAATGGATTAAAAACCATAATCCTATGATATGCTGTTTACAAGAAACCCATTTGAAACAGGGATACAAACAGGGTAGAGGTAAAAGGCTGGAGTAGAATATATTGTGCTTCAGCTAAAGTAAAAAAAAA
>CM053626.1:196890692-196925649 GCA_028646595.1 Phalanger gymnotis | reverse complement strand
CTCATCTGAACTGAACAAATAAAAGGTTGAATGCACACATTTGGCATGGAAATAGCAGGTTATGATAGAGGGTAGTATAAAATTAGTGATCATAACAGTGAATTTAAATGGAATAAACCCACCCTTAAAATAAAGAAAGATAGCAAGAATGGATTAGAAAATAGAATCCAAAAATTTGTTGCTTATCATTATCATCATCATTATCATCATTTGCATTTTAATAGTGCTTTAAAGTTTGTAAAGCACTTTACATATATTATCTAATTGACAAGTACATGAAACAAAAAAAAAATAGAGTTAAATTAAGGAGCCAGAGCTGAATTTATTATATTTCAGATAAATTCAGAAAATCAAGAGGAAGAATCATGATTTCTGACAAATAAACATTATTAATATATATACGCAGGTAAATTATATTATGTTTTAAAAGATCTATGATTCTTTTAATGATATTGATATTAGAAATGAAATAGTATTAATATTTTATATATAGCATAAACATATGTATGAATATATGTATATGCATGTGTATGGATATACACATGGACAGATATATAAATATAGGTGCATATTTGTTTTGTATATGTATCTACATATATTTACATATTCATATCTGTCATTCCACCTATCTATATGAAATGTAAACTCCTTGTAAGTGGTGACAATTTTTCTTTCATATTTTCAGCAAATGTACCTAGCACAATGCCTGGTACATAGTAGCACTTATGTATATGTGTTTCATTGCTATGTAACCCTAATGGCAAAGTCTAAGTGCTTGGAGGAATAGTTTATTGAATGAGAGAAATAGACAAAAAAATCTACGATGATTAAGGACTTTACTCCCTTCAGAAATAGCCAAATCAAATAAAAATAGCAAGAAAGAAGTTAACCTGAATAGAATTTTATTAATTTTACATATGATAGATCTCTTGCAATTATTGAATTAGAATATATATCTACATATATTATATATATATCTTATTTTTCAGCAATACAGTACATTTTTGTAAAAATTGACCATGTAAAGTATTGAAAAATCACCTAAACAAATGCTGAAAAAGAAATATTAACTACACTATTACCCATGATGAAATAAAATTATAATCAATTAAAGACTTCAAATGTAAATAGAAACTAAATATTTTATTCATAAAGAATTGATGAGTAAAACACAGAGAGTAGCATCATTAGATGTATTCCCCAAAGAAAATCACAGGTCAATATATCAAAAGTTTTGAGATACAGCCAAAGCAATCATTTAGGAGAAAATATTCTGCAGCAAATGTCTCTGATGAAGTATTAAAAGCCAAGATATATAGGTAGGTAGATAGATAGATAGATAGATAGATAGATACATACATACATACATACATACATACATACATGTATACATAAATATATATACATATAGAGAGAAGATAGATATATACATGCCAGTATAAAAGAAAACATCATTCTCTTATAGCTAGTCAATGTATATAAGCAGAAAGTTCTCAAAAGAAGAAAGGTAAACAATTAGCAACAACAGGAAAGATTTCTCCAAAGAATTAATTGTGAGAGAAATTAAAATAATTCTGAGGTTCTGCCTCATAGATATCAATTTGGTAAGGATAACTAAAAAAGTCAAGTAACAACAGTTAGTGATATAGAGAGAGGAGAGACACACTAAAGCATCATTGGTGAAGCTGTGAATTGATACAGTCAAAGACCAACATTATATGTAACAGGAAAACCCTAAGGATCTTTCTAATAATACCAGGGGTAAAGCAACCTACAACATAGAGATGGAGAAAATATGAAAGATTGAGAGATTTTTTACCTCTTGTTTGGCCATTTGTAGAAGTCAACCAACACTAGTAATAATCAAAATTCTCGTGGTTGCCCTTGTATAAATTTTCAAACCTGTAAATAGTGCTTTCTTTTGTCCACTGAAAATTTAATTTCAATGGATGCTGATCATTACTAAATATATCAGTTTGGTTTATAGATGGTGATTCATTGGAGACACATCTCCAAAAAATCAAAGTGAGGAGTGTGAAATTGAAAATTGATATCCCACTTTATTTTGTATTATTTAAATAAGGCTTCAACAATTTAGTACGCATTAATAAACAATCCACTATGTATTGCTTGGTCCTTTCCCATGAACCTGACCTCTCTTAAACCTGTAACTTCAGTTGCTTATTGTGAAATTTGAAAATTGGTATTATATGATTAATTATTGATTGAGGATTGTATCTAATAATTGTATCTAGTAAGAATCAATAATTGTGAATCAAATTCAGATTTGATTGTATCAACACTATTAGTAAAATTTATAGACATTTAACTTCTTTATTCCAATGCACCAAAATCCAACCACAAAGATTCAAATCTGTGAGCTTTTGCTGACCATTGGAGCAGATGAGTCAATCTGGTCATAGGGTGTTTACCCACCACAAGCCTTTCCAGGGAAGATGAGTCAATCTGGTGCCCACCATAAGGCTTTCCAGAGAGTGTTAGTCTGGGGATGTTAGTTAACTCTGTGTTTTTCCT
This sequence comes from Phalanger gymnotis, assembly GCA_028646595.1. Classification (NCBI taxonomy): domain Eukaryota; kingdom Metazoa; phylum Chordata; class Mammalia; order Diprotodontia; family Phalangeridae; genus Phalanger; species Phalanger gymnotis. The sequence continues at coordinate 196,923,114 of CM053626.1, read as the reverse complement.
GTTCTAGGTTATAGACAGCCCCATTGAGCCAAATCAGATCCACCTGGGTCTCTCATCAGACCAATCATAGCCTCATGTGAAATTTGTGTCATTTGAGTATTTTTGGTACCTTATACAATCTGCTACCTTTTCAGCTGTATAAAAGAGTTGTTCAGACAGTCAGATGAATCCTTGACAGCTGAGCAGTCTTAGATGTAATTTATTGGTATTTTCTCACTAAATTCATCACATTCAGAACTTTGTACCTCAGTTTCTCTTTATTGAAAATTTTCATTGTGACACCGTTGTTAAGTTCTGGAAATGTTAGCAATAGCAAAAAGAAACAATTCAGAGAAGTATAGGCAAAGAGGAAACATTCATTTATGTACATGAAATGTTTCTTCACTTCAAGAACTCTACAAATAGCTGAAAAAAATATAGGAAGGGTAAAAGGAAAAAAGAAAAAAAGAAGAGGAAAAAGCATGGAAAGTAAAGAAGAAAGAAAAGGAAGAAAGAAAAAAGGTAAGACTAAGAGACGGAAAGAAAAATAGATGAGATTCTGAATTTTGATAGATTTTGAAAGTTTTTGAATCTCATGCATTAATCTATTTATGCATGAATACAATATGCAGATAAAGCATATGTTAACATAAAGATACAGCTATTTTGTTCTATCTTCTACAAAACTTCCACTTTAGAAACTATACTAATGATTTTTCAAAGTGAAATTACATAAATGAGAAAAACTAAAAAAAATACATAGGAAGTCAGGAATTATAATTGTAAATGCCCAATTTTCCAGGGCCACTCCAAATACTGGTACATTCCTTTTCCTGTTCCATAGAGGATCAATGCAACATTATATAGATGTTTTAATAAAGTAGAGCCTTAGTTTCACATATTTAAGTTGGAAATGTTATTAAGTGCACACACCCCTAATTTTACAAATGAGAAAACTGAGACCCAGAAAGGTTAAATGACTTTTCCAGGAATATCAGGAAACAAGTGGGATTTGAATCACAGTTGAGAATTGAAACAGGGTACTGTGATTCCAAATCTAGACTCTTTTCAACTGATCCATGCTGCATCATTCCTGCATCCAGATCAATACTATATATGAAGAGACTTCCAAATTCTAGAAAATAAGTTAGCTTACAAACCTCAGTGAGGGTTTATTTTTATCATTAAGCTTTACTTAATTTATTTGATTCTAAGCTATGTAAAATAGATTTAGATAGCATACCAACATTTACGTCTGTTTCTCTGGGGAACTAATGCCATTGTCTCAAGCTCATGTGACTAGTGAAAACTGAATCCCAGCATAATAAAAAAATAAGCAGTTATCATACAGGAATTAAAGGCTCAAAACTGAATTCTAATTAGAAATTCACAAATCTAAAACTCCCTTGATGAGGGTCACTATGACAAGGAAGGTCTCAGACTCTCTGGTAACCCTTCAGAACACTGAATTTGCTCAATAATTTTTCACAATAAACTACATACAAACCATCAGGATAACTGAGGGAACCCCCATCTAGCAGTTGAAAAGCAATGCTGTGGTATGTTCTAAGAAATAGGATCCAAATCTCTCAATGATGTGTATCACCAAGGCAATATTCATAGTGGTTGCTTTTACTATGAATATGCCAGCATGGTTCTGAATCACAAAATATAACAGACTCTCCTTAGAGAAGACAGAAACAAAACATTTATTCAGACACCAGAAAGCCAAATCCCAACACCAGTAAACTGAATCCATCATAGCAACAAAGAAGTTAATACACATTATCACTACAGGGAGCAACTCCATCTCAAAGCCTTCCCACAAACAAATACTCACAATCCTAGCTGCTTGCATTCTCTCTCTCTCACTGCTCAAACTTCTCTGACCTCACTTCCTCCCAGTTCTGCTTCATCTTTCCTGCTCCCCCTTTTGGCAAGCTCCTCCCACCACATGTGACTTAGGCTTCCATGTGATGTAAGCTGGTCACATGGGCCTATTAATGGATAGAAAGATATTCAAATTAAGCAAAACTACATTAACAATACATGATGTTGTTATGGGTTAGCTAATTAGACTCTCATTAGCTTTATGACTCATTACTTTTGCTGTCTTCTATAACTCGATAAAACCTTCAAATTAGGAATAAACATTTAATTCTTAATTAAGAAAAAAAAGCTTTCAGATATATTATTTATTTAAAAAAGTAGTTGCTTTCCATGTCTTGGTTTTTCTCTAGGTTCATAATTGAGTCTTTGTATTCCTATCAAATTAGTAACATTGGTTAACAATTTACAAGTTGAAAGTTATAGATATTTCTGATATTATCCATTTAAAAATAGTTTCTTCTTGTTGCCTAAGTCCATTTATTTTTCTTTTAAAATTCACCTTACAATTAAAGCAAAGAAGTTGATTGGCGCACATTCCCAAGAACATGTAAATTCATTTATTTTCAAGTGGATGGAAGTAAATATCATTGAGTGAACATAATTGTCAAGGATAATTACAAAGATAACCATAAATGACTGATTGGGTTGAAAATACGCCCATAAACAAACCTTCTTATTTCCTATGACTTTTCTTTAGACTCTAGACCCTTATTTCCTTTTAACATTTATTTTTATATGGTTATTTTCTTGTTTTTAATTTTTAATAAATTTGTTCTTGTTTTTTTATATTTCCTGGTCTTATTACATGTGTTTTTATTTTCCACATTTTCAGAGTTCTTTCTTTTCTTGCTTCATCCCTTGTTTTAGTAGGGAAAGGGACAAATCTGCTTTCTAGGGACAAAAGGCATCAAAGATACTTTTCGAAAACATTTTGAGGCTAATCATTCTCTTCCTATATAGACCACATTCATTCTAAATTGTAGAGAGACCATCTTTCCTCAGGATGTCAAACTAGGTCATTTACTGAATAATGTATCACTAAAATATTGCATTCTTATGTAAGCTTTTAACCAAAGAACTGGAAAATAGCCTCAAGGGATCACCTCTGTCACCCTCTAGTCTCCAGTCAAGCTTGTATCTGAATCAGCCAAAAACATATGGATGTCTATCCAATTCCTGATGATCTATAATGAAAGTGATGTGCTATCTCTCTAGAGAGTCTTTTTGAAAGATTTGAACAATTTGAAATTGAGCGATTTGATGACAAGCAATTTCTATCATACCTCATTGAAATCTTTCTCCTTGATGCGCAATTTCACTTATTTTACTATTTTTCCTTTTAATATTCCCCATACAATTAAAGCAATAATTTTGATTGCCCACATTTCAAAGAAAAAATAAATCCATTTATCTTCAGTTGAATGGAAGTGATATGGTTGCAATAGAAGTGTAGGAAGGGATATGACAGATAGAATGATAACATTTCACAAATGAACTGTTCTCAAAAGAAGAGATGCATATTAATAACAAACAAGTGTAAAATGGTGCCAATTCAATAAGAAGAAAATACAAAGTAATACATCTCCGGGGCCTCATCTCATTAACATAAATTGGTAAAGATGAAAATAGATGGGAATAATCAATAATCCAGGCAAAGTAATGAACTGCAGGATGTACTTCATATTAGCCCAGCTATTCTGGAAAACAATTTGGAATTAGGCTAAAACAAGTGACTAAAATGTGCATACGCATATATTCTACTAATACATAACCCTGAAAATGTCAAAGAAAGGTCTCAGATATAACAGAATATTTATAGCAGATTTTTTTTAGTCACAAAGAAATGGAAACTAATTAGTTGACCACCAATTGGGCAATGGCTAAACAAACCATGGTACATGAATGTAATATAATATTACTTGCCACATAATGCAATGAATATGAAAAATACAGGTAAACATGAAAGAAATAGAGAAGAATGGAAAGAAATGATGAGCTTATACAAAATAAAGTGCAATATGGGCAAAGTAAAGTGAAATAAGTGCAGCATGTGCAATAAAGTGCAATGTAAAATACAATATGCACATTGGTTTTAACAATACAATTGGAAAGAGTGGCAACTGAAACATTAAAATTGGAAATGAATGCATTGTAATTATAAGGACCAAATTATATTAGTAGTTTGTTAAATAATGACTCCCGTGGGCTTTAGTTTCTTCTTCCATAAAATGGAAACAATACTATTTGCTTCCCATATTTGAGAAGGTTGTTATGTTATGAGGGTTAAATTTCATAATGCAATTTAAAGCACTTTGCAAACTGCAAAATGCTTTTGAAATATAAAGGATTGTGATAATTCTTGTTCTTCGACATGATCCATGTGATTCTATAGAACTCCACTTTGAAATGAGAAATAATTCAATTTATTTAGCTCCTATGCTGTGTCTATATGATGACTCAAATTGTTTTACAAAGAGGAAAAACTCAAATAATTTTCTTGCTGAAGCCTGTCTACACAATGTCAAGTGAAGGATTTCTCAAATCCCCTTCTCCTTCCAAGAATTATCCATCAGATCAACAAACAATGTCCAGCATTCTCTTGGTATTCTATTGGCATTCCTACCCTGGAAGATTGCCCCCCCAAATTTCTTCTTTCATACTTCTTTGTTTAATATTGTTTGCTTTAGATTAATCATTTCTTCTGGCTTCCCAGTCCACCTGACTGCTTCTAGTCCAAGTCTCTGTCTTTCCACTTTACTTCCTATTGTTGCATAGCTTTGTTATAACAGTGGGGAATATAACCACTAGCATGCCCAGATGGAAATATCTCTGTCTAGTACCCTCACTTACCCCTGACTATGGAGAAATAGACAATACCTGGTGTTTCTCCCTCTATTGTTATTCAAATTTGTGACCTTGTCTGTAATCAATAAATATAGGCATTTCTATTTTGAAAAAGAGAAGATTATATATGAAACTGGGAATAACTGTTAGATATTACTGTCAGAAAATGTTCTTTTCCCTATTCCCAACTGCCCTCTTGCAGAAAATTATTCTCACTTTATATTCTATTCTCTTAGAATTTCAGTTTCTCAGAATGAAAAAAAAGTAAAGAATTTCACTGAATAAGCCAATTAATAAAAGACATTATATAGGGGGTACTATTTCCTTTTATAAGGAGTAACTTTTTTAGAATAAGAATAAGGACTAGATCTGTGATTTTTATTTGTATAGCAAATTCTCAGGTGTGGAAATTCTCTCTACCAATGTAGGTCAGCACCTTTTGTTTAACTTGTAATCTTAGAGTTTTCTAGAGCACTGAGAGAGTAAATGACTCAATGAGGGTGACACGATATGTGTCAAAGTAGGGCTTGAATCAGAATCTTTCTGTCTTTGAAACCAACTCTCTATACATGACTCTATACATGATTCTTTCTCTCATGCAGTTTTACAATTTGGTGAATCGAAAAATTCAGTATTTCACTAGGAAGTAATGGATTTCTCCCTCACTGGAAGACATAAAGATAGAAAGTTATCTCTTTGATGTTTTCTTCATCTCAAAATTATTTTTTATGTTGAATTTATTATATGTTTCATTTTTCATGTAATTCATATTTCCATATTATCCATTTTGCAAAACACACACATGCAAATTCAAGAAAAAATAAAATGAAAAGAGTATACTTCAAAATTTATTCAGCATTCATCAGATCACTCTCTCTGGAGGTAGATAGCATTTTTTGTCATGAGTCCTTTGGAATTGTTTTGGATCACTGTCTTGATCAGAGTAGCTAAGGCTTTCACAGTTAACCATTGCTAAAATATTGCTATTACTGTGTGCAATGTTCTCCCAGTCCTGCTTACTTCACTTTGCATTAGTTCATATAAGTCTTCTCAGGAACTTTTCTGAAACCACCCTGCTCATCATTTCTGATAGCACAATACTATTCCATCAAAATCATATAACATGATTTGTTTAGTCATTTTCCAATTAATGGGCATCTTCTCAATTTCCAAGTCTTTGCCACCACAAAAAGAGCTGCTATAAATATCTTTGTGAAAGTAGGTCTTTTCCATTTCCTTTGATCTTTTTGGAATACAGACCTAGTTGTGGTGTTATTATGTCAAAGGATATACAGATTTATTGCCGTTTGGGAAAGTTCCAAATTGTCCTCCAGAATGATTGGTGTTTCCAAAATCTAAATGCCATTTGAAGCTATTTAATATTTTAATATAATAATAATTATAAATTAATTTGAAGCTTAAAACAACACTAAGATTTCCTGATACCATATGTTATAATAGGTATTTTTTGTTGAGTGGGAAGAGATGATACATAAATGAGCAGAACCATACTTAGAATTATTTCACCTGTGCCAAATACAATTAGAAGAGATCAAGGATGGCAGAATGTGATGATGAGTGTAGTTGCACAGTGAGAGGGCAAAGCCTAGCTCTCACAGAGTCCTTTCTGCACATACATTTTTTGAGGGGATGGCAGGCTTTTGAAAGAGAGTCTGTAGGGGTAGTAGCTCAGAGAAGTGAACAACAGAAGGGCCATGCAGCATTGTACAGATGTAGCATTCTCTGAATGACCAGAGAGAATAAACCTGATCATTGTTTGAGGCAGTTCACTTTTAGATACAGGAAAAGCCAAATGTTAAGATTGCTTATAACCTTAAAATTCTGTGACTGGTTCTCTAATAATTAAAGGCAGTTAAATAACATATTACTACAGAGAATATTTAAAGAGTAATGATGATGATAGGAACTTCAGCCATGAGAATTGGCCAGTAAAACAAATACTACTGAATCAAATAGACTGTTGAGAAACTATAAAAATTGCACAATATAGTCTGAAAATCATAGATTTCAATAGAGTTGTGAAAATACCTGTCACTTATGTTATAGTGAAAATTCTTTGGGAACAGATTGAACTTAATGGACACCAACATGGCCCTTCCAACTCTCAAATTCTTTGATTTTGTGGACCATATGACTACTATTAAAAGAATGAGTCTTTGTTAGTGTCACATCTCTTATTCACCACTCATCCTCTAGCATGTGGTATTAAAGAGTGAAAGGTGGTCTAGGATCATTCTCGTTTGGGTCCTTGGTTGACTCTTGAAGGAAGAGTCATCTATAACTGACCTGGAGAAGGTAGAAAATACTGATGAAAAGAGCCCTAAAATATTCAGCTACAATTTGATTCTAATGAAAGTAAAATCCACATTAACACCTAATTAAGTCATTATGATCAGAGCTGCACAATGCATACTTTATCACTATCTGGGGTGACTTAGCACACTTTCATCTTTGAGGTAACTAAGCTCATTAAAAACTGCTACTTGCTGAACAAATCATCAGAACTTTATGATGCTGAGTGACCAACATAATTAACCTCTTTCTAGGACTTTTAAAACATTGTTAAATCTATTTATAGTGAATTCTCACATAGAAGAGACCACTGGTGAGAAAGTGACTCCTTAATCATAGACTCAAAGACTGTTTTAAAAGATATCTACATGGCGCCTAGTAGCCAAAGCAACAGAGAAAAAGAAAAAAAAAAGAAATATTCATCCCCAAACTCTAGTTTTCCAAATATAAAGATTGCAGGCCTAATGTAAATGAGGTCAACCAATTAATTAACAAGCATTTGTTAAGTGCAAACTGTGTGTCAGGAATTGCATTAAGCATCTGTGGATATAATGACAAAAGAAGCTAACATGAATACTTAACCTACATGGGAAGCAGAAACAAGATAAATATAGAATGGAAGGAAGAAGTGGTTAGAGACCCAGGGAAAAGCACATTCTAAAGGTGGCCCATTAGTTGAGACTTGAAAAAAAATGAGGAACTCCAAGAGGTAGAGGCAAAGAGAGCATTTCCAGTCTAAGAGGATAGCCAGTGCAAAAGTATGGAGATAGAAGAAGGAATGTCCTTTGTGAGGAGCAGTATGGGAGGAAGAATATTAAGAAGACTTGAAAGGAAAGAAGGGGGCACTTAAGAGGGGCTTTCAATACTAAATTTGTAAATTTAGAAATGATCTCACAGATAATATGGAGTCACTAGAGTTTATTGAGTAATGAGATAAGATGGTCAAACCTTTAGGCTTCCTTTAGGAAAATGATTTTAGTAGCTGTGTGGGGGATGGAATGGAGTGAGAGGAGACAAGGCAGGGAATACAAGTGGGAGGCTACTAAAATAGTCAAAGAGAGGTAATGAGGGAACAAACTAAGGTGGTGGATATGTGAGTAGGAAATGGATTGGATTTAAGTGAAGCAGAGCTGCAAAGTCATCAGACTCACTCTCTCGACCAGTAACCAAAGTCCAAAGGTCAAGGTGACTAGGATGTAGTGGATGAACTTAGTCTTTTAAAATTAAGATCTTTCCCAGGTCTCAGTTTGTCTGAGGCAATGCCTATTCAAGTACTAAGGGCTAGGTAAGATTTGAGACAGAAGATGGCCTGGTTAAGTATCTTACGTCAGGGAGAGGAAGGCCTGAAGAGTTTTTGGGAAGAACAAGAAAAAAAAGTTGTTATTTGTACTCACTTTAAGTCATCAAAACCCAAACGATAAGCATCAAAGGCTTGGGCTTGGGCCTAGTACTGCCTTTTCTAGGAAAGCCAGAGTGATTTGGGTTTGAAGGCATAGTCAAATAGCTCTACTTTGAATCACAATGGGCTTTTTGAAAGCCTGCTTTTCCAGAGCTAATCAATAGTATTTTTGAAGTTCAGAGGAGGGGTGAATCCATTATTGTCTCCACTAACCCCTAACTCTCTGTCCTTTATATTGTAGCAATAGTTTGGGATACCTAAAAAAGGGGCCTTTCTCTCTTCCAATAAAGAAGAGGCACATAAATTCTCTGACCCATCCCAGTTGGGCATGAGGACTCTTATTGGCTGCTGAACTAGAACCCTTTTGAGATCATTACTTAGGATTTCTTTTCTATTTGATTGAAATAGCTTTGTATGGTCAGTGTGTGTGTATGTGTGTGTGTGTGTGTGTGTGTGTGTGTGTGTATCTATGTGTATGTATGGGGTAACTCTAACATTAGGCCACAAGCTATGAGCTCATGGTTTTTAGGTGAACCTATGTCTATGATATGGTTGTCTCTGTATCCTTTTTCCTTTGCTACAGGACCTGTTGAGATCCTGAAAGGCAGCTGATTTCTTTTTCCTGGGCACTGTATCATCAGGGTTCCTTGATCTGGACCACTAATTGTGGAGGACACAATGGCAAAGGAAAATTAGATGAGAATGGAAATGTCATAGTGATCACGAGGAGGAAAGAGCCCACTTGTCTAGATAAAGGTGTACTTAGCAAAGGCAAAATTTTAAATAACCAAGGAGCATCCCTACAGCATGTGTGCCTGCAGTCAGAAAATAATTCTGAGTTCAGAAGTAAGCAAGCTAAAGAAGACCCTTTATACACTTAGGGCAATCCCAATTCAGGATGCCTGTATCAACCAAAACTATAGTCTGTATATGTGTTAACCATAATATGAGAAAGGAAATTTCTTGATAAAATAGATTATAAATATAATAAGATAATGTCAAAGTATTGAATGAAATTATAATTCCAGGATATTTGTGTTTCTATAATTGACATGAAATAATATAACATTACATAACATAATAATAATCCCATTATTCAAGATAGTGTCTGTTTCAAGGAGGCTTGTACTTGGCAGTCATAAACAGATGAATGTTCCTGGTCAGCTTCATCTGGCCTTGTAGTTGCTGATACAGGGAGGGTTCACTCAAAGAGCAAAGCAACGTATGTCTGTTATGCCAGAGTATTCCAGGTATTATGATAGTTTATGCTCAGAGGGGGCCAAAAATATCTTTCTCCTGAATGGCCAATCCAGATTTTAGGCTTTTTTCAGGCAATGGGCAGGGGGCCCAAAATGATTCACAGTACCTGATTCACTTTTGTACTAGAGTATCTAGTTTTGCACTAGATTAATTAAAGTTACCTAGAGGTAACTTTTAACTTTCTAACTCCCTCATTTTGAAAGGGAAAAACCCTTAGACTAGAGTACAAAAATAGAATGTTCTTTGGGAATCTTAGATAGGAATAGAATTGGAGTTCTGTGAACCAAATCCCTCTACTGAAGAGAAAATAAACATCAGAACAATAGAGCCAGAAAAAAGCATAAAGACAGGTAAAGGACAGGGATCAGCAATAGACACCAGCCCCTTTTTCCTTGGCCTAGCAGTTCCTGGATAGCTGCTGTATTGGAATATATAAAAATTACTAATAAATACTCCCATTTAATAAGGATAAAAAAGTTCTCTCGAGATTACACAGGCAACTTCAAACAATGAAATAGCATATTTTCTATCCTAATTATGTTGCATTTATGAAAAAAATGCTTTGCCTAGCCCAGCTACAGAGGTTTACCATTAGCTTTCTTGCCCATTTTAAGAAATCACAAACAAAATTCCAAACAAGTCAGTAGACATGGTTGGGGGGAGGGTAGGAAAAAAGCACCTCTGGAAATCGGAGAGTGAGAATTAACTCAAGGGCAAAATATCCATCAGTTTTTAATTATTGTGGCATTAATGAAGATAGTGAATCAAATAAACAGATTGTTCTCACAGTTTTATCAAGCAAAATGAAATAAATATGAAATTTCTTACAACTCTTGCCAGCCATTATTAAGGGACAATTTATTGAATAGTCCTTGGGTATTGTTTCATAGTAGCATCTTTCCTTCTTCTGGTTATGAGTTCCGAACTAATCTTCACAGAAATGAAATTTCCATGGGCTTTCAGAGATGGCTTTCCATGCATTATTCCAGTTCCCTAAGGAAATGTTAGGTTGAATTATTAAAAGAAAGTTTTTGTTCATGCTTAGCTGGTAAAGATGCTGGTTGCTAAAAATACCTGCAATAAATCTGTTGTTGTTAGTTGATTTTGTTCATATCTGACTCTTTGTGACCTGTTTTGAGGTTTCATTGTCAAAAATATTTCAGTGGTTTGGCATTTCCTTCTGCAGCTCATTTTACAAATGAGGAAACCAAGGCAAACAGGGTTAAGTAACTTGCCCAGGGTAACAAAACTAGCAAGTGTCTGAGGCTGGATGTGCATTTAGATATTTCTGACTCCAGGACTGGTGTTTTATCCACTGTATCACTTAGCTATCCTGTGGAATAATAATATTATCCTATAGGATAATAATAGCCAACAATAAAAATAGCTAACTTTTGTGTACCACATATTATGTGTCAGGCACTGTGCTAAGAGCTTTATTATCTCATTTGATCTTTACAAAAGCCCCAGGAGGTAGAAGTTGTTATAATCCCCCATTTGCAGATGAGAAAACTGAGCCAAACAGAGGTGAAATGACTTGTCCATGATCACATAGCTCATATATAACTGAGGCAAGATTTCAACTCAAGTCTTGCTGATTATATGCCCAACTCATTACTCCATTCCTTATATATTTTAATTTGTATTAGTAACCTTTCTTTTTATGTTGCCTTTATTTCCCAGTTTATCACCCTCACCCTTTGCCCAAAAAGATTTCCCCTATAACAGTGAATGAATGCTGAAAAGAGGAAAAAAAGTAGTTCAGGAAAACTAGCCAGCACTGTAACCAAGTCTAACAATACAGCCAATGCTCCACACTCACATTCTGCCACATCTGCAAAGAAAGGAAATTGATAAATTTTCTCATCTCTATTTTAAAAACTAACTTGGTCTCAAAAAACTAAACACCACAATGACTTGATATTTAGTTTATTTTATTGTTGTTATTTTTCTTCTTTCTATTTATTCTTATTCCATTTATGCTGTAGTCAATCAATAAATAAACATTTAGCAAGAATTTCCTTCATGTAAGACACTATGCTAAACTCTGGGAGGACAAAGAAAAGGAAAAATACAGCCCTTCCTCTTAAAGAACTCACATTCTAATGTGGGAGACAACAAGCAGACAGCCATATGTACATTTGTATGTGTGTATGCATGTATGTGTATGCAAATACTCACATGTGCATATATATGTGTGTATAGGCGTATGTCTACATGTACACATACATACATATACACATGTATATATGCATACACATACATATACACAAATGCACATATACATATTTGTGAATATATGTCTATATACATATGCATGTGTTGTATGTAGATATTCATATATACATACATACACAAGTACATATAAATGCACATATACACACATATACATACATATATGCATATGTATATATGTATTTATGTGTGTATATATGCATACATGTATATATACATATACATATGCGTACACACACACATATATATATATATATATATATATACATATACATACATACACACACATATATTTGAGATTAAGTCATGGAAGAAGTCCAGGAAGCTAGGTGTATATTATATCCCTAGTTGCGTTTACATTGCATCAGTTCATGTCTTCCCATGTTTCTCTGGATCTCTATATAAACTATTTTATAAAACACAATGACATTCCATTTTCTTCATAATACACTATGTGCATAATTCATATTGATGTTTAAATTCCATTTCCTAATTCATGGACATTTGTTTTCCAGTTCTTTGCTAACAGCAAGAACAACAATGATTGTATAAGTATTTTAGTCTGTGTGGTATATTTCTTTCTATCCTTGACCTCCTTGGTGTGCATGCGTAGCAATGAGATTTTGAAATCAAATGGCAGGAGAAAAAATAAAGATCCTAATAGCAAGCTAAAGAAAAAGTGCTGTCTACTGTCTACTCTTGACATCATGCCAGAAAAAAGAAATCTTTGAAAAGTGACAGAAATTGTAGGGGAGAAAATTACCCCAAAAGAGTTCAGGACATTAGTCCTTTTGGACAGAAATAAAGGAATGTATTTTTAACTGAAAAATTTGTGTTGGGACGTCTGCACTTGAGACTTCTGTGACAGTGTAGTTTGTGATTTAATTTCTAATGCTATTAACGCTATGGCTATATCCTGGGTTACCAAAGAAACATATTTTGGTTTCTGATACTGATTTTTTTTAATCTTCTAAGTAAATCCTGAAGCATTTTTGGACTTTCGTATAAATTACATTTAGACTCAATGAATAAAGTCAATCTATTATAACATTTTCCAGTCTTTAAGACATGATTCCTACTCTTCTCACATTTCTAAGATAAAACTAAATATCATATATATATATATATATACACACACATATATATACACACATAAATACTTATATGCATGTACGTATTCATTCATGTATATATACTTTTGAGGATATGTTAATGCACACATATATGCACATGTGTATTACATACATGTATATATACAAAACCATATACACATAAACATCTGAGAATATACTAATGCAACTAGAGTTACAGTCAATTCTAGAGACCAGAAAAGATGAAAAAAAAATCTCATGTATATCAGATTTTAGTTTAAATTTTGTTTTATCTGAATAAATAATTCTCACTCTACTACTACTTAAATCACTCGAGTACAAAATACATATGGGTGTACTTATTTCTCATCTCTTGCCTTGTATGTTGCCAAAACTTTCAATGTACTGCATATATCTATTCAGAATCTTCTTTTAAATTTTTTTTTAATTTTCAATTCTCAATTCTCTCCTTTCCTCACCCACTGAGAAGACAATATTGACAATATCCAGTATACCTATAAAATCACGCAAACCATATTTCCATTAGTCATACTTTCCCTCAAAATGAGAAAAGAGAAGAAAAAAGAAAGAGAAAAAATACGGTTCAATCTGTCCTTTAAGTGCATCAGTTCTCCATCCGAAGGTGGATAACATCTTTCATCATGAGTCTTGTTATTGTAGTGAATCATTGTATTGATTAGAGTTACTAAGGCTTTTACAATTGATTATCTTTAGAATATTAATGCTACTATGTAAATTATTCTCCTGGTCCTGTTCATCTCACTCTGCACTAATTCATACAGGTTCTTCCAAGTTATCCTGAAACTATCCCCTTCATAATTACTTAGAGTAAAATAGGATTCCCTCACATTCAAATACCATAACTTGTTTAGTCATTTTCCAATTGATGGGTATCTCCTTAGTTTCCTTTTTTTTTTTGGCCAACATAAAGGAACTGCATTTTTTTTGTACTTATGGGTTCTTTTTCTTTTATCTTTTTGAGATTCAGACCTAGAAATGGTATTTCTGTTTTATTACCTTTTGGGTGCTGCTCCAAATTTTTCTTCAAAACTGATCAACTCTCAACAATGTACTAGTGTATCTATTTTCCCACATCCCCTCCAGAAGTTGTCATTGTTTTTTCTGGCATCTTAGCTAATCGGATGGGGATGAGGTGGTACCTGAGAGCTATTTTAACTAGCATTTCTCTAATTATTAATTATTTATATCAGTTTTTATATGACTATTGATAGCTTTGACATTTTCTTCTGAAAACTGCCTGTTCACATTACTTGACAATTTACCAATGGGGAAATGGGTTAATATTCATATAAATCTGGCTCAGATGCCTGTATTTGAGGAATGAGACTTTTATTGGAGAAATTTAGTGCAAAATTTCCTCCTAGTTTTCTACTTTTCTTCTGATTTAAGCTGCATTGATTTTGTTTATTCAATTTTTTTTTCATTTTACAAAATCGAAATTATCCATTTTATCTCTCTCTTGTTTAGTCATGAACTCTTCCCCTATTCATATACCTCAGAGTTGCTTTTCCCATATTCCCCTAATTTGCTTATGATTTCATACTTTATGGCTAATTCATGTACCTTTTTTGAACTTGTTTTGGGATATGATGTGAGACGTTGGTCTATGCCTAGTTTTTCCTTGTTCATTTTGTTGTTTTCCCAGTCAAACACTGAATTCTTTACCTAATAGCTGAGATCTTTGGGTTTATCAAACACTTGATTACTGTGCTTATTTACTTCTATATATTTTGTCAATAATCTGTTCCATTGGTCAACCACTCTATTTCTTAACCAGTACCATTTTTGAAAAAAAATTACAGCTTTATAGTATATTTTAAGATCTAGTACTGCTAGCCCCTCTTCCTTTCATGTTCTCAAAAAATTTATCCTCTTAATATTCTTCGCCTTTGTTCCTCCAGATGAATTTTATAATGATTTGTTCTAGCTTTACAAAGTAATGTTTGATTAGTTTGATTGTTTTGTCATTAAATAAGTAAATTAATTTGGTTATTATTGTCATTTTTATCATATTGACTTGGCCTACTCATGAATTATTAACATTTCTCTAAATATTTAGATTTGTCTTTATTTGTATAAAGAGTGATTTTTAATAATGTTCATATACTTCTCGTGTTTGTTTTCACAGGTAAATTTCCAAGTATATTTTAAATGGATTTCTCTTTCCACCTCTTTTTGCTGAATTTTATTGGTAACATGTGGATATGCTGAAAATTTGTGGGCACCTAGGTGATGCAGGAGATAGAGTGTTGGCCCTGGAATCAGGAAGATTTTGAGTCTGGCCTTAGGAACTTATCAGTTGTATGATTCTGGGCAAATCACTTAATCCTACTTTCCTCAGTTATTCATCTGTGAAATGAGAAGGAAATGGCAAACTATTCCAGTATTTTTGTCAAGAAAACCCCAAATGGAGTCACAAAAATTCAGACATGACTGAAATGACTCAAAAACAACTGATGATTTGAGTGGGGATTTTATATGCTGCCTCCTTCTTCAAGTTGTTAATTGTTTCAACTACCTTTTAAGTTGACTTTCTAGAGTTCTCTGAGTATATCATTATATCATCTGCAAAAAGTGATGCTTTGTTTCCTCATTGCCTTTCTTTATTTCTTCAATTTATTTTTTTTTCTTGTTTTATTGCTGTAGCTAGTACTTCTAATACAGTATTGAATAGTAATGCTGATAATGGACATCCTTGCTTCACCCCTGATCTTATTTGAAATGCTTCTCATTTATCCCCATTACAAATAATTCTTGCTTTCAGCTTTAGATATTTACCACTTATCATTTTAAGAAAAGCTGCACTTACTCCTATGCTTTTTAGTGTTTTGTTTTATTTTGTCTTAAACAGGAATTACCATTGTATTGTCAAAGGCTTTTACTATACCTATTGAAATAATCATTTGGCTTTTAATCATTGATACGGTCAGTTACTCAAATGGTTTGGTTATCTCTTATTTAGATCTGTTTTTGCTTTTTCTTTCAGATTGTGGTTTCTACCCATATCTTTTTTTTTTTTTTTTACTCCAAAGGAAGCATAATAGATTCTGCTGCAGTGTCATAATTTGACTGTGGAATCTTTCTCCTTTAAGCGTGTCTTATAAAGAACAGATTATTTGATTCTGGTTTCTAATTCTTTTTGCTGTCCTCTTCTGCTTTATTGGTGAGTCCATCCTGTTCCTATTCATGGTTATGACTGCTATGTATTTCCCTTCCTCCTAGTGAATTATTTTTATTTTTTTTTATTTTAGACAAATACTAAAACTTAAATATATAATAAAAAAAGCAAAAGAAACATATTATGAACTTAAATATAAAACAAGAAAGAAAAAAGCATGTCATATGCACAGAAAAACATAGGAAGGGATTCAGAATATGTAGCAATAACTTTCCATTTCAAGAAAGCTTATATATTAAATATGGCATGTTATACTGAAAGCTGTCCATCTTTTCTTTGTTTCCTTGTAGGTTTTCTTTTGTTCTCTGCCATACACTTTTTACTTTGTTCTTTTTTACCCTTCCTCTCCTCCCTCCCCATTACAATTAAGAATAGATATATTAATATATACATATATACATACACACAAATATATATATAGACATACATAATATATATAAGCATATACTTTCCTAAGAGATTCTACTTCTAATCTTTGTTTTTATGTTTGTGTGTATCTCTTTTTTCCTCTCTCCTAACTCCTCTACTTTACTTCTATCCACTACCTTGCCCTCCTTTTACTTATCCTATCCCCTCTAGTAATCCCACCCTTATCCTCCCATTCCCAAAAATTTAAAAACCTTTTTATACCCCCCTTTGACCTACTGCTTTTCTTCTACTCACTACCTTGCCCTACTATTACTTGACCTATCCCCCCTACAAAAATCCTTCCTTTATCCTCCCCTTCCCATAAATCAAAACACTCTTTTGTCCTCCCCTTGACCTTTTTCCTCACCCTCCCCTCTAAAGATTCTCCCTTATCTTCCCAAGAATCTCTCCCTTATCCTCCCATTCCCTTTAATCCACTCTACTATATTCCCCTTTTAACCTATTCCCTCACCCTCCCTTCTGAAGATCTTTCCTTTATCCTCTCCCCTTCCCTATCCATTTAGAGTTTTATTTCTTTCTAAATTTAGAAGACTTTTAAACTATTCTAGATATATTTGTATTTTTCCCTCTTGAACCCATTCTTGATGAAAGTAGGTTTTCAGAACTAACAATCCCTCTTCTCCATTTAATTCCTCTGTATTGATTCTTCCTCTTGCACCTCATTTGTATGACATAATTAGTCTTTTAGAAGTTGTTGAATGGTTTTATTTTTTGAAATCCTATAATACTCATTTCTACCCCAATCTTTCTTATAAGCTACTGAAATTACTCATAATAATCTTAGACACTGGTTTTATATTTTACATGAATAAAAGATAAACAGTCTGTCCTTATTTAGTCCCTTGTAATTGGTCATTGATATGTACCCTTACAGTTCTCTTGGCTCTTGCATGTCAAATCTGCTGATAAGTTCAGTTTGTTTATTTTTAACAAAGTCTCTAAAGTTTGACAATTCATTAAATCTTCATCTTTTTTTTCATTCAAAATTATGCTTAGCTTTGCCAAGTATAATATTTTCATCCAGAAGCCCCAGTTCTTTTGCTCTTCAATATATAGTGTTCCAAGACCTGTGATCTTTTAGTGTTGCCACTGCTAGGTCTTGTGTGATTTTAATAGTGGTACCACCATATGTAAATTGCTTTTCCTTATTGCTCATAATATTTTGCCCTTGAATTGGAAATTTAGGAATTTGACTATAAAATTCTTATGAGTTTTCTTTGTAGGATTTCTTTCAGGTGGTGATTGGGGGATTTTTTTTTCCATTTCTCCTTTCCCTTCTTGTTCTAATGTTTCAGCACAATTTTATTTAATTAGTTCTTGTATTATTGTATCAAAATACATTTTTATCATAGCCTTTGCTTAGTCTGATTAGTCCTATGTTTTCTCTTCTTGAACTGTTCTCCAGATCAGTTGTTTTTCTTATGAGATGTTTCACATTCTCTTCTATTTTTTTCATTATGTATTTATTATTATTACTATTATTATTTTTATTTTTCAGTCTCTAATAACTCCACTGACTTCCCCTTTCCTGATTCTGATTTTCAAGGATTGATTTTCTTCCTTAAGATTCTTGATTTCTGGGGGACAGAGGGGCAGAGCCAAGATGGAGGAGTAACAGCTGGGACTTGTTAGAGCTCTCCCCCAAATCTCCCTGAATACCTATAAAATGACTCTAAGTAAATTCTAGAGCTACAGAACCCACAAAATAACAGATTGAAACAAATCTCCAGGCCAAGACAACCTGGAAGGCCAACAGGAAGGGTCTATCACACTGGGCTGTGATTGGAGCACAGTCCAGCGTGGGCAGCATTGGCACAGACCAGGTTGGAGGAGGCCTTCAGGGATTGAATTGCTGGCAGCTGTGTCACTTTCCAGACTTCTCAACCCACAAACATCAAAGATAAAGTAGAAGGTCATTAGGGAAATTCTTCTGGACCTGGGTAAGAGAAGAACGTGCTCCAGACCCAGCCCCAGGGTGGCAGAGCTAGCTGCAGTAGTGGTGGGAGCACCAGAAGTGGCTGTTTCTGGAACTCCAGGCCTACAGATGGTTCAGGGATCAAGTGGCTGATCAGAGGGGCATTGCAGGGATCTCTTTGATGGTGCTGAGACAGGATTCTCTTGCTTTGTCCTGCTTAGATCTGGGTCACAGTGCTGGGTGGTAGTCCTGTGATGAGGAAGAGTGCTGGCATGGCAGAGTTTGTGGCAGCTGTGGAGAGGGAATCCCCCTCATAATTCTAATGCAGAAAAGAGTGCTTGTGGTCACTCACAGACCAGAGCACAGGAGAGGAATGAACACCTCTCTTTGGTTCATGACACCTTGGAAGAACTGAAAAATTACAGGTACCTAGACATATCCCTAACTACAGCTGTGTAAAACCCCCTGAAACTTGGGATAGAGCGCTCTTCACTCTGGAAGCAGAGTCCTACCTTGACAAAGAAATCAAAAATCAAGTAATTGCCTGGGAAAATGAGCAAACAGCATAAAAAAAATCAGACTATAGAATCTTATGTTGGTGAGAAAGAAAATCAAAAAATACAACCAGAAGAAGACAACAAAGTTAAAGCTTCTACAGTGAAAGCCTCCAAGAAAAATAGGAACTGTTTGAAAGCTATGGAAGAGCTCAGAAAGGAGTTAGAAAATAAAGAGAAGTAAAGGAAAAATTGGGAAGAGAAATGAGAGGGATGCAAGAAAATCATGAAAAATAAGTCAACAGCCTGCTAAAGGAAACTCAAAAAAGTAGTGAAAAAAATAACACCTTAAAAATAGACTAATCCAAACGGCAAAAGAGCTCCAAAAAGTCAATGAGGAAAATAATTCCTTAAAAGCAGAATTGGCCAAATGGAAAAGGAAGTCCAGAAGCTCACTGAAGAAAATCTATCTTGCCCTACAGGAAAATAAAGGGGAAGGGAATGGGAGAAGTGGGGGTGATAGAAAGGAGGGAAGATTGGGAAAACGGGTGATGAGGGTGTACACTGTCTTGGGGTCGGGGGAGAGGAAATTGGGGAGAAAATTTGAAATTCAAAATATTGTGAAAGTGAATGTTGAAAACTGAAAATAAGTAAATTATATAAAATTTTTAAAAAATTGACCAAGAAAAGTCAATTTTTCACCTTGGTCTTCTGAGTTCTTATAAAAAGTTTCTATGGGAAATCATTAATTGGCTTAGCTGATGTCTAGGTTTCTACAGATGTAGTTGAAAAGGATGCTCAGACAAAGTAGAAGAACTCAGGTAAAGGATAGTCCATATTTCACCAAATAGAAAATTCCCAAGATGCAAGAGACTCATAGAAAGAAAACAAAAGATAACACCAATACCCCTCAAAGGATTAATAGGAACCCATAAACATAAAATTAAATACATGATTCATTCACAGCAGTTTACCTAAGAAAGAATTAAATTTATTGTGGTGCAGTGTCTAAGTAAGTCTATGTTGGGGTTTTCATTAGGACAGTTTGAGGCTTCCATTAGTGTAACATTTCCAGTATTGTTACTCAAAAGAGAAACAATTAACATTTTTTACCTTACTCAAAGTGAGAACCAGAAAAGGCCTTATCCTAAAAAGGTCTCCCATTGCACCCTGAGCAATCCTCAGTCATCCTGATGAATATCAGGCCACTGGAGCCAGATGACTCTGGAGGACAAAGTAAGGCTGGTGACCTTGTACAGCCCTCCCTCATGCAAGTCAAAGTCAACTGCAAGCCATGTCATCTTTTTCCTGATGTCATGGTCCTCTTTGATAAAGAAAGACAAACACAATTTCCAATATTGTACTAAGTCCTTAGTTTTTATACAGAGTACCAGATAGCTCCTTCTAGGTTTAAGACTCATAAAATAAAATACTTTGTGAGATGGAGGAGATCTCAGCAACCATCTAGTACAAAATGTACATGAAAGGAATCTTTACTATAAAATATAGCACAACTGGTATATTGTTAATGAAAATGGGAAAATCTTTCCCATTGATTAATAGGCCTTTGTGACCTGCTTGAGTCACATGGAAGCCTGAGTCACATGAGCCTATAGTGATAGTAGCTTATGAAACAGGTAGAGCAGGAAGGGGTGAAGCAGGAAGTTGGAGGAGTCAGAGCTGAGAGAGAGATGGAAGGAGTTGGAGTTTGGACAGAGAGGAGGCAGGCAGAGAGACACAGAGCAGCTAGCATGAGTGAGAGGAGTGATATTGCTTAAGGGAGTTTTGTTTGTAGGAAGGCCCTAATGGAGCAAGGTTTAGGGATTGCGGTGCCCCTTGCATTGGTAGTGTGTATAGACTTCATAGTTACTATGATAGATTTCTTTACTACTATAATGGATATGGCTTTCTGGTGTTTGAATAAATGTTTTGGTGTCCTCTTCCATGGAGAGAATCTGTAATATTTTGTGATTCAGAAATACGCTGGCATATTCATAGCAGCCACTGTTGGTATTGCATTGGTGCTGCAACTGGTGATCCAGCCTTTGCTAGAAGACTTCCAATAAGGAAAGATCTATCACTTCTAAAGGCACTTCATTCCACACTTGGACAATTCTAATTGTTAAGAAGTTGTTTTTTCCCTTCTTTCTCTCTGTTTCCAGTTGTCAATAGCCCTCAACCTCAAAGAAAGATTGCATCCCTTTTTTGATCCTCTTTTGCTCCCAATATAGTTAAAGAAAAATCTTTTTAATGCTCTTATTTTTCCTCATCAGTCTCAGCTCCTTCTCAGATTTAGCACTACTGACACAATTTTTAAATGACAAAATCTTACATTTATTCTCTCTTACCTGACATTTCTTCAATCTTTTTTTATTCCTTTTAAAATTTAAGTTGGTTGATGAGTTCCCTATGTATCCATATCAGTCTCTTCTATCAGCTTGTTTTTCTTCTTTATTGGAATTGTTTCTCAGTGCATCTTCTGAATTTCATTCTTTAATGTCTCACATCCCGATCAGGCTAACTTCCCCAGTCCCATTTTAGTTCATGAAATCTTTTCTATGTTTCCTCTGAAACATTTAGAATTTGCTTTCCCCAATCCAGGTTTTCAGATCAATTTATGTATAGATTCCCTTTCCTTCTCTAATAAAAATTCTGGGGAAAAGAGATCATTTCCCTCTAGGGTTCCAATTATTTCAACCCTAGTAACTAGTTCTCTATTAATAAGAATCAGATTCAGAGAGTAACATCCCTTTATTATTTCCTCCACCATTTGAAGGAAGAAATTTTCACTAATGCAAGTCATAAAGTTATTAATTTCTCTGCTTTTAATAGATGAAGAACTTTAGTAGATATCTAGATAATTTAAGTCCATCTTTCTTACAATGTCATGCTTCCATGTAAAATGTATGGTCTGTTTTACAACCTTATCATTTTTTTCTACTTTTTGTCCAGATGCCCTGTAGTATACATCAATAACAAAACTCCTTCCACTTTCTTCTCCTATCATACTTCTCTCTCCTTACCAAATATCCTGACATGAATATCCTCCTCTGTCTCTTTAGATGTTTCATTAGCAATCCTAAGTAACTGGAATAATTGCACCCAGCTGTCACAAGGCAATTATAGGGGACTTAAAGACAATTTGAAAGGTGATGGAATCCTCTCTTTAAGTCTCTAGACTTGTTGAATGGGACTGATAAGATGGCAGTCACATCACCCATCACTGGGAATCAGAAGACAAAAAAAGTCTGAGAAATCACCATGAAGCATGATTTGATGAAAAAGATCTTCCTATTCAGTAGATTTCAAGGGACAAATATTCTTGTAAGATTCAAAAAATTAAAATTAAAAAAGGGGGCCTCCATAACTCCTGTGAAAATTCTTGTGCAAAAGGCTTCATACATGGAAACCAATGTGCAAAAAGCCTCAGAAAATGGAGGTACTCCTGTCTGAATATAATTTTAAATGGTGAATATACAACTATATCAGTGTCTCTGGAATGTTCTTCCCCTAAGGGCTATGATAGAGAATTTGTCCCTGAAAAAGAAAGCAAGTAACTACTACTGGAGGTTAAAGAATATTATAGAAAGAACCACAAAACCATAGAGGTGTAAGAAAGAGAATTGTTATGAATGTTCACCATTTGCCTGGATATAAAGAGAATTGCAAGAGGAGTTGTGGAACAGTGCACGAGCCAGGAAAGGAGCCACAGGAGGAAGCACCAATGTCCTAATCTAGAAGAGTACTCTCAGACTTTGAGACCATACATGCCCCTGGGAAAGAATTGCTAACTGTTGGATATAATTATGGGAGCTAGGTAACACAGCTGATAGGACCCTGGCCTGAAATCAGGAAGACCTGAGTTCAAATCCAGATTCAGACACTAGTTGTGTGACTTTGGGCAAGTGACTTAATCCTGTTTGCCTCAGTTTCCTCATCTGTCACTCCAGTATTTTTGCCAAGAAAACCCCCAGTGGAGTATTGAGGGCCAGACATGATTGAAATGACTGAACAACGGCAACAAGGATATTATTTTATATGAGCTCTGTTATGAGTCCTTAGTGTTTACATTAATTTGTAAACAAAAATCTTCAGGTTCTGAAACTTATTAATCTAGGTTTTTGTAAAGGGAGTTGATCACTAAAAATGAACATCAGGATACAGCATCATACTGAAGTTTCCACATCACCTGGGTGAGGGAAATGATTATAAAAAATGGTTTCAAATTTGCCAGAAGGAATTTCAAGTTAGTGACTTGAACGTTTACAGCCAAGACTATCTTCCCTTAAGAAGCTTGCCGTAAAAAAAGAAAAGAGCTCCAAATAAAGCAGCGATTCATAAAACTAAATGGAAATGCCAATAAGTCTTTTATTCTGACAAGGAATTCATAAGAAAATGGCCTGAATGCTTTGTGAATTCTAGTCAGAATACCCCAGAGGTACTGAAGCCAGCATGTTCTCAGCTGTGATGTGTCAATGAAGTAGCAGGAGAACTAGGCCATTTCCTACAAGGTAAGACTACCCAGACAGACAAAAGTTTTACTGTGTTCTGTGTAATTTTGGAAGTAGTTTGAGGCTTCAAGAGAATGGAAATCAGTAGTTCCAGGCAATCAAGGAGGTGAAGATGAAATAGAGGTGCCTGGAGACAATCCAAGATATCTGAAATTGGAGTCATCTCTAATGTTAGGATTCTCTGAGAGTCAAAGCATATGTAAACTTATCACTTCCTAGGAGAGATTATAATGCAAGAATTTTGCTTTTGTTTGTTCAAAGCTATAATTCCATGTGAGGAAGCTCACTCTGCTAATGCAGAATAGCATCTGTTCTGCATTTTATCATCTTATAGTGTTCCCTGTCTTGAACTTTAGAGGCTAGTCCACTGTGACCCCTAAATATCAAAGTCAGGAAGACCTGGTGAAATAATTGGTTCTAACATGGACAACAGAAGACAGTGGCAGAGTCACTTAATCTCAAAGTATCCTTCAGGCAACCATACTGAAAATTTGGAGGCGGTAAAGGACTGGGAACAAAGTAAATGTCCATACAATGGGAAATAGTTCAACAGATTTTGATACAGTAATGGAATATCAGTGTTCTGTAAGACAAATATGTCCAGAGTGTGGCCTGTAGTCTGCATTGCTGCTTACAACATGGAGTGTGGCCTGAAACAAATTAAAATATAATTGGGAAATATTTAACAAAATAAATACTAATAAAATAAAACAAAAATAATGTCAATTTTGTGGTTTTCTAAGTCAACATGTGGCCCACAGGGGACTCTATCATGATTTAGTAGCCCCCTGTTTCTATTTGCTTGATACCACTGATGTAAGAAACATTTTATATGAAGATTTTGGACTCGTGAGAAGCCTTAAAATGGCAGTCAGAGATCCATCTTACGGGCTAATGAGACCTAGGTTCAAGTCCTATATCTGATGCATACTAGCTATATGAATCTGGTCGAGTCATTTGACTCCTAAGTACTCTAAGCTAGAGGTATCTATATATCTGAGGAGTTTTTTTTCTCTCTCTCTGTCTGAAGGCTTTTCAGAGACACAAGCAGTAAAAAAAAATCCCAGCTTTTTGCTTTCCTTCTAACCTTGGTTGCATTGGTTTTGTTTGTGCAAAACCTTTTTTAATTTGATATAACCAAAATTATCCATTTTACATCTTATAATGCTCTCCATCTTTTTTGGTTATAGATTGTTCCCTTGTCCATAGATCTGAACAGGTAAACAATTCCTTGCTCTCCTAATTTGATATTTATGATATCACCCATATGTACCCATTTTGCCCTTATTTTTATAAACAATGCAAAATGTTGGTCTATACCTAGATCTATACTTGACATACTGTCTTCCGGTCTTCCCATTACTTTCTGTAGAGATGAGTAGATGTACCTCCCTTCACTTTTTTGTACATTTCTAGTGGTATAGGTGTAGAATATTTCCTATAATCTCAGATTTGTTTAATGTATTAGTAAATTAGGTTGAAATGCTTTTTCTTTACTTGATTTTTTTAATTGACAAAGGGTGGATTATTAGAGTGGAAATGTATTCAGAAATATTTTTAATGAGGCTAATAAAATTCAAAATTAAAAAAGATCAAGAAATTGTTGCTGAACCATTATTGGTGATCTTCAAGGAAAAGGGCAAAGAATAAAGTTACTATTATACTCATATAATTTCAGTTTTCAAAAAGGGAGAGAAAGTAGGTAGCCAAGTATAGACAAATGAAAATTAATTAATCCCTTTTAATATTATAGAATGGAATACTAAAAGGATGGTTTGTTAACAATAATAATGAAAGGAAGTGATATCATTAAAGTAGCATGGGTTCATGAAGAGATTGTGCTAGATGATGTTCATTTTCTTTTCTGGCATTGTTAAGAGACTGGCAGACTAAAAGAGTTCCATATTAATAATATCTGATATTTAAATTTAGCAAAATGCTTTACATACATTATCTCATATGATCCATAAAATATACCTGTTGCCATAAATGTTTTTATTATCCCTATTTTACTCATGTCAAAGCTGAGTATCAAAGAGTTAAAGTAAATTGCCTAAAATCACATAGTAAATGTCAGAGACAGGATTTGAATCCAGATCAGCCTGATTCCAAGTGGAACATTCTCTATATGACCCACAGCTATCTTTCATAGTACACCACAGTCATTTCTTAGTGTATTTTTATTTCAAGAAGACATCTGACAAAGTCTATCATGTTATCCTTGTATAAAGGATAGAGAGATATAGACTACAATATAATATAGTTGCAAGGATACAGAACTGATTAACTGTCTAAATTCAAAGAAGGTTGAAGGTGGGATCAATTTTATCCAAAATTTATGAGAGAGAGAGAGAGAGAGAGAGAGAGAGAGAGAGAGAGAGAGAGAAAGACATAGAGACAGAGAGAGACAGAGAGAGAGACAGAGACACAGAGAAACACAATAAAAACAAAACAACAACATTCATTTACCCCTTACTATGTGCCAGGCACTGTGCTAAGTATGTAGAGAGCCTACATGCATCAAGAGGGACTTGCTGACAAATGAAAAGATAAGATAGCTCCTGGTCTCAATATAGGGGGAAATAACACATACAGAGTAGTGGGTAGCAACAGAAAGTTATTTTAATCTGAGAAACAAGAGAGTGGAAAGTAACAGAGCCAACTGACGTCCTTTTCCACGAACAATGGTAGTGCTATTTAATTACGAATTTGAATGTTATTTGATGTCTAGGTGAGATAAATTGACTCCAGAAAGCCAAGAAGCAATTATTTCCAAAATTGTTAAAGGGAAGACTTCCTAAAGGTTAGTCTTCCTTTTCAAAGAAAGGAGATGAGATGGGCAAGAGGACTTGAAAGTACAATATACAAGAATGAGTTAACAAATGGGGAATGTTTGTGGGCATGCAATAGTATCCAAATAATGTGACATAGAAAAGTAATTGGATTTTTCTTTTTTTGACCACTGGGTGGACATGTTGAAGAGCTAGAGAGAATTAAAAGAAATGTCAAAATTTGGAATTTGGAGTTATTCAAGAGTGGCTTAGGCCATAACAAAGACTATTCAATTCCACATCATTGAAGGTAGTCTAGCAGAGGTTTAATGACCATAAGTTGGGTATGTTGTGGGTTGAATTCACAGTTTGAATAATTGTTGGACTTGGAATAAGTTGTGTCTCAAGGGTGCTTTTTAACCTTAATTCTATGAATCTATGATATGATGCCACAAATTCCCATATATCCTTGGTAATAAAAAATGGCACATGCAATTTAAAACTGTAGATAACCCAATCATAATTTAAATATGGATTTGGTTAGCATTTATTTTCATTCTGAAAAGGACAACTCAGAGCCATATGGCATGTAGGGTGGACAGAAATTATGCAGCTTGGAGACAAATTATGGGCAGCTGGTACAGAGTGTAACAGGGAGGTGTTTTGGAGGCAACTATTACTTTTCCTCAGAATATCAGCAGAAACAAGTTGAAACAGATGGGCCATGAGACATATAAAGGTCCTGGGGCAGCACAAAGGTGAGAGAAATCTAATAACCTTTCTCTAGGTACAAAGGTCGGTAATTATAACTAATAAATGAGAAGGTTACATAATTCAACTTAAGGATTTATTTTTCTTTTATTTTTTTCCTCTAATTCATTTATACAAATAAAGTAAATCCTAATATCTGTTTTTATTTATTAATAGATGCAACATCTCTCTTCCCCCTGACCCAGGAATTTTCCATAGAGAAAAATGTGTGGAGGCAGCAAGCTACAGTGGAAAAATGTCAGCTTTGGTAATAGGAATACTGGGGTTCAAGTACTATCTCTGATACATATCAATTGTATAATCATGGGCAAGCCCTAGAAAGTCCTCTAAGACTATAAATTAGAGTACTGTCAATATGCATCAGTATCATTGATACTGGTGGAATAATAGTTCCAGACTTGATTATGATGATGATGATGATGACAAAGAAGATGATGTAAAGCTGAATTGATTATGCTTTATGTCCCCACTTCTCCATTATCCATTCCAGAAGAAAACCAGTCCAGTGGGGATAAGGTATCCTAAATAATAATTCCTATATACTTGCAGACAGAATATCTAGAAGTTCAACTTTGCATCTCTTTAATGATGGAAATATTAGAGTAATGTATGGTTCCTCCCCACCCCCATCACAAACCAGTTTTATTTTCTTTTTTCTTTCTCATATGTTTTGGCATCTGGCATGGTGGGTGTGAGCAGGTTACAATATATCATAAATGAAGAGCTATGAAGAAAACATAAGTAATGAACGCCATCAAAGATGAGTATGATTTTTTTAAAGAAGGACCTCATCAACAAAAGGGCGAGGAATGACAGATGGATAGCCTGAATGAGTTATACTTACTACATTATGAAAAAGTTAAAAAAAAAAGGCTTACAGAAAATTAAGTGGGGTCCTTGTTGCAAATTTATGGAAGTACATTGAAAGGGCAACATGATTGCCAGGTGTGGATGGGTTTTCTTCTGCCTTATTGAAGAAAACATCGAAGTCAATGAGATCACATATATATTTGGTAATGTGAAAATATTTTTACTAATTTTAAGTATATTTGAATTTACTTAGTATATAACCCCTGGTAACCAATATAACATGAAATCAACCTGAGATTTTAATTTGCTATATAACCAGAAGTAGGCCACAGTGGTCCATGATATGCAACTCCAATTATCAATATTAGAAATAAGCATTTGATATAGGATAGGAAGATACAATAGGAGTCATAAAATAGGACTTCATGCTTGATTATTATAGATTTTTGAACTTGTTACACATTCTTCCAAGTAAGTTTAAACACATGATAAGAAATTTATAGGGAAATTTGATTATATTTGCTGGTCCTATTAGGTGAACCTGTGGTATTTTATATACATATATCAACATCTTCAGAAAATGATAGATGTAGGGACCTCATAGGTCATCAAGCCAATGCCTTTTACTTTATAAATGAGAAAACAGAGTGAGAGAGGTTAAGTGTCTTTTCCAGGGTCACAACAAAGTTTTTACGTGTCAAAAGTGCGATTGTGTCACCTCACAATAGTACCTCCCATAAGGATTATGGTAATGCTGCTGTGTACTTGAGGAAGAATGGGATATTGAGGATTAGAAATTTGTTGTAACTCTTTAACTGCTATTCTGTTAAAAACTGTTAATTGACATAACTGGACAGGTACTGAGTATAGAGATAAATAATTACAAGAATTATTTCCTGAGAGACACTATAAAAAATAAAGGACTGAGAATATCTCTCCTGAATGATCCCTTCTAAAGAATCAGCCTTCTTTCCATCATGAAAGAGCTAGCTTGTTGAATTTTGATTTGTGAAGCCAGCAATTGAAGTTGACAGATGAAGGTAATTCTGGCTGTTATGTTTCTTATTGTAATATATTGCTGAAATTATTTATGTTTGTTTTACTATTGTTTGTTACATTGTTTAGTCAAAAACCTCAATTTTTTTAAGCCAATGAGACTAGATAGATGAATGAAAGCTTATAAACACTTTAAAATGAATTATTAATAAAGAGAAATGAAGGCTCAGTGATGATAAATTTATTAAAGAGAGATTGTGCATTTCTATTAATTTATGAGAAATATCAGAATATATCCCTGCTTTCCTTAGAATAGGGGATAAGTATTAATAATATAATATCACATATCAGGCTGAGGGGTGGGTTTAGTGTGATAAGACTAGTGTACTACACAATCCTTTCATTAACTTCAAAGACCATGCAAGCCATAATGTCTACATTTATATATCTGTATTGTGTTGCATTGCCCCAATGGAATTTAGTCTCCTTGCTGTCAGGGAGTGGTTTATTTTTGTCTGTATTTTAATTAGGCCTAGTGATCTCTTCAATGTTATGAATAAACTTTTTTTTTTACTTCAAATTAAATTTTATTCAAAAAAATAACAAGCACTTATTTTCTCTTCTATCCCCTAAGTGAAAATCATAAAACAAGCCTTTGTAACAAATATCGATAGTCAAACAAAACACAACCTCACTTTGGCCATAAATGTGTGGTTCTTTCTGCAAACTAATCCAGCAGCCTAGTATCTGATAAAGTCAATCATCCCACTTACTAAAGTAAGATCTCATTCTTCCATACATAGAAAAAAATAGCACTCTGATAGAAATTAGTTTTAGACCATATTTCCCACCATATACCAAGATAAGCTTTGAATGGATATATGACCTAGATATAAAATATGACACAATAATGAAATTATCAAAGCAAGGAATAAATTACCTTTCAGATCTATAGATGAGGAACAACCCATGACCAAACAAAGGATAGAGAGAATCACTGAAGACAAAATGTACAAATACAGCCAATGCATCTACAATTAGGAGCAAGGAGTTAATAGGCTAAAAAAAAAAAAAACTTTGAAGCAAGTTTCTTTAATAGAGGTATCATTTCCAAGATACCTAAGGAACTGATTCAAATTTATAAGAATTAGAATCCTTCCCCAATAGGCAAATTTAACAAGTCATTCACTCCTTCCATACAACAACTCTTCAAATTCTCTTCTCCACATTAAAAACCTCCTTCTTGTAATCAAGCAGAAATAGTATACCTCTATCACAAAGGAACACATATTTGTTTAGAGAGGCCTGAAGAAGGACCTTGGACTTCTGGCTACTTCTTCTGTTTTGTGTACTTTCACTGAGGATAGATGACTGAACAGCCATCTTGAGATGGATATTTCTAGCCTTAGAGGAACTTTGTGAGTTTGAAATTCAGGATGACTCAGTCAGAACAAATTGACAGGAGGACTTTCCTCATCAGAGAGGATGAAAGCCATACCTAGTTAGAGAGAATGAGAGTGACCCAAAATCCTAGCCTGACTTGACAGAAGACACAGACCTCAGGGGAATTGTTTAGGCAGTGCAGAGCTGAAGTGAAATATAAAATACCTATTCATCAAATCTCACAATTTTTCCATGTTCTGATGTTTGTTCCAAACTCCAGGGAGAGAATAAAAGTGATTATGTTCCTACTTCTTGTTAAGTTTTCTGCCAATAAATGCTTATGAGTGTCTTATGTAAGCATTTTGTTTGAGGAGAAGATATAAGTAACTGTCTCATACTTGATTTTCATTATATCTTAAATGCTTTTCTCCTCTCCCCCTTCCATTTTTTACAAGCCCTAGAAATGAGGCAAAACCTAAGACTTGGGTAATTTTCCCTGAAGATATAGTGCAAGGAGTATATGAAGAGCCAAAGAGAACAAGAAATAGCCTTACCACTCTAAAGAACACAGACTCCCTTTAGACTGAACCCTGTCTTTCTCCATACAGGAGTCTAGATATGTGAAGACCTCATAATTCGATAGCAAATAGGGGAATGTTCCAGTGCCCCAAGGCTTATCAGTGGGTATTATTTTTATATTTACATGGAGAGGATATCTGGTTCTCAGGATATGTCATAATACATTCCCATAAATGTTCCATGGGGGGCAAATAAAACAAATCTATCACTTCTTCAATACAATAGCCCTTCAAATTCTCTTCTCCACATGAAATATCTCCTTATACGAAATTATTCAGTGGAAACTCTCCAGTACCTTCATGATTGTCCTCTTTTTGGTGTTTGAGTTTGTCAATATCCTTCCTAAATTGAGGTTCCCTAAAGGAAAATACAATATTATGTGTAGTCATTCCAGAATAGTAGTAGAATTAATAGTAAGGCTATTAGTTTTCTCATTCAAGATACTAGAGATCTCCTTCCATCTTGATCTGGAGTTATTCTTACACTCTTTTGTTTTAGTCAGTTAACCAATCCTGATTTGACTTAGTTATAAATCTGTTTACTCTGTGGCTTTAAATTTTATGTAAAAACAGCATCGCTTATTTTGTCAAATGCTTTGCTGAAAG
The DNA here is from genome assembly GCA_028646595.1 of Phalanger gymnotis. Taxonomy (NCBI): domain Eukaryota; kingdom Metazoa; phylum Chordata; class Mammalia; order Diprotodontia; family Phalangeridae; genus Phalanger; species Phalanger gymnotis. The sequence continues at coordinate 196,891,619 of CM053626.1, read as the reverse complement.
TCAGGAGTGTCTAAGTGTCTAAGATATATTCCTAATACATCACTTTAGTAGCTGGAGGTTGGGAAGACAGAGAGAGAGAGAGACAGAAAGACAGACAGAAAGACAGATGAGACAGACACAGACACAGAGAGACAGAGATGGATCAAGGGTAAATAATGTAGAATTTTTGTGGGTAGGAATCACTAAAACCTTCAGATGAAATGATAGAGATGATTGTATAAGTTCGGGATAGCTTGAAGACTAAAGGAGAATACTTTATAACATAAGGAAAGATCCTTTTTTCTGATGGAATACAAGATCTTCCTTTACCAAGGTTTCATCCCCAGGAGATGGGAAATTCTTCTGTTTTTGTGCTGAGATTTTCCCAAGCTTTGGGCCTGAGAACTTGGACTTTCATCCAACTGAGAAAAGATATCCATGGCTCACTGCCTAGAAAAGAATGAAAACAATCTACATTTTTTAAATTGATGATCATGGTTAGTTTTTATTTTTGCTAAGACTTTGTCACATTTAATTTTAGCCTTGTTTTAAATGGTGGGAAATAGAGGATTAATTGGGAAAAATGTATAAGATAGGGTCAGATTGATTCGAATTTAAGAAATGTTTTTAGTACTTTCAATGATCATAAGCTGCTTATGACCACAGAAAGTCAATGTCTTTAACATCAATGTCCTCCAAGTGATATGATCAGACTGCAAATCATGACACACCTAAATTTTTGTTGTTGTTCAGTCATTTCTGTTGATTCAGACTCTCTGTGATCCCATTTGGGATTTTCTTAGAAACAAAACAAAACAAAAACTGGACTTATGTAGTAGGAAGGCCGAATTTATGATCTCAAATATAATCATGTATATGTTTGAATGGTCCGAAATCGCAAGGTATGAGAGATTCTCTAAGGAGAAAACAACAAGAAATTTATTTAGG
>CM053626.1:196875111-196890192 GCA_028646595.1 Phalanger gymnotis | reverse complement strand
AAATATAGTTAGTCTTTCACAACATGAGTATTGTAGAAGGGTTTTATGTAATGATACGCATGTGGCCTATGTTAAATTGCTTGACTTCTTAGGGAGGGTGGGTGGAGAGGGAAGAGGGGAGAGCATTTTGAACTCAAAGTTTAAAAACAGATGTTCAAAAAAAAGTTTTTGCATGCAACTATGAAATAAGATATACAGGCAGTGGGGCATAGAAATATATCCTGCCATACAAGAAAGTAAGGGAAAAGGAGATGGGATGGGAGTGGGGTGGCAGAATGGAGGGCTGACTGGGAAATGGGGCAACCAGAATATATGCCATCTTGGAGTGGGGAGGAGGGTAGAAATGGGGAGAAAATTTGTAATTCAAGCCTCGTGAAAATGAGCGCTGAAAACTAAAAATATTAAGTAAATTAAATAACATTTAAAAAAAAAAGAAATTCAGAAGGATTGTTTTGGAGGAAAGACAATGATTCTCATTTCAGCCACATCATGTTTAGGATTCCCTCATGATTTCCATTTTTAAGGAATTTTAATTAATACTAAATCCAGTTGTTAAGCAATCAAGTGTGAATAGGAAAACAGATACATAGCATGGGAGCAAGTGAATTGTTTTCTAATCAATACGGACACCACATTTGTCTATCCTTACTCATGATTAGGATATAATTTTGTCTATGCTTCTTGCATTATCTTAGAAGCATAGAATTTAGAGATAGAAAGGTCGTTGGAGATTAAATTAGATTGCAAGCAGCTTGAGGGCAGGCACTATGCTTCTTTTTACTTATTTGTATCCCTCAGGACTTAGCATATTGCTTGGAATATAGTAGTAGGCATTTTAAAATGTTTATTAAATCATATTGTATAAAAGAAGAAACTGAGGCCAAAGTCTTACAAGTTATACAAAGTCATACATGCAGTATTAAGCATCACTAAGATGTGAACCTAGACCACAGTATGATACATCATGGTCTGTAATGAGAATCAGAAGCCAGGAAGTTCAATGATCTCATTTTACATTGAGGGGAAAAATTCAGTCCAGGGGATCAGTGACTTGGTCAATGTCATGCAAATTATAACTATAAAAGGTGTAAGTTGAATGCAGATCTCCTCTCATTATAACCCCAGCAGTTGTTCCATGCCATTCAACCTACTAGAATTGACATGTTTACTTTTTTCTGGATAGTTGATATGGATATGAGTAGGATCTTTGATTTAAGCAATGTGAGTGAATGCCTATTGTGGAAACAATTTTAACCAAAGCACATTGCAACCTATTTATGACTTGGTAGTTAAGACCTCAGGACTTTCTTGTGGCACATAGAAATCAAATGACTAAAGTCATACAACTAGGCATTATTAAAGGCAGGCTTTGAAGCAAAGATTTTTCATAGGATCACAGATTGGGAGCTGGCAGGGGCTGCAGATGTTTTCTAGTTTTACCCCTTCATTTTTTAGACGAGGAAATTGAAGCTGGACCAGTTTCAGTGATAATCATAAATTTTGACAAAGTTCAGTACTCTGTCTACTAGGCCATGCTACATTCATTATTTATACCATTATTTTATCACCTCCATTCCCTTCCCCCCAAAAAAAATCATCGTAGGGAAGTTTTACTATTGAAATCTCTCATTGGAAGCTGACAAATGGGTTTCTATCTATGAAAGTCAAAAGAATACCCATGAATTTAAACCTAAGAAATGAAGCATATCGTAGAAAAGTATCCCTCTTTTAGAACTGCCATGTTAAGTGGCTTAGACCCTACACAGCAGATAAGACCTGAAAAGATGAATGCATCCAGCAGAAATTTGTTTTCTTAAATGGCGTAAACTTAAGCTGCTCAGCTGGGACAAAAACTCCAGATTTTTAATTAAAAACCTCGAATGTTGTCCAAGATATTGTGATGATGAAGAGTCACTAAAATAAATCCCTTCAGGGGAAAAAAATAAAGCCAAAGAAACAAAAGTGTATCTCTAAACTGTTCAAGTAAGAATTTGGATTGACTTGTTAAATCTCCACAGAACATTCTTGTTATATAATTACTCCACATTCTCTGCTGAGTGTTTTGAGCACTTTCAGTATTATGCTTTAGTGAATGTCATTGTTTAGGTGACAACTAGGTGGCACAAGGGGTAAGAGTTCTAGACCTGGAGTCAGGAAGACCAGAATTCAAATCCAACCTCAAACACTTAGTAGCTGTGTGATCCTGGGCAAGTTACTTGATCTCTATGACCCAGTATCTTCATCTGTTAAATTGAGATAATATTAGCACCTATTCTCAGGATTGTTGTGAGCATAAAATGAGATAATATTTGTAAAGAACTTTACAAACATCTAAGTACCATATATGTGGTAGCTATGACGATGATAATTATTATGGCCAAAATGATATCAAATCAGTTCATCAAATCGATTTTTTTTTGCTTTTGTGCATGATTCTCCAGGAATTTGCTCGGGATAGATTCTTCCAAGCCTCATTGCTATATTCTTCAGGACTTTACCATATTGGTAAAGGGTACACGTGGTCAGGCTGGGAAGTAATGGTAATTTTCAGTTTGCTCATTTCCACCTCAGAAATCAGAAAATCCTATGCTATAAATCAGGGTTTAATTTATTGATTATTGATTGTCAAGATTCAGGAAAGTTATGGAGAAAATTAGAGTAAAATAGATTAAACTTCAAAGTGTGTCATGAAAGCTAGTTGTTAAACATTTACGAGCATACAATGTGTACAAGTATTATGGGTGACAAGTTAGTGCAAGATTTTTGCAAAAAACATTTGAACTTAGTTGTAAGGGGATGCATCCAGTGGCAAGAGATGGGACAGGGTGAAATGGAAGATGACAGTCTTCACTAAAATTGGAAATTCAATCAAAAAGAAAGGAAGGCAATGTGAAAAGGGATTAGTGTGGAAGTCAGTGTTGCTAGATTCAAATTCAGATTCTGCAACTTAATTCCTCATGTAGTTTAGCTAATTCTTCCTTTCTTTATAACTCAGTTTTTTACTTAAAAAGATAAGGGATGACGTTTGAGGTCTCTTCTAGTTTTAAACATGAAATGAAGTAAATGAATTAATAGGAAGAAAGACTAAGTGATAAAAGGAATGGATAAGAGCATAGTCAATGAAACAACTCTGAGACACCATTTCATACCTATCAGATTGGCTAATATGAAAGAAAAGGAAAATGATAAACGTTGGAGAAGATGTGGGAAAATTGGGACATGAATGTACTGTTGGTGAAACTGTGAAGTGATCCAACCATTCTGGAGAGCAATTTGGAATTATGCCCAATATATATGTATATATTGTATATATATATATATATACATATATATATATGTATATATATATGTGTGTGTGTATATATATATAAGTAGCAACTCTTTTGTGGTGGCAAAGAATTGGAAATTGCTGGCATGTCCGTCAGTTGGAGAATGGCTGAATAAGGTATGGTATCTGAATGTAATAGAATATTATTGTACTGTAAGAAATGATGAGCAGGTGAATTTTGAAAAAAAAAAAACCTGGAAAGACTTACATGAATTAATGCTGAATGAAGTGAACCATTAGGAGAACATTGCACACAGTAATAGCAACACTGTACAATGATCATCTGTGACTGACTTAGCTCTTCTTATTATGCAATTATTATCTTCTTATTATCCAAAATAGTGACAAAGGACTCACAATGAAAAATGCTATCCATATCTAGAAAAAGAACTATGGAATCTAAATGCATATGGAAGCATATTATTTAACCTTTGGTTTTTGTTTTTGCTTTTTGTGATTTTTCCCTTTTGTTCTGTTTCTTCTTTCACAAAATGACCTATGTGGAAATGTGTCCATAATGGTACAACTGTAACCTGTATCAGATTGCTTGCTGTCTTGGGGAGGGGGGAGGAAAGTGAGGGAGAGTGAAAAATCTGGAACTCAAAATCATACAAAAATTAATGCTGAAAACTATATTTGCATGTAATTGGAAAAGTAAGAGCCCAGTCACTGAGATGATTGAAAATCAAAGAAGCTTAAGGAGAAGATTATGAAGCAACAAGCTGGACCAAGGTCAGAATCACCAGTTGAGATTTTGCTAAGAAGAATGTGCTGTATCAGCATGTTTCCTATGACATTTCACCTTTAGATTATATAGAGCTTTCTAAGCAGTCCCATGTTAATTGGGGACAGTATTTTCTATATGGTATATTTGCGGGAGGCTGAAATTTATTAGAGAAGTTCCTTTCCTCCATCTTTTGACTCATTTTCTGAGGGCTATGCTACTGACTCAAGGTAGAAAGATATCTTTGGTAGGAGCAGGGTATATTCAACTTTTCCAGAATTAGGGCTTTCCCATCTTGGTCAGCTTCTAAAAGGCTAACAATGACAATTTGCTAGCAATTTAATAGCAATGGCAAAGGCTAACAGTTCTACTGGAGACTTTCAAAAATAAGCAATCTATCCTTGGAGAAACATTCTAATGAAGAAGAATCCAGGGATTTGTTGTCAGAGTCTGGGTTTTGCCAACCTGGTATAGTAAAAGGCACATTGAAGGCAGACAGCCTGGGTTCAAATCTTGATTTTATCAAGAAACATCTGTGTGACCTTTCTGGACCTCAATTCTCTCTATAAAATGTGAGATCTATCTTAGATGGCCTCTGAGGTCCTTTCCAAGGTCCATACCTATGATCCTACTTTTACTTTGTTTCCTCCCACCTAGGGAGGCATAGGAGAGTTGCTATGGGGGGATGATATGAGTTCTAACTCCATATTCTGTTGCACAAAATAAGCAAATGTCTCCTCTTAGGTTTTCTATTTTGCTTTTCTCTTCTGATTATAACTTTCAGGAAATATGTTGATGAAACCATGACTTCAGAGATGTTAATACTCTTCACTTATACAGATCAAAGCTTTACCTTATCCATACCTTATCACCTTATAAAATTCTTATTTATCATACCTTCCTAAAGGATATATCAATTACTCAATCAATAAACATGTGTTAAGTACCTACTATGTGCAAGGCACTGTGCTAAAGATTGGAGATACAAAAAAAAAAACCCAACAAAAGAGAGACCTTGCCCTCAAGGAGCTCACAATCCAATGGGTAGACAATAATATATATGTATGTGTGTGTATGTGTGTATACATGCACACACAAATTATAGACAGGATAAATAGGAAATGATTAACAAATGAAAGGCACTAGAATTAAGAGCTTCCTATAGAAGGTGGGATTTTAGATGGGATTTATAAGAAGACAGAGAAGCCAGTATATTTGAACTTTTCATTCATTGTTGTCTTACATTCTTACCATGACTGGCCTAACTCTTTTCCTAGAAATTAATTTGCTTGATAAGACCTTTCATGGTGCTTATTTGTGCTCATAATGTATTTCTCCTTTACCCTTTAAGACATTTCTATGGCTTTAATTGACATTTTCTTTTTTCTTATCTAGCAAGACTTATTCCAAGTATCATTTCCCCTGCCCCTCACAGAGAGCTCTCCAATTTGACAAATAGTTGTGTTTTTTTTTGAGAAAGAAAAAAAGTCAGCACAACTGATTGATCTATTAAGCAAGTCTGAAAACGTGTGCAATGAGTAACATCCGTGGACCTTCCAACATCCATTAAGCAGTAGGTTTGGGTATCTTCTCATTTCTCTTCATTTGAGTCCTGCTTGATTTTTGTAATTTTGTTAAATTTGCTTTTGCTTATTTATGTAGGTCAGTTCCCTTTGCATTGCAGTAGTCACTGTATATTTTATTTTATCAGCTTTGCTTATTCCACTCTACGTCATTTCATATAGATCTTTCCATGCTTCTCTAGATTCATCATACATATCATTTCTTACCATTATATTCATATGCCATATTTATTTAGCCATTCCCCAAGTAATGGCCATTTACTTTGTTTCCAATTTTGAGCTATCACAAAAAGTGCTGTTATAAATATATTTGAGTATATGGAAATTTTTTTATTAAAGACTTCTTTGGGGGTACAAGTCCAGTAGTGGAGTCTCAGCTTCAAAAGGTGTGGATATTTCAGTCACCTTATTTGCATAGTTCTAAATTGCCTTCTAAAATAGTTGTACCATTTCGCAACTCCACAATGTATTACCATATCTCTTCTTCTCCACCCCTCAAACACTGACTGTTGCAATACTTTGTCATTTTTCGCCAATTTTCAAGATGGAAGGTAAAAATCTGTGGGCTTTAGATTTGCATATCTCCTTTTTGGTGTGATTTATAGTATGTCTTCATGTAGTTCTGAATATTTTGAAGTTCTTTTTTTGAGAACTGTGTTCATATATATTGACAATTTATCTATTGTGGAATATATACTTATATCTTATACACATATATGTATGTAGGTATATACATATATGTATGCATATGTATATGTACACATAAATATGTGCACATATATGTGTGTACACACACAAATATGTGTGTATAAGAGATAGTCTAGCAACTTACCTAACTAGATACCTATACTATATCTTAAATGCTAAACCATTATCAGAGAAATTTGATGCAAATATTTTTTCCCTTTTAACCACTTGCCTTCTTATCCTATTTGCATTAATACTTTCTGTGCAGAAGTATTTCAAGTTTCAATTAATCAAATTTATCTATTTTATTTTTTAATATTACCTCTATTTCTTATTCAGTTAGGAATACAGTAGCTCTGAAAGGTATATGATCTGTTTCTCTTCTAGCTTTTTTTTTCAATAGCATGATCTTTAACATTAAGGTTGCATACATATTTTGAATATATTGTTGAATGTGGTATGAGATGCTGGCCTAAACCTAATTTCCATAAGATTACTTTCCAGTTCTTCCAGAATTTTTTTTTCAATAAAGTAGGGAGCCTTCCCTCTCCCCCAAGGAATTTATGTTTTCCACTTTGTATAACACTGGATTATTGAGTTGCATTTTTTCCCCCGAGTCTCCTTTGTCTAACCTGTTATGGTGATCTATTGCTTTATTCTTCAGGCAATACCACTAGTTGCTTTTGATGTAGTAGCACAGTTTATAATATAATTTCAAGTATATAAATGCTACTTTTCTTTTATCCCTACTGCTTATTATCATTTCCATTGGTATTCTAGGTCATTTGTTTTTCCAAGTGAATATTGCAATTAATTATTTTATTAAGGTTTATAAAGTATGCCCTTAGTAATTTGATTGGTAAAGAATTAAAATTGTAAATTAATTTTGATAGTATTTTCAGTTCTAAGACATTGGCACAGCACAGGTATGAGCACAGAATATTCCCCCAAATATTTAAGTTGTTCTTTATTTATGGAACACCTTGAAATTGAATCTATGCACATATGTGGTATGTTTTTAAAAAATGAGTCCCAAATATTTTGTGTAGTTTTTAGTTATCTGGAATGGAATTTTTTCTTTTAATTATTGTTTCTTTTGTTTTGTTATTATTTTATAGATATTATGTTGATTTGGGGGACTTATTGCTGAAGCTATTGTCTCAAATATATTTTTGTTAATTTCTTAGGATCTTCCAAGTATGTTATTGTATCTTCAGTAAATAGAAACAGTTTAATCTCCTCTTCACCTTTATTTGTTATTTTAATTTCTTTCTCTTCTCTTGTAGCTATTGCTAAAATGTCCAGAACTGTATTAAGTAATACTAAGGAGAATAGACATCCTTCCTTCACTCCCCTATTTATTAGTGTACATACATTGTATAGGATGCTTACTTTTGGCTTTAGATAATTTTAAAATGATATTACAAAAGGTCTTTCTATGCCCACCCTGTGTACTTTGTTGAAGACTTTTCTCTTTTGAGGTTATCATATGGTTTTGGATGTTTTGGCTTTTAATGGTATTATATTGATTGTTTTCCTAATGCTGAACCATCTTTGCCTTGCTTATATAAATCACATTTGATCATAATGAATAATTTCTTTGATAAATTAGTATACTTAGATATGATTTTATTTATTTTTTTTGAATCAATGTTCATTAATGATATTAATATCTATATGTCTTTCTCTATTTTGCACTTTCCTGGTTTAGGTATTAAGTCTATATTTATCCAATAAAGTTATTCTGATAGAGCGCTTTCTTTCTCAAAATTTTGGAATTATTTGTTAAATATGGGAGCTAGCTGTTCTTTAACATTTGATAGAAATCTCCTGTGAATCCATCAGGACCAGGAGATTTGTTTTTGCTTGTTTGGTGTTTTGCTTACTTGTTTGTTGTTGCTTTCCCCTCTTAGATAGTTCCTTTACTACTAAATCTATTTCCATTTCTGAGATTGAGTTATTTAATATTTCTATCCTGTCTTTTCATAGTTTTGGTATTTTGAACTTTCAAAGCCATTTCTCTATTTTTTGGCATGTTCATAAATTTGTTAGCAGATAACTGTACATACTATGTTTTGAAAATTCATTTTATTTCTTTTGCTTTGCTAGGATTTCACCCTGCCTTTTTAAACTTGTTAGCTAAAGATTCATCAGTCTTTAAAAAGAATCAGCTTTTAATTAATCATTTCTATGATTTTGTTTATTTCTAATTTATCTCTTCTAATTTTCTCTCATTTTAATCTCCCTTTGCTTATTTGGGGAGTGTTTATTTCTTTGTTTTCTAATCTTTTAAGATTCATGTCACCTCATTATTCATTTCTTTTTCTATACTGTTAGCATATGTTTATACAGATATTATTTCCCCCACCAGAAGATTCATTTAGCTATGCCATAGAGAGTTTTATATGCTGTTTTATCATTATTATTTTTTATTACAGTTATTAAATTTTTTGTGATTTGTTCTTTGACCCACTCATTTTTTAAAAGATCTCATTGTGTCTACATTTCAGTCTGCATCTTGTGTGCGTGCATGTGTGTGATCACTGAACAAATTTTTATTTTAATTTTGTTTTGGCCTGTAAAAGATGTATTAACCATTTCAGTTTTTTTTTTTTAATTTGCTTGCAACTATCTCTGTGCCATAGTAAATAGCCAATTGTAAAAATTCTGTAAGGTGCTGAAATAGACACGCACATACACATACATATGTATGTGTGTATACATATATGTATATATGTCCAATTTAGAAGATGCCATAAGTCTTGTAATTCTAATTTCTCCACTGATTTGTTTAGTTTCTTATTTTACATAACTTCTTTTTTATGTAATATTTTATTTTTCATCATTTACAAGTTTTTTATTTATTTTCACTTTTCAACATTCACTTCCATAAGATTTTGAATTCCAAATTTCTCCCTAAGATTACCCCTTCTTCCAATCTGCCCTCCCTTCTCTCACCCCCCTCTTCTCCTATGCCCTTTTCTTCTATTTTCCTGTAGGGCAAGATAGATTTCTATACCCCATTGTTTGTATATCTTATTTGCCAGCTGCAGGTAAAAATAATTCTCACGTTCATTTTCAAAACTTTGAGTTCTGCATTCTCCACCCTCCTCCCTCCCTACCCACCATCACTGAGAAAGTAAGCAATTCCACAAAGGTTATACTTGTGCAGTCATGCAAAATACCTCCATAACAGTCATGTTGCAAAAGACAAACTATATTTCCCTTCATCCTGTCCCACCCTCCATTCATTCAGTTTTTCCTTTGACCTGTCCGTCCACAGAAGTGTTTATTTCTGGTTACTCCTTTCCCCAAACTGCCATAATCTCTATTATCTCTCCCCCTCCCCCCATTATACCTTTCTCCCTTGCTTTCCTGGAGGATAAGATAGATTTCCATAACAATTGAGTATGCATGTTATGCCATTCTTAAGCCTCATCCAGTGAGGGTAAGGCTCACTTATTCCCTCTCAAACCCTCCCCCCCCCATCATCCTCACCATTGTAAAAGTCTCTTTTATGTGAAATGATTTACTACACTCTACCTCTCCCTTTCTCTTTCTTACAGTATGTTCCTCTCAACACAGTTTTATCTTTTGGCATCATCCCTTCATATTCAGCTCACCCTGCGCCCTCTGTCTACACACACATACACACATACACATATAATATAGATGCATTCTCCTACGTATATGTATGTATGTATATATACACATATAAATGTACATGTACACATTTATACACATACATACATTTACATAGATAGATAGATAGATAGATAGATAGATAGACAGACAGATAAATAGATAGATAGATATAAAATCCCTCTACCTGAATACTGAGAAAAGTCTCATGACTTACAAATATCATCTTTCCATGTAGGAATCTAAAGACTACAACTCCAATAAGTCCCTTGTAGCTTCTCTTTCTTGTTTACCTTTTCATGTTTCTCTTGATTCTTATATTTGAAAACTAAATTTTCTATCCAGCTCTGTGTTTTTCAACAAGAATGCTTGGAAGTCCTTTATTTCATTGAAATTCCGTTTTTCCCCTGAAGTATTTATACTCAGTTTTGCTGGGTATGTGATTCTTGTTTTTAATCCTACCTCCTTTGACCTCTGGAATATCATATTCCAAGCCCTCCAGTTCCTTAATGTAGAAGCTGCTAAATCTTGTGTTATCCTGATTGTGTTTCCACAATACTTGAATTGTTTCTTTCTGGCTTCTTGTAATATTGTCTCCTTGACCTGGGAACTCTGAAATTTGACTACAATATTTCTAGGAGTTTTCCTTTTAGGATCTTTTTCAAGGGGCAATTGGTGGATTCTTTCCATTTCTATTTTACCCTCTGATTCTAGAATATCAGGGCAGTTCTCCTTGATAATTTCTTGCAAGATGATGTCTAGGCTCTTTTTTGTCATGATTTTCAGGAAGTCCAATAATTTTTAAATTATCTCTCCTGGTTCTATTTTCTAGGTCAGTGCTTTTTCCAATGAGATATTTCACATTGTCTTCTATTTTTTTCATTATTTTGGTTCTGTTTTATAATTTCTTGATTTCTCATTAAGTCATTAGGTTCCATTTGCTCCATTCTAATTTTTAAGGAATTATTTTCTTCAGTGAGCTTTTGGACCTCCTTTTCCATTTGGCCAATACTGCTTTTTAAGGCATTTTTCTCCTTATTGGCTTTTTGGACCTCTTTTGCCATTTGAATTAGTCTATTTTTAAAAATGTTGTATTCGTCGGCATTTTGGATTTCTCCTTTAGCAAGCTGTTGATGATTTTCTTGCATTATTCTCATTTCTCTTCCCAATTTTTCCTCCACTTCCCTTACTTGATTTCTCAAATCCTTTTTGAGCTCTTCCATGGCCTGGGACCTTTTCATATTTGTCTTGGAGTCTTTAGATGTAGATGCTTTGACTTTGTTGTTTTCTTCTGGTTGTATGCTTTGCTCTTCCTCACCACCAAGGACACAAGAAAATACCTTTTCACCAAGAAAATAATTTTCTATAGTATGATCCCCCTCTCCCCACCCCCTGCTGTTTGCTCACTTTCCCAGACAATAACTTGATTTTTGAGCTTTTTGTTAAGCGGAAGTTGTACTGCCCCAAGCTTCAGGGGCTTTGTGCAGATGTTTTGAGAGATATTTCTAGGGACCTATAAATATTCAGTTATTATAAAGTGGTATGATCAAAGCACAGGTGTTTACTCCTCTCCTGGTCTGTGTTCTGATCTGTGAGCACCACAAGTACTGTTTCCTGCCTTGGAACTGTGAGTAGGATTTCCTCTCTATAGGTGCCACAAGCTCTGCCATGCTAGCACTCCTCCATCCCCTAGGACCTCAAAGCAGCACTATAACCAAGATCAGCTGCTCAGTTGCCCCATTCTCTGTAGGCCAAGAGCTGCTGAAGCACCAACTGCTGAGGTAGTGACTGGTGCTGCCCTGGAGCTGGGCCTGAGGTGGGACTACAGTCCTCTCTCACTCAGGTGAGAGACCTTTGAAGCTGTCTTTCTCATTTGTGGGTTGAGAAGTCTGGAAACCATAGGCCCAAACTGGGCTGTGCTCTGCTCTGAGCCCAGTTCAATAGATCCTTTCTGTCAGCCTTCCAGATTGTCTTGGGCTGGAGATCTGTTTCACTCTGTCATTTTGTGGCTTCTGCTTCTAGAATTTGCTTAGAGTCATTTTTACAGGTATTTTAAGGGGTTTGAGCAGAGAGCTAAAGCAAGTCCCTACTTCTACTCTGCAATCTGGGCTCTGCTCCCCTAGTTTCATATTTTTCCTTTTGTTTTGCCCTTCTGTTAGACTTTTCCAAAACTGAGACAGGGAGATTGTGATATCCTGTTGCTATGGTGTTACTATCTACATCTTGAAGCATAGGTAATGTTTCCTTTATAAACAGAATGCTAAGGCATTTGGTGCACATTAATTAGTAATTTTGGTTTGCTGTCTATGGTTCTTTGGAAATAATATAATTTCCTTGTCTGTTCCTTTTATTTTTTGAATGTTTGTATTTGCTTTGAATGATAGCATGACGGCAACTCCTTCTTTTTTAGATTCATTTGGTACATAATATTTTCCCCATCTCCATTTTTATTTTGTTTGGCTTTATTTTTTTAATGTGTTTCTCTTAAGCAACAGATGGTAGGGTTTTGTGTTCTAATCTAATCTGTCACTTTTTTCCTCTTTTATTGGATTATTAACCCATTCAAACCTAAAGTTATAAGATTTTCCTCCCTATGTGTTTAATATTGAGGGTTTTTTAAGTTATGGTTTTCCCCTGTTCTGCTGTGAACACAATATTATCATCCCTCGGTTACTCTACTTTATTCTTTGAAGGCGGCTCAGTTATCATTGACTTTCTTCACCTCACCTGTAATTGCCTCTTCTTGTAACTCAAATGTCCTTTCTTTTGCATTTGAAAGTGTTTCTACTGATTACTTAAATAACTTATTTCTGAAATAAAATGTTAAATTTAACCTCTATGTATTTTGGAGTTTGCAAACCATTTTTAAAATTTTTTTAAGTAATCTACGAATTCTTTCAATTAGAATTTCACTTTCTATGCTTGGAAGTTCTAGACAATTCTCTTCTATTTTTTCCCTTCATTATGATGTTAAAGTTTTTTGTCCTATCATTTTCTTAAGAGAAGCCTATCTATGACACTTATATTGTTTCTTTGCATCCTTTCTTCAAGACCTTTATGTTTTGCTTGCATAGTGAGGATATTTTTAATGTTATTGTTTTTTGCTTCTCTACTTGAAGTTGTATATCTTCAATCCCAATTTATTATTTTTTTCTTTTGTTTCTTTGATGAGGTTTGCCATGGTCAATTCTAGATTTTTTATGTTAGGCCCATTATTTTTTATGATACAAGCCATAAACAGTGCTCAAATGCATGGCCATTCTAATTTCTCTTTTGAACTACTAAAGAACATTGTGTTCTCTCTGTGTTCTCCTCAAATTACACAGGTTCCTGTGTCTCATATGGGATTGGATAAGTTTCCTCTGTTTTAAAATATATATTCATAAGTGCCTAAAACTCATTTACTAGATCTAGAGGCTTCTTCTGCTTCCGGTCGATTTATCTGTCTTTATTCATAGTCTTTGAGTTTTCTTTTTCCTGAAATATTTGGTAATTTCAGTCTTTCTCCCCACCTTTATTTTCCCTGTCACTCACTTTCTTACTCCCTACCCTCTGATTGTAGTTTCTTTGAGAACTAGATCTCAAAGCATCTCAGCCTTCTCTCACAGAGAGTTCATCAGCCTTGGTCTCTGCCCCAGCTGACTTTTGGATAAACTTTCCCAGCTGGATGCTGTGATCTTTCCCTCAGGCTTTACTGTGACTCCTAGTCTACCACACATATAGTGTCTTGTCCTATTGTACTCTCCTCACTCCTTTTATTCTTTAGTTATTTGACTCATCACTTGCAATTCAGAGTTTTGCAGTGTTGTTGCTGTAGGGTTATTTGCTCCAGTATTTATTCTGCTAATATTGGCCCAGGCACCAGCAGTTGCTACATTGTTGTGCATCCCAGCAATCTTTTGCTTCTAAGGGGTTATGGCTGCACGACTAAGTTAAATTTCTGTAGGATGGAGTTGGAGTTTCCACAGCACTGGAAAGAAGTGGGGAGACTAGAGTGCAATGGTGAGTTTCATTATAAACTTGTGTGGTATGCTTAGATCTGCTAGTGCATCCTTGCTGCCAGTAGAATGGCTTGGTGAGAGAGGGGTGCTGAGTAAGCACAGGGTCCATGAGTGTCAGGTCGTGATTTTTTAAACTTTTTTTAGATTCTAGATGTCCTAGATGGAGGAGACAGCTGAGGCTGCTTTAGCTTTGGTATGCAATTTCTGTTGGGAGAGATTTGAGTGGTTGTAGGGATAAGAGAGAAGGTCTAGTCCTCCATCTTATTGCTAATGTTGCTCTGAATCCGACTTAACTGGTCTTCTTGAGTTGCCATATTTTCCAGAAACACTGGACCCAGAGTATACAGGATTCCCTGGAAGTGTGAAGGACAAAGCCTTCCCCCTGTACCACTAGCTGACATAATTTGTTGTTTCCACCCCAAGCTGAACTTCCTGTGTGTCTTTAGGAGTTCTTTACTGGAAATGCAGCTAGGACCCTTGTAGATAAGCAGACCGTTGTATCTTCATAGCCTAAGAAAAGAATGCTGTTTTGCCATCTTATTCATATTTCTCCTCCCTTTCCATCATCTTTTTCCTCCCCTTTGAGAGGGTATTAATTCTTATCCCACTCCTACTGCTCTTTCCCTCCTCTAATGCCACTCTCATTTAGGAGGAGATTCCTGTTCTTCTTCCTCCCTTTGTTTCAATTTCATAAATATGAAAGTTTCTATTTGGATTATGGACTTCTTGCACCTGTATAAGGGTTACACATGCATGTTAATTTCTCTTATAATAAATCAAATCTATTTTATGAAGTCGTGATTTCTTGTTGATATTTATATGGCCTGGAAGTGTACTCTATTTGTCAATTTGATTCTTTTAATATTTATGTGGGGCAGCTACGTGGAGCAATGGATAAAGTGCCAGACCTGGCATCAGCAAGACTCATCTTCCTGAGTTCAAATCTGACCTCATGTACTAGCTAACTGGGTGACCCCAAGGAAGTCACTTAACCCTCTTTGCCTCAGTTTATTCATCTGTAAAATGAGCTGGAGAAGAAAATAACAAACAAGTTGTGTTGTTAAGCAAAATTGTCTCATTAGCATGGCTTTTGTTTCTTTTGAGTGGAAGTACTTT